>CAOLHI010000879.1:0-490547 GCA_948474755.1 Ctenosaura bakeri | reverse complement strand
AATAAAGAATTTAAAGCATCAGTTATTCATCATTAAGCTGTGTTGCATCAAAAAAGAGGAAGAACTGTTCACCAGGTCAAATAGAGAAAACTAGAGAAAAGCATTTAATTTGTTTGAGAAGCGAGGACTACCCAATATCTAAATTCTGTTCTGTTAAAAAAAATGGTTATTGCTTGTAGATTTGTACTGCTTAAATAATGCACCGGCTCTGATTGCTGTCCAGTCCCAAGCAGGATCAGTTGATGGCTCACAGGAGCAATCAGCTTCTATAGTCCCAGGACCTTCATAAATGATAGCAAATAAATGAATAATTTTAATTCCCATACTAATATATTTAAGTATTAGTAATAACATACCTTTTTTTACACACACACCCCTTCCCTCTCCTTCCCCTCAATCTCCTGCAGGCTCTTGTAGCAAATGCCAAAGCTAATGGAGATGTTCGAGCTTTGGAACTAGATAAGAAACTTGCATCATCATCATCATCATCCTAGCATGAGCTTTGTTGATGAGGAGAACAAGCAGAAGTCTCTTCAGAAAGTCATGGCTTCAACCTCTGCAGAGCAATTATTCCTTAAAGTCAAGCTTCCTGTTCTGTCAATTGTAATTTCCAAAAATATTTTTAAAGGAATCTGTCATTAAACTGCCTATTGCAAATTCAGTTCAAGTTTGTTTGATTTATGTTCAACTCAACATACTTATTTTTAAGAAAATCCAGGATGTTCTGATGGACTTGTGAAGAACAAAGGTAATACATAGTTTGGCATCTGCTATGGTGCAAAGTAGCACATGTTGCACTCAACCCCATACATATGTTTGTTCTTTGTGTTCCAATATCCATTTTATTGCCATTTACAGGTTATCCTTCCACAGATTCTCATGCAAAGATGGCTTCGCAGAATTAATCTGTATAGCATGTTGAAGCACATTTACAGAATGTTTACATTTTGTCTTGCAATGCCATTTTGACAATTCAAGAAGCCTGAAAACATCACTTGCTTTTTCACATCCAGATGAAATTAAAAATAAAAGCATTTTCTCTAGTAACCATATTGATCATTTCTATCAAGAATGTCTTTCTGAGTATCAGCCACTGGAATATGCTGTCAGTGTTCACATCCAAAAGTATGTTATTTGGTTTTTATATCTGGGGTAGATGGGTATTGAGATAATTGCCTCCCCCTCAAAAAATCCCATTTTTGGCTTATTCCATTAACTTCCTTCATAAAATTTTCCATTTTTTAGGGAACAATTATGTAAAGCAAACTCACAGGTGACTTGAGACTAGTATGGGCTTCTAATGCATCAAGACTGTCTCTTCGCAATGTAGAATGTGGTCCAAAGTTGATGGCAAAGGCCATCTAAGAGGAAATGTGCATAATGCAGCTGGAATGTGTTTTTCTGAGCATGAAGTATACAAATGTTTTTCTTTTAAAAACACAACACAGCAGTTGAAGCTGCAGTTAGAAGCTGATAACTGGCATGGGAGGAAAAGGACAACATTTAGAAAACTTTCTTTTTTGGACTATAACTCTCAGAATCATCCCTCCAGCATGGCAAGTGGATTGGGTTTCTTAGAGCTTGAGTGCACCCCCTAGAACTTTTCTAAGATCTGAACAGAGATTAATGTTTCCTTTTGTGCAGTTCTCTCCTTAAAATCTTGCCTCTGCAGAGAAAATATATAAATATATAAATTACTGTATCCTGTCCATAACAGAGATAAAACAATACCTGGGAATGGGATTTTTTTTAGTAGAAACTCAGCTGAAGGAAACACCTGTCTTTCCATGGCAATCGTCTGCTGTGTGTTGAAGTTTTAGAGGTTGCATTGATTAAAATGTTTAGAGTGCAAAAGAAATCTCAGAACCAAACATTTTTTTAATTGCTTTTCCTCTAGCAAATTGTATTTTTGAATGAAATGCATCAACATCCATTTAGTTTAGGTCTTTACTGATTGTGGCTTTTAGCAACAAGTTTACTTCTCATATTACTAAAATGATTATTGGTTTATATGCTGTTAGCTTTAGGACTGGATAACAATTATAGTAAACCTAAAAACTGGATTTCTTACTGCCCACAAAAGTGGTCAATACCTTTAGAAGGAATAGTTTGTGACTTAGGAAATTCATGATTCACCTTACCAAGTTTCATACATTTCTATTCTACAAGCCCTTTGTATATTAAAATGATGTACAGTGTGGTGTTTTGCCTGGAATTTGCAATTCTGTGCCCATAAAAACACTTTAAAACTAACATTGTTACAGGGAATGACTTGGGTAACTGCTTGAGGGAAGATTTTAGCAATATACATTATAGCCTCAGGGTAAAAGCCACTTTCCCTGTTCTTGCACTGTTTATTCCCTAATCATTTCTATCCAAGATTTTTTCTGCCTCTGTTATACATTGTTCAAGTCATTTCTACATGGAAAGGTAAAAAAATTAGTACAGGGAAGTGGCAGGAGTGAGGTCATCTATTTCTTGAAACCCTCAGGTTTGCTGGGGAAAATAGATATTCTTCTGGATTTTTTCTAATAATTTGCTTCCATATCAAACTAAAGAGAGCCCAAAGGAGTGTTATTATTTGCTTTCAAGTTTGCTTTGACCTATAGTGACCCCACAGATGAGAGATCTCCAGAAGCCCTAGATATCAACACGCCTGCTTAGGTCTTGCAAAATTAAGGTTGTGTTTTCCTCTATTGAGTGAAACCATTTGGAATGAAGTCTTCTTCTTTTCCTATGGCCTTCCAATTTACTGAGCGTTATTATCTTTTTCAGTGAATCATTTCATTTCATGATATGTCCAAAGTGCAATAGCTTCAATTTAGTAATTTTGGCTTCAAACTAGAATTCAAGCTCTCATAACCATTAATTTGTCCTTGTAAGGTCCATGGTATCCACAGAACTCTCCTCCAGCATCACCTTTCAAATGAACTGATTTTCTTTCTGTCATTTTTCTTATTATCATCCTTTCACCACCATACTTAGAAACTGGAAATACTATGGCCTGAATAATTTTGACTTTAGTATTTGACAGTACATCTTGACACTTGGAGATCTAACTTGCTTCCTACATAGCTGCCTTTTCAAGTCTTAGTCTTCATGATTTCTTGACTTCTAATTTTGATTTATTGCTGAGCCAAAATACAAAAAGGTGTTAACTATTTCCATGTCTTCATCATTTATTCTTTAAGTTTTGCAATTAAGCTATGCCATTATTTTTGTTTTCTTACTATTCGGTGATACTGCTTTTGAACTTTCTTCATTAATTTCTCTCATGTAAAAAATAGTCAAAGCATAAGCGGGGGGCTTTTACTGTCACTTAGAAGAAGAATGTGTCAAAAGTTATCAAAGAACTGCAGTGAGTGGCATTGTTCCAGTTCTGCAGCTTTCCAGCACCTTCCAGTCTTTTTGTTATACCCTTGAAGCTTTTGTCAAGGTTGTTGCCGGCCAGGCAAAGTTTTCCAGGTGCAAGGCCAGCAGGATTGTTATGGCTATGTCTTGTGTATTAGAGAAGGTCACATGCCAGAGCACTGATTGGATCATCCCACTTGTTCCAGGGTGACAAGATAGCACAAAAAGGCTGGTGTTTGCCTTAACCAGCTGCCAGTTAGACGCCCTAGCTGGACCTGCCATGCCATTGGCAGTATACTGATTGCAAGGGGAGATGCTGCCCGAACTTTCTCCATTATCTTCCATTATTCCTGTTTTGTCTAATTGCTGGAATGCTAGCATGTTTTGGCTAAGCCTTATCTTAGAGTGTAGCAATAAGTTCAGCCTCTAAGTCTTACTTAATGAGCCTCTGGAATTCTTTCTGCTTCACTGGGACCCTCTGCTGTGGCGACGCCTTGCTTCACAGATTGTACTCTGCTCATGCTCAGAGGAGCCAGATCCTGCCAACCCTGACAGCCTTATTGCCTCTTCCTTTTTTCCAAAATTAAAGTGACAAGAGGGGAATCTGAGGAACACTTTGCTTGAAACACTCCTGAAGTCATAAATGTTTTTTCATAAGTGGATTTTTAGAGAAATTATAGGGAAATATTGTCCTCTATGCATATGACATGAGTACCTAATTACAAAATGAACTAGATATTTCGTGGAAGAATGAACAATTTTTGGCTTAGGATTATTCAGCCCAAGTTTTCTTCATTTTGGCAATATAATTGAGTGTAGGGATTACTTTGTAGCTATACATAGCTATACAAACTTTGTAGCTATACTGGCAGCTTCAAATCTGGTCTACTGCCAAACACCAAGGCATCTACCAGTAAAGCCAAATCTGTTTTCCACCCACCCATGGTTTAACAGGCTTGTTTTTATAATACACTAGTGTATATACAGGCGTTGCCCAGGATTTTATCTTCTCATAGGTAATACTTGTTAGAAAGATTTGAGATCCTGTGTCTCTTAATTCCCTAAACTGTGTTGTCCAGTACCTGTCACTGTTCCCCATATTCCCCAATCCAATCTGTATTCAGAGTTACTAACATTCCTGAGGGAATACACTGCCCTCTTCCTTGCTGCTAGGCTTCATTGCTATAGTAACTAGACTATTCAAGAGAGGCCCAAGAGCTCTCTGGCTGATAATTCTAAAGGCCCCTCCCTAAACTGCAAAACCAAGGATTCCATAGAATCTTCTCAGGTAGCCAATCATATGAGGTTGTCTCACCTGACGCAGACAAACTTTGACTTTTATATATTAGTAGATGAAGCAACAAAATGGTTTCATGGTTGGATAATTTTAGCATGTAACACTAGATGCTATTACTGGCAGCTGCTGATTTTTATTTTCTCCAAAATATAACTTATACCATATATGAATACAATTCAGTTTGATTTGATACAGATCTTCTAGGGACTAGTTCAGTGGCAATGTACAATATGTTACTAATATCATAGGGAGACAGAGGAAAACAAAGTTGCTATTGTACGATCAAGACGCTAATGCTTTTCAGTTTCTTGAACGTGTCTTCGGGAAGGCGTAACTGGATGCTTAAGAAAATGACATTATTGTACTTGAAGTTGAATTATCTTTCGTCGTATCTTCTTCATGTCCTGCTTGAACTTTTCTTCTTCAAGTTTCAGCTTTGCTGTCTGTATTTCTTTTAGTGCATTGAAAGAATCGCAGAGAGATTGAAACCCTATGAAACAGAAGTCATACATAAGTTGACAAACATCAGCACTAGTTCTCTACAAAAGTCTGTCAGTCCTTCAGCTATTATCTACTGGATTTGAAGTATACTGACTAAATCACCTCTCATGCCCTGAAAGTGCTATTTGAAAGAATCAAGGTTGCTAAAAGATGAGGGTATCTATTATTCCTTCAATGCTCATTGTGTGTCTGTGTCTGTGCCTTCAAGTCACCTGCCCACATATGGCAACCCCATTAATTTTAGAGGGTTTTCTTAGACAGGGAATACTTAAAGGTGGTTTGACACTGTCTTCAACTGAAATATAGCCTACACCACCTCATATTAATGGGCAATCTCCCATCCAAGTACTAACCAGGACTATTCCTGCTTAGCTTCCAAGATCAGATGGGATCTTGCACGTTTAGGGCATTTAGACCCTGGGCAACATTATCTCCATGTAAATTATTTGAATGAGAGAACTTAACTGAATACCTTCATAAAAATAGGAATTTCTCTCTACAGTCAAACACAAAACAGAATAAAATTAAATTTCTTTCATTGCTGTAATTTTGGAATTTTTTTACATATGCTCTGCTACTTTAATACTGGCATCATGATCACTGAAGAATCATTAAATCTCACAGAAATCATTACACTAAAGCATAAGAATGTGCAGTATTATAGCTATTCTGTTTCTCAGTTGTCATTTTTCATCGTGAGATTCAGCATCCACAAAAGAGGAAGGACAATTTGTGTTGTGCTACCTGAAGCTTGTCATTCCTTGTTGCCACTCCAAAGGGCCCCAGCTTGGGGGAAGGGGCTTTCAGAGGAGATGCAGCAGGTTTTTTTTATTGATTATTGAAGCTAAAACCTCACATATATAAGTAGAGCAACTGGTTCCACTGGTCTGAATTCTAACAGTGATTGCTTTACTCAAGGAAGTGATGTGCCCTGTTTTTTAAATTAAATTTATACTGTGCCTTTGCAGTAAGACACTCTCAAGGCAGTTAGCAATACTATAAAATGCAGAATAAAAAGCTAAGTATTGATAACAGCTTAACATAAAAACCAAACAATTGAAACAGCAATGCAAGGTCTAGGACTGCACCCAGGAACTTTACTTTGTATTTGTTGCCTTTCCATTCTTAACTGAGAGTGTGTTCAAAAGCTCTAAAGAGATTATTGCTGGAATGAAGTGGTCCATGAACGAGAGGGATATACATTTGAAGTCTGTGTAATCTTACTGTTCCTTCCTGGATTTCCAAATAAATCAGTACTGCAGTAAAAGTCACTGATTCAATGAGTGCTCTGGTTGGAACTAACACTTGAAATTAGATCATCAAAGCTTTCTGAACAGTAATACTGTGGTTAAGAGAAATAATCTGTTACTGAAAAGACAAGGTTGGAAATTGCTTCTGGATCTGACCTAATTCCTTTGTCTCCATTTTAGAACAATTTAAAAAGGCTTGACAGGTTGACTCACCAAAGCAGAATCTGTTATTCTTGACGAAACCATTCTTCACCAAATCATAAAGGGACTATGAATATAATGGTATTAACTTTCTTCCTGATCAAATTTTGTAAGCCTATCTAGAATATGAAAAAGGTAGCTTGCTTTCTTAATTTTTTTTAAAGTAGAGCCTCACCTGATCTATATTCATTCTGGATTTCTTCCAACTCTTTCCACATCAGTTTTTCAAATCTAGTAAACCTTGAATGGAGTTTCTTATGGTCATTTTTTATTTGACTCAGCTCTGTGTCAAATTGCGCTGTTTTATCTGTGCTTTCTATCCTTTTTGAGATGGAATAAAAATTGTCTTCTATTTTCTTTTCCACTGTTTTCTTTTGAAAGATGCATTATAAGACATCAATATAATTACAAAATAAGAAATTTGTATCATTTCCCACAAAAAATAGCTTAGAAGCATGAGAGTTAAATTACTTGTCATTCTTTTGCTGTATAAGAAAATGTCTAGCTTTTTTCATTTTTAAAATTCTCAATAACTTATTTTAGGTGTTATAGGATTTTAAATGAGAGATGTTTAATTGATACCATTTGACTATTGTGCTTTACAGAGAAACAAACAGATAGCTAATTCACACAATTTAATTTTCTTGAGAACCAATATGTCATAATGGTTGACTATGAAAAAAACGGTTGTTTTAAGTCATGAAACTCACTAGTGTGACCTTGGGTCAATCAGAATCTCCCAACCTAATCTGTTTCTTTTTCTTATGAAGATAAAAGAGATGGAGGTCATGAATGGTACCCTGAGCTTGTTAGCTAAGAAGGACATTTATATAATTTCCAACAACAACCACCACCAATCTAGGAGACATAATCTTCACAGCACAACCGACCAGCTCTTCTGCCCTAAGTGCTGTATGCTGGTCACTTTGGGGCCAGATAGAATTGGTTTTGGAAGGTTAAATAGGCCTTCCTCTGGCAGGTAATGAAGGGGGGAGAGAATACAAGATTTTAGTGATCACCTTTTGGCATCATTTTGATGTAAGGTAGGCCTCTGGAACTCCCTCTTTAGGGCCATGTGTCTCAGAGGGCTGGGAAGGAGTCTATGCATGAAGCTAACTTGAAATTCAGTCTCTCACCTGTAGGGCCCTATGGCTTGGGTAAGAGTGCTCTGGGTTACCTTCCAATTATGACAAGGAGCAACAAATGTATTTTGGATTGCCTTCAAGGCAGAGATGTTTCTCCCATAGAAAGGCTGAGAAGGTAGTCATGGGGTGACACCTGGCCTCAGCTGGACCCTCATCAGGTTGCTCTCTACTCTAATTTCTTTTCCAGGTTAGGTCAAATAAAGTGGCCCTTAATTTTGGGCATGAATAGATATAACAGTAGATTTGACTTTTAAAAACTTTCAACATCTTGTGGAATTCTGGGGCTTGTGGTTTACTGAAGCCAAAGACCTCTCTGGCTGAGAATTCTAAATGTCCCTCTCTAAACTGCATACCCCAGGATTCCATAGGATGTTGAAAGTGGAATAATAACACTATAACACTGTAGTGCAGAAATGGCCTAAGTCTTCTGGTTATCAACACATTATTTTCAAAGTGAGGCGTATTAAACTTTGCCCTAAACTGCCTAGATATGAACATTATTGCTTCAGTTTAAAATGTTTTGTTTTGTTTTAAAATATTTTAATCTGGAGTCTAAGCTTTCCATAATTTTCCAAACAGTGCAAAGTCAAGCAGAAAGAGAGGAAAACTTGGGGGAGGACTCTGAGAGAGAGAGAGAGAGAGAGTGTTTACGTTATTCCTACCAAATACTCTTAAGCCTATAACATCTCCTTTACTTTACATTGTGAGATTGGTTAAGTGAGGAAAATAACTTGCATGTGAATAGAAATTAGTTATGCTTTTTCTGGGAATATGGGAATGTTAAAAGTACAGCCCCTGATCTGCAAGCCCTCGCTGACTCTTTGCTGCCCAAGACCTCACCTATGCTGGCTTCTTAGAAGATGTGAATGATTACATAAATAGAGGCTATCCTTTCTAAATAGCCCCACAAAAGTATTCAGTGCTATTGACCCTTATTGATGGTTAATCATGAAATAACAAGACCAGTCACAGAAAACTGGGTTAATTAAGGGCCACTTTATTTGACCTAACCTGGAAAAGGAATGCTCCTGTTTCATCATGAACTTTTGGTGAAGAGGAGCTGCCCAAAGTATGCTCTCAGAATGACTGAGAGACATTGCCTATTATTTCTTGTACATCTAGGCAGCAATGGGTCTTGAGAAAGTCTTCAAAGTGCAATGCACCTGAGTGCTTGGTATTTTTGAGACAGACTTTTTTTTAAATTTTGAACACTGATATTTTATATTAAAAATATGACACCAAAAATCCAGCATTCAGTGTCACTAAATCTGGATTTAATGGCAGTTCAGCTTTTATCTTCTTGTACAGAAGAGATAGATTGGTCTTTCATTCCTGTTGAATTAAAGCATGGATCTTTACTGTTGTCTCACAAGAATTTGGAAGGATACCAGATGAGCAACTTAGTTGCACTGTTAACCTACATTTTTCCAGCAAAATAACTCAGCTTCCTTGGAGGTCATTAAGTCGAGGTTGGATGGGTATTTTTCAGGGTGGTTTTAGTTGGGTAAACTGGCAGGACAAGTTGTACTAAATGCCCCTTGTGGTCCCGTACAACTCGAAGATTCTATTATTCTTTCTACTTGATTTTGCAGATGCCATCCATGTGAGTGGAGACGAAGTCATGCTTTTGATGATCCTCATACTCTGGTAACTTCTCTCCCTATAGCCAATAGATAATGTCCCATCTCCCCACTACCCTGTTTGCCCTTTCAAGGCCCTCCTCTATTCTGTCCTACCCCAACTTCCTCCCTACAGAGGGTTGAAGGTGATGGGAATCTTGACAGTGAGAAAGCAGAAGTTAGCAGTCAACAGAAGGGGCTTGGAACCATGATGTAGTAATCATTACTGTCTTAATCATGGTCACTTCTGCTACTTCACTAGAACAACATGGTTCAGAGTTTCCCTGATCATCCAATCAAATGTCCTTGGAGTGGCAGAAGATCAGATGGCATTGACCTCTTATTCCAACACTACCATGTTCATATTTTGGGCCGTCATGATACTGTCAAAACATCCCCATTTCAACATTTGGTTCATGCTTTATTGCAAATTGCTTCTTCTGCTTTCTGTTGCATCTCCTGCTTCAAGCAATTTTGTCATATAGTTGTGGATGTCACAGGTGCAATGACTTGTGAATCACATAGGGGCTATGATAGCACAATGCTGGTGTCATAACTCACCCTCTGCAATAGGATTCAGAGGAGTCAAATTGTCAGAGCGTATGGCTCCAGATAACAGCAGCCTCTCCAGGTCCAAGGAGCTGGGGGCTAAGGAAGTTGGAGCCACTCACTAGTAGGATTTGGCAGATGTCAAGAATGCACCTCCTTCTTTTGAAGATCACAGAAGAAATAGGGAGAGACTTCATAGCTCCTAATGATTGGCAATATTCCCAGCACTTGCATGCTCTTGACCTTGGATTGAATACAACTGATGATGCCATGTGTTATCCTTGTTGGCTTTGTTTTTCTGGATTACTGGTCTGGTGTAATGACTTTTCAACTGGCTGATGACCTTGCTCTTGTTCCTCTCTTCATCTTGCTGAATAATCTGTGATTGACTTGGACTGAATTGACTACCCTTTACAGCCACCTGACTCTCATGTCACTTACTGAGTGTAGCACAGACAGGTAGTAGTCACCATGTCTCTAATTGGTCACCTCACAAAAATAAGAACAACAGGAGATTACTCCTGTTAGGCCACCAGAAATTATAATGCCATACTGGGTGGGTGGGTAAGCTAACAAAGCATGAAGATATTTAAAGTCACCTTGTCATCACAAACAACATCACACACACATAGCTGGAGAAAATATTATAAATGTCATCAGTGTGTGTTATTTTAAATTGTTGGGTCTACCATGACATGAAAAAAGAGCTACAGTTGATTTTGAGGCCAAACAAATTGGGACAAGGAAAGCATTGTTTGGATTTCCATAGAGAAATCATGCTGTTTCAGATACAAACAACCCTTAAGAGCACGATAGTACCACCATCTGGTTTCCCTCTCTGTGTGAGAAGTTTAATTCAGATAAATGTTGGAAGCCTTAGTTCTGGAACAGGGATTTCCTGAAGCTAAACACTTTACTTAAGTGCTTGCTTGGAGCCAAGAGTTCTTCTGTTGCCAAGAACTGGGAATGTAATTTTGAATGCAGTTCTTTGAAAAGTGGGCACACTGCCATCTGCAGAAGATTTATTTAAAACAAAGAAGAATATGATTTTGCCTGTCACTGAAAGAACAGCACCCATAGTAGAAGGTAATAGAACTTTAAAATTCGTATGTTATCAGAACGGACCAGTTAACTGAATTAATGTTTCAATATTTCCTCTTGACAGTTGTGTCTTAATCCAAAAGGCAGGACACAACAGGGTCATTCTGTTATCAGAACTGCTTCTGTCAGCAGAACCCAAAGGAGGGTGATTTCCTCTCTCCTCTTCACCAACCTATGCACCCAGATGCCTGCGGGAGAAAGCCCTTCTGAGCAAGGTTTCAGGTGATGCATAGAGTTGGCAGGAAGGGAAAGAAAGTCCTCCTGCATTAGCAAACAGTTAGTGCAATGTATGGTTTAGGCTAAGAACTAGAGTGTTGCAAAGATTATGGAGCCTCAATCTATGATGGTAAAATCAGACCACCCTGTGCATCTCCTTTCTTTCTATATTCATTCTTCCTCTTCTCAGGTCATCATTCAAATCATCTTTCTTTGCCTGAATTCTTGTCCTTCTTGGCATCCCTACTGCTTAAGGAGACACTATTATACTTTCCTCTCAATGAAAGTATATAGATTTCAACTTGTACTTTTTGCTGAAAAGACTTTCTTTACATGGGTGGATTTTGGCAGCTCTTACTAGATCTATCATAATTCACATTGGACTTAAACATTACAAGTGTTCTTACCAGTCTGTCTTTCATTTTGTCAAAGAGTTGATTTGTGAGGTAGGTTTGCTCTTGTTCACATCTCTTCACCTCATTTTCTATCCACTTCCGTTGATTTTGAATTTGATCCTTAAAGTCATTTATCCTAATTTGTAAAAAGAATTACTCTTTATTGCTATTAGTGAATATTAATTTGATTATGAATATTGTACAGTACTATTAAAACACCACTGGGGAAGGATGGATGTATTTTATTACAGGACAAATCTGTCCTCAGCACAGGAGGCCAGGTCTATAGAAGGCACAGTTTCTGTTGGTGCTAAATTACTCCCAATTAATTGTAACTGGGATGTACCAATGCATTCCAAAGCACACAGGAACAAGTAACCTGGAGGACACCAAAAAAAGGAAGCAGCAAACTCTCCAAATAAAACTGTTGGGCTGTGCCATTATTGGCCATAAAATGTACTTTAAAAAAAAGCTGAATGTGAGATTTTGAAACAGATTAATCTCAGAATTTCAGGTAACAGATCATGAAACCCCAGAGTGTTTGCTGAAAATGCTTCCTTCCCACTCTTTGTGGAGAGGCAGGATTGGAATGCAAGACAGCTTACAAAAATTCAAACACAATATAATTTAAAAGGATATAATTATTATTGTTGAAATGCAATTAAGCAATAACAATGTTTAAGTGTCAATTAAGAACAAAAAATTAAAAAGCAGTAAAGCACTTTACTGTTCTTTCTTAAAAACATTTCCTGAAAGCCTATCAGGACAACAAGGAAGGTACCAGTCTAGCATCCCTGCGAAATAAATTCCAAAGCCTATGACTAGTATCAAAAAGCCCTCTCTCATATCCCTAGATGTGCTTGTAAGGGAGCAGAACTGAAAGAAGGCCCTTTCCATATGATTTCAGAGGCAGGCTCATATAGATTATATCACTTTGAGATTCCAGGGATTTTAAATTTGGCCTAAGATTAAGAAATGAAGTGAGAGAACAACTTATTGAATTCTGTGAAGTCAACAGTTTGTTCATTGGAAACACATTTTTCAGGCAACCAAAATGACAACTGATGACTGCATGTGTGAATGTCGTGGAATGGTCAATACAGAAATCAAATAGACTACATAGTTGGAAACAGAAGAAGGAGAAGCTCCTTCCTCTTTGCAAAAACAAGGCCAGGATTGTGACACAGACCATGAACTGCTAATAACAAAAATAAGAGTAAAGTATATCATTAAATACTAAAGTTAGAAGCATCCATGCCATAGTATTTCCGATTTCTATATATAGTTGTGAAAACTGGACAGTAAGGAAACCTGATGGGAAAAAAATCAGCTTTTTTGAAATGAGGGACTGGAAGAAAGTTTTACAAAGGAATGTTGCATTACATGTGAATTGGTTGAACCAAGGAATTCATGGCCCTGATTGATGACTTTGAGATCTCTTCTTCACAGGATTGCTATGAGTCAAAGTTGACTTGACTGCAAACTATAACAACAAATAAGTACATTAAATCAATCATCATGCCACAATACAATCTAAAGAACACCCCTGTAGAATCTGAACTGCCTTTAAAAACAGATAATACAGATTTCTAATATTAAGTCTAATTGACTGGGGAACTAAATGAACTCTTTCTCAGAGTCAGAGCCATTGTCAACAAAGAATGCAAAAAGACACTATCTGCAGCCAAGAAGAAAGAGAAGCTTCACTGGGTGCCAGATATTCCAGTAGAGCTGTCTCAAGGTACAGAGAGACAAATATGGAAAACAAAATATTGGGCCACAGATTGGAAGTATTCAGGGTACCTACCAGTCCTCAAAAAAGTGGACACCAGGAATCATCAGATATTGCATTACTCTCCTATGCAAGCAAAATGATGCCCAAGACTTTAGACTATTGCTGTCTGGGGAATGAGAAATGCTAGATGTCCAAACTGAGTTCAGAAATGGAAGAGGCACTAGGGATGATATCATAACATACCATGGCTAATGGAGCCCACCAATGAATTTCAGAAGAAAATCAGCTTTATAGATTAAAGCAAAGCCTTTGCTTGTGTAGCAGACAAGGCTACATTTTCCAACAGTTTTCAGTTGGCAAGGTGGTTAGACAAGAACATCAACAATTTAAAGATATGCAGATGATTCCAAATCCTTCCTATTTTTGTTAGTAATGACTATTGAGAAAAGTAAGGAAGAAAGTGTAAAAGCAGGGCTATAATTGAACATTTTTTGTTGTGTGCCTTCAAGTCATTTCTAACATATGGCAACCCCAAGGCAACCCTATCATGGGGTTTTCTTGGCAAGATTTGTTCAGAGGGGTTTGCCTTTGCCTTCCTCTGAGACTGAGAAAGTGTTATCTGTTCAAGGTCACTCAGTGGCTTTCCGTGGCCAAGCAGGAATTTTGACCCTGATCTTCAGTGTTGTAGTCCAATGATCAAACCACTACACCACACTGGGTCTCAGCTGAACATTAAGAAAAAAAATAATGACAAAAAATAAAGCAGAGGATGAAGATACTGAAATAGTTACAAATCTTCTATACCTTGGTTCAGTCATAAATTAAAATGGAAGCTGTAGTCAAAAAATCAGAAGAAGACTAATACTTGGAAGAGTAGGTTGAAGGAACCAGATAGGCCTCCAAGTGCAAAATCACATCACTGCATAACAAAGTCAGGATCATCTACACCACAATATTTCCATTTTCTGTGTACTGCTGTGAAAGCTGGACAGTGAAGAAATCTGACAGGGAGAGAATCAATTCTGTTGAATTGTGGTACTGGAGAAGAGTTCTGTAGATGAATACCATGAAAGACTCAAATTAATGGTTCTGAGATCAAATGAAACCTGAACACTTCCTAAAAATCAAAATCATTCAGTTTAGGCAACCATACACAGGACACATGATGAGATGACATGATTCCTTAGAAAAGATTATAATGCTTGGTGAAGTTGAAGGTAGTAAGAAAAGAGAAAGACCACTTTACATGGCCATGGATTCAATCAAGGAAGCCACAGCCCTGAGTTTGCAAGATTGAGCAGGACTATCGATGACTGGGACTCTCAGAGGTTTCTGATTCTTAGGCTCTTTCTGCAACTCACCTATTTTCGTTGCTGGGGACCTTCCCAGGCTGCATTGGACAGGAAGCGCGGCTGGCCCGGCTCCCGAAACTCCGCACGCAAGGTAAGTGCACGTGGGGCCCCAGAGTGATGCGTGACCGTGAAGCATTTTCGACTTCAAGCCAAAAATGAAAAAATGTGTGCGTGGTCCCTGTCAGGCCCTGGAGCAGTGTGCAAATGCAAGTGCATTGTGTGGACTGCTTCTCACATGCATGCAACGCTCAAGGGGCCCTTTCGCATCGAAAATGCCATGCGAAAAGGGCCATAGATTTGCTGTATATCCACCTGACAACAGCTGATTCTCTCTCTTCCTCTACCCTGAAATATTTTGCTGTATCTGAAGGACCGTTTCCCCTCCTCCAAATTCAGCCTACCTGACCTCTAAGATCTTTGGGGAAGAGCTTATTGTTGGTCCTACCACCTTCCATGTCATGTTTGGTGGGAACAAGACACAAGGCCTTCTCACTGGGTAGTCTAACTTTTTTTTGTTGTGCCAGGCTTTTAGAAACTAGCAGCTGACACTTCTAATTATGTGCTGTTTTGCTGATCTTAATGGATCATAATGTTTTTAATACAGTCACTGAAATTGGTTTTAACATCTATGGCCCTTTTTGCATGGCATTTGCCATGAGAAAGGGCCCCTGGAGCATTGCGCGACTGCTAGGAGTGGTCCACACGATGCACTCGCAATCGCATGGCGCTTCAGGGGCTGGCAGGCACCGATCGTGCAGTTTAGTTTTAGGCTTTGAGCCAAAAATGGTGCGCAATCACGCATCACTCCGAGGCCCCGCGTGCACTTGCTGTGCGTGTGGAGCTCCAGAGCTGTGGCACTCGTGCTTCCTGCCCCAGCGCAGCCTGGGAAAATCCCAGGCTGCGCTGCAGAAGGAAGAGGAGGGGCTCTTGCGCTGCCTGCTTGCGAGCAGGAAGCAGCTGCAGAAGTGAAGCAACAGGGATGCGAGAGCCTCTTGGAAGAGGCTGCTCACGCGATCCGTGCACCCCAGCTCCACAAAAAGGTGAGTTGCGGAAAGGGCCTATGTGTAATTTAAATGCTTCGTAACAACAAATTTTGTATGAGTCCTTTTGTGGGAGAGACCTTTAAAGTGTTTTAATTGTGTGTGTTTTAACTTTCATAAACTACCGTAAGTCCCAGAATCCTACTCGTCATACCCCATAATTATGGGGCTAAGCAGTGAATTTTGGCCTAATACCCAAATCCCCACTTACAGGTACTCAATCACTGCAATCAACAGGAATCCATTCTCCTCTTGTTTGGGAAGCAGCTGACAGATGTCCTCAACCCCTTCCTGTAAGTGGTCTCTACTGCAATACTCAAAAGCAGGCTCTCTGTTGCAATTCCTCCTTATGCGGGAGACCATGCACGAGAAGGGGGTGTGAATATCAGTCAGCTGCTTCCCGAGTGACAAGGGAATGGACCCCCATCATTCACAGTGTCTGCTTCCTTGTAAGTGAGGATTGGGGGATGTTTCACAGTCCCTATGTATCCTCTAAACTAGGGAATACATAAGGATCAGGAATACCACACAGTAACAAAGGCATAACTCCAGGTTATGCGTTTATAACTCCGCAAGAGGATTCCATCATTATTATTTTCTATTATTTTCTACCAAACTTTTCTTCTCCTTCATCTGGCTGGATATCCAAAATGTAAGTTAATGCTTTTCTTTTGCAATCTTGTGCCAATGCCATCAGTCTCTAAAGCACTCGATCAGGTGCATTAACAGAATTAAAAAACTTCAATCACTTACTTGAGATCTAGGAGCTGAAGTTCATGGTGCTGATTCCCTTGTATTATCTTTAAATTTGAGTTTTGTTCTGTGTTAGAAGTTTCTATCTTGCCTGAAAGCTGCATTACCTAATAAGAATTCAACAGGGAACAGTCTTTATGAGGCAGAAGTCCAGCACTTACATTAAATACACATTATTGCCGCAGTGATGTGGGAAAAGCCAGAATTTCAAGCAGGGCCCATTCTTCTTTTCTCAGAATTGATTTGGCTGAATAATAAAGGCTTGTTACCATTTTGTGCAAAATAATTAGTGCCCAGAATTCATTCCTTGGATTTAATTTTGTACGTAGGCTACTAAACTTCATTTGGAAAGCTAGAATGTCAAAAAACAAAATAAAACCATCACTCACATTCCCTTAACATGGTGAGTTCCAGGGAAAGCTGTACCATGTGATGATTATGAATGCATGAATCAGCACTCTCTCACTTTCTTTCTATAAATATATTTCTTCTTGGGGCATTTTCCCCTCTATTTGCTTCTTTTTCCGTTGAAGTTTCTTTGTATGAAAGGACTGGTTTCATATTTACATACTCCGGTATTCTGTTTCATATGATTCCGACATGTATTTATCTTGTTCTCCACTGATAGTGGGACTTTTCTAAATTTAATGAGAGAGGCAGATCTCAAAGGTGCTCCTTGCTTTTTTGAAGTGAAACATTTTCTCTTACATCCTCTTGAGAACAGTTGCCCTTTAAGCAAGATGATAATGTGGCAACAAGAGCTGTAGGAGACTTGAGAAAAATGGGAGGGTTGATGTATTATAAATACTGATCATGGTACCCTTTGAACATTTTTAGTACTGTTACTGAAAACTAGGGCTCACCATGTAATGCTTCATGAAGAGCGACTTCAGTATAGAAAAAAGCTAGTCAACTCCAGGAGATGGACTAGAACAAGTTTTAGTTTGCAACAAAATCAGCGAGACATGGGGACAAGCATGTAGAACTGATATACACAAAGAAGACCCAGAGAAGACTCATTTACTGTTAGAACAACAAACATCGGAAAATTTATGTCAGATCTTCATATGGAGCAGATATGAATAAAAAGTTACTTTTTTATAATTAGAAATATGAAGTATTTTCCTTGCAATGCTGTCAGGAATCTATTTCAGTGGGCAGGACTGGTCACAGTAAATGGTGACTACAGGTTAGGCTATCATTTCCTACATTGCCCAGAGTGATACTGTCAGGTGGTCCAAGGTATCATGAAAAATCTACTCCCCATCCAGATCCAGGAAAGGCACCGGTGGGCTCTTTCAGAATATTCTAGCACTAGAATCTGTCCAAGGGAGTCAAATGGGAACAGTGAGCCTGCAAGTGCATTGCAGAAGTCCAGACACGGAGGGATGGGGGGCAATGAGGGCGGTTTGCCCCAGGCAGCAATGTTTTGGGGCATCCCAGTCTGTAGTCACACCCCTGTGTGTCTTGGCCACATCCCCGCACACCTTGGTCATGCCTCCATGCACCGCGGCCATGCCCCACACACAGTGGCCACACTTCTGTACTGTAGCCCCCTCCCTCCCGCTCCCCCTACACACACTCCAAGCTCCGTCACTGCAGAAGTCTGCATCTCAAAGCAAGTAGATAGGATTAACCAGTGGTTAATTTAAATATATAAAACAATTGCTAGCTTGTTTGCAAACCCTAACCCTTAATCTCAGATGTATGAACTCTGGTTGCTATTACCAGATAGGGCATCTGAGTACAGTTTATATATGACCACAAGCAATTCTGTACCTTTTAAAAACACATGGACCAGAACTTAGGTTTTCATACTTGACACATGTCCTCATGCATCAGTCTCAAATACACAAAAAGTGAACACTAGATTTTCAGCACTATTAACTGTAAAGCTGTGATCTTTTCAGAATTTCAGGAATATTTTTTATGTTTAAAAAAAAATCTTGGAGATTTTCCTCTGGTTTACAGATCTGTATTTTTTAACACTAACTAACATTAACAAGCCAGTAAGCACTTCCCTACAGTACTCAGTTTTAATTGGTTTTGAAATAATTCATACTGTGATGAAGTTGATGCAACATCCCTTCAGGGTCTCCATCATTCATGTGACTATTGAAATCAGTCTGGATTCTTAACTTATCAAACAATCACTGTGTTTCTCTCTCACACGCACATATTATAGTGCAAAAGAAATCATTCTCTCTTTGCCCTCCTTTAAAATCAGTCAGGGGTTTTAAATGTGGTGGGCTGGCAAATATACTTTACAAATTAAGATAATGTAAACATTTTCCACTTGCCTTCATCTCCACATTATTAGTGTAATTTTCCAAGGAGGACTGGATAGTTTGAATTTCTCTCTCTAGTTTTGAAATCTCATGCCTAATGATATTTATATCTCCAGAAAGTTTTGCAATACTGGCATCACATCTAGAAATAAGAATTGAAGAAAACATATTAAGTAATACTAAGAATCCTCTCCATCCCGTAATTCTCTGCACCGTCATTCACCCAGGAATATATCCATCCAAACCAGCAACTTCTCTCCCTAAGGAAGAATCCATATGTCACATACTTTTGGACACCTACCTGAAAGCACTCCTAACCAAAATACTTCATGACAGTTAACCCTTGAAAAATTATTCGAAATCACAATTGATAGAGAATATGGCCATTATATTATTAATCATGCTGTATGGAGTACATAACAGCAGTTTTCGCAATGTGTGTTGGCCAGCCATCTTTTCATAATGGACTAGAGGACCAACAAGGTAATCTCTTAGGCCATTTCCACACTAGCCTGTTATAGTGCTATTATTCCACTTTCAACATCCTATAGAATCCTGGGGTTGGTAGTTTAGGGAGGAGCCTTCTCTCTGTTCCATTACCTCAATTATCTATTGAGTTACACCCATGGTAGTCATTGTGCTATGAAATTCTTCTCAATGTTTTTTCCCTTTAAAAGGTATGTCCAACCCACTGTTCCTGTTTGTGGAAAGCCCAATATTTTCAGCACGATAAAAAATAAAGAAAAAAGAAAAACACCTGGCAAAAGATTCAATTGTAAGCACAACTGTCAGACAGCAAATTCTTTGGCCTCACTTATAGGCCAGTAGTGTTCCCCAACTACAATTGAGTAAAAATAAAATAAAAAGCAGCTTTACTGATGAATATCGGTGGTGCCATTGGCTGGCCTTCTTCCTCCAGTTTAAGTCCCCATAAAACCACCATTGATTCAGCCTGAAAAGTTTATCTGCAAGGCTAAACAAGTTAGGATAAAAATAATGGGCAGTTTTTGCTGATGTTTTCTGTTGCAACCCTACCTCATCTAGTGCCCTCTCACCACTGGACATTTTGATAATTTCTGGAGGGTCATAGATTCCTTGTCCCTGCTCTGTTTTCTTGCCAAGGACTAGGGCAAGGGGTAGAAAGGGTCTCCATGCCTACTCTGCTTCCCCTATGGCCCTTAAAGGACCTGCTCTTCTTTTAAAAAGTTGCCACTAGAGCCACTGGCATCTCCCCTCCCAAACATATACACATATCTTTGCGTCCTTCCTTAGAAAGAGGAGTAGCAGAAGGCCACAATGACAGTTCTAATGGCCCTCACAGACAACTGAGAGAGAAAGAAAAGGGTACAAGGGTTGCTAGAACCTCCACCACCACATCCTCATTCTCCCTTCTTCCTCCTTCAATGGCAGGTAGTGGGGATAGAATCATAGAATCATAGAAATGTAGAGTTGGAAGAGACCACACGGGCCATCCAGTCCAACCCCCTGCCATGCAGGAACACCCTCAAAGCACTCCCGACTGATGGCCATCAAGCCTCTGCTTAAAAACCTCCAAGGAAGGAGACTCCACTACACTCCGAGGCAGCATATTCCACTGCCGGACAGCCTTGACTGTCAGGAAGTTCTTCCTGAGGTTCAGGTGGAATCTCCTTTCCTGCAGCTTGAATCCATTGCTCCTTGTCCTGGTCTCTGGAGCAGCAGAAAACAAGCCGTCTCCTTCCTCTACATGGCATCCCTTCAAATATTTAAACATGGCTATCATGTCCCCTCTTAACCTTCTCTTCTGCAGACTAAACATACCCAGCTCTCTAAGTCTATCCCCATAGGGCATGGTTTCCAGGCCCCTCACCATTTTGGTCGCCCTCCTCTGGACTTGCTCCAGCTTGTCAATATCCTTCTTGAATTGGGGTGCCCAGAACTGGACACAGTATTCAAGATGGGGTCTAACCAAAGCAGAGTAGAGTGGTACCAGTACCTCCCTTGATCTAGACACCATACTCCTATTGATGCAGCCGAGAATTGCATTGGCTTTCTTGGCTGCCGCATCACACTGCTGACTCATGTTCAGCTTGTGGTCTATGAAGACTCCCAGATCCCTTTCACACGTACTGCTATCCAGCCACGTGTCCCCCATCCTATATTTCTGTATTCATTTTTTCTACCTAAGCGTAGGACCTTACA
Source organism: Ctenosaura bakeri (assembly GCA_948474755.1). Lineage (NCBI taxonomy): Eukaryota > Metazoa > Chordata > Lepidosauria > Squamata > Iguanidae > Ctenosaura > Ctenosaura bakeri. Next base: position 469,573 of record CAOLHI010000879.1, on the reverse strand, counting down.
CTTCTCTCTGTTGAATTTCATTTTGTTAGCCTTGGCCCAGCTCTCCAATCTATCCAGGTCATTTTGAATTTTGATCCTGTCCTCAGGCATATTAGCAACCCCTCCCAATTTGGTATCATCTGCAGATTTGATGAGCATGCCCTCTATTCCTTCATCCAAGTCATTGATAAAAATATTGAACAGCACTGGGCCCAGGACAGAACCCTGTGGCACCCCGCTAGTCACTTCTCTCCAGGATGAAAAGCAGCCATTCGTGATCACCCTTTGGGTTCGGTCGGTCAACCAATTACAAATCCAACTAACAGTAGCCCTGTCCAGCCCACATTTTACCAGCCTCATTGCAAGAATGTCATGGGGAACTTTGTCGAAGGCCTTACTGAAATCAAGATATGCTACATCTATCAAGCTAGTAACTCTATCATAAAAAGAGATAAGATTAGTCTGGCATGACTTATTTTTGAGAAATCCGTGTTGACTTCTCGTGATTACCGCGTTGCTTTCTAAGTGATTAGAAACTGACTGCTTAATGATGTGCTCCAGAATCTTTCCGTGTACTGATGTCAGGCTGACTGGGCGATAATTGTTTGGGTCCTCTTTTTTTCCCTTCTTGAAGATGGAGATAACATTTGCTCTCTTCCAGTCTGCTGGAACTTCTTCTGTCCTCCAAGATTTCTCAAAGATTATAGCAAGCGGTTCCGAAATGACCTCTGCCAGCTCTTTTAATATCCTAGGATGCAATTCATCTGGCCCTGGAAACTTGAATTCATCCAGTGTGGCCAGGTATTCCTGTACCACCTCTCTACCTATTATGTGCCTCATTTCCTCTGCTTCCTCCCCTGCTCCCCAACCACCAGGTTGAGTGCTTGTATCCTTCTGGGAAAAAACTGAGGCAAAGAATGTGTTAAGTAGTTCTGGGATAGGCATTTGGTGTCTGGTGACCCTCTCTGTTTGGTGGTGAGGAACCTTGCTCATGCCCCCTAACCAGCGTAGCTATGAACCTGCCTAATATCTCTTTGACTTCTTTGTGCACAATCTTTCTTCAATCTCTAAGTCAATCAAGACAGCACCGTATCAGATTAAATGACTCTTGAGAAATCCACATATATTCCCTTAAGTGGAAGCGTTCAGTATCTTTCTTCTCTTCTTGGATCTTTTACACTGGTGCTTTTCCAGTGCTGGAATGTATGCCAGCTGAACATTTTAAAAAGGGAACAGTGATTTGCAAGTAATATGCAAGAAGTGATCATATGAAGGTATAAATCATTTCATTGTACCCAGCTTACTCTAAGAGCAATCATTCGCTCCCAACTCCATTAGAAATGAGCTATTTAAATACAGCTACTAAAGCCAACCTTGCTGCTGCAAAGTCAAGAGGTTGTGCTTACATAGAGATTTGTGCATGTTCCTTCTCTCTCTCCACCCCTCTAAAACAAATTAAAAGGAAGTGGAAGAATCAGCTTTATTTTGGGCAATTAGTGCTAAAGGTCAAGATAACTGCCTGCACTGTTAATTATGAAGTGCTACAAATTTCAGTGTTTATTCATGTAGTACCTAATACTGTGTCTCTGTATCAGCTTAAGACCAATTGTAAAAACTCTGTTTTGATATCAGTGAAGTAAAAGCGTACATTAAAAAACCATCCCAGTATCAGAGAACCTGTGGCAGATGGAGAGTCTGTATATCATTGCAATTTACATTTGTTTACTTGGAACCGTTTATTTAGAATTACAAAATCCAAAAATTTAGAATAAGTTAGCCCTCCTCATTTGCGGGTTTCACTTTTGCAGATTTGATTATTCACGGATTATTTGCTGTCACCTCTGCTGCTGCCCTATGCCATTTTTAATAGGGACTTCCAGCTTCGTGAGACTGAGAAACTGCAAACAAGGCTTGTAAGTCCCTATTAAAAATGGTGTGGGCAGCAGTGGAGGTGCCAGTAAGCCCCACCAGCCTCCCACTTCTGCCTTGTGAAGGAATCCTGATATCTCAAAGGAATCCATGGTGGGTTGAATAAGGTGATCATACTTTTTGTGTGTTAAATATAGTTTGGGAGGGCCTAGAGTTATTCACAGTTTTTCCACTTTCACAGGGGTCCTATGCCCCTAGCCCTTGCAAATGTGGAGGGATGACTGGATACATTTCATCTGCTTTTTAGTATGTTTTCAAAAATACATACTTAGCATAAACTTGACCTATTAGTGGCATTTTAGGTTTGAAATTTGTTATAACTTCTGATGCTGGCTTGTTTCAACCAATGGTGGTTAAGATTAACCAAAGTTTGTGTTTAAGATATAACACTAAAATGAGGTTATTCAACAGATACAAATGTTTCCAATCTCTTCCTTTCAGGATTCTCACAAGTTTAATTCCTGACAAGATAAAACAGACTGTGTGAGTATAGCTCTGGTCAAGATATGCTTCCACAATTACACTTTATACAATTATCACAGTTATAACAAACTTACCTCGCCACTCTCCCACGTAAATCCCCAATTCCCTGCAAGTGTTTATGATCCAGGTTCTGCATAGCGAAGTTAGTTCCTGATGTTATATCATCTCTAGTTTTTATTTGCCTCTCCAGCACCTATAATTTTATAAGGATTATATATAACTGCACCTGTATGTGCTCAAATTCCTATTATATAAAAGAGTGGAATTACAAATGAACTATCCTAGTTTGGAAACAGATGAGTTACTCTTTTACTATCAATCTGTCAAGAGTATATGGACTAACAAACTGCAATTTAGAATTGCTTCCTGACCTAAGATGGATAGTCTATTGGTCTGATCTAATTAGTGTTTGTTAACGTGTGTATTATCTTACAAAAAAACAACAACAACAGGCTTCTCAGACCAGTTGGTCCCACTTGTAACTTGTCTGTCCCCACATTGCCAGAACTTCCTATTATTTTGCAAATACAATTTTTGCCCAGTTTGTACAGTTTAGAGCCCTGTTGCACTACACAATTATGATTCCACTTCACCTGTTATGGCTTCATACTATCAAATCATGGGATTTGTAGTTAAGTGAGGCACTAGAGCTCGCTAGCTGAGCATCATAAATATCTGTTCCTAAATAGCAAATTCCAGAATTACATAGGATTTGGCCAAGGCAATTAAAGTGGAATCATACTGCTGTAATTATGTAGTATGAAAGGGCCTTTAGAAAATCTTGAGAGAGGGTAAGAAGAGGACAGATGCTTAAGGCCTAAACACATGAGATGATTTGTCTCTTACCTGGCAAATAAATAAATAAATATCAACATGCAGACTGATAGGATAATGAATGAACTGGGTCTACTAGTGTAATGGAACTGAATGTATGAAAGTGTTAAATAGAAAAGGTATTGGAAATGTTGTTGTTGTTGTTTTTTGTCCATAATGGAATAAAGGAATATCATATCCTGAAATAAAATGCTGTGAAACTCTGATATAGGTCCCTCTCTGTTGATGGAGTTTGGTTGAGATTTAGGGTTGCCAGGTCAGGAGCATCCCAGTCCCCTAGACATCAGGGCTAAAACCCAAGGGGATAGCATTAAGCCTGGCACATTAAGCTTACACCATAGTTGCTCAGAGTGTGCCATCCAAATAAAAACACTAAGTCTAGTTAAGACAGAAATCTTAGCTAAAGGGGATATATGTAGGTCCAGCTGAAGTGAATTTATTCTCTCTTGTTTAGGTGGGGAACATTTACCTAGACTATTAACTTATGGACCGAAGAGCCCTTAGGCTCTTAGCCCTTAGGCTTGTTCTTAAAAGACAACTTTTGTGGAAATTGGATGGGAACATTCCAAAATAAAGACTGATGCCCTAAAGCCTGAAATTTTAAACACACTAAGAACTAAGCCCCATATTAATAATAAGAAGACACATTTACACTTACAGATTTTAAAACAAAAGGAGATATGTATCTAAGACCATAACATTTCTATATCGTTTCCCAGTACACAATTATTATACAGCAATTCATCCATACCCAGCACAGGGATAACCTCCCAGATCTGGCAGTCAAAAGAGCACAGTGTAAAGGCTCCCTCATATTCTGTGCCAAGAAATGCACAGATAGCAATGTTCTTAAGAAAATAGTTCTGAATATGATTGACTGGGAACTGGGTTTTGTTTAAAAGAAATCTTATGTAAACATAAAAGTAGAGATGTCAGAAGGTAGGAAGGCAAGAGGAGGCATGGCTTGTTCACATGCCAGGAAACCATTGCTTCCTGTAGCAATGTAAGAAGAGAGGGCTCTCTGTGGTTCATTCACATTACATGAAACCATTGTTCTGAATTACGCAGCAATTTATGTCTTCTAGTGTTGTCCGAAGACCTAATTTTAAGAAATAGATTCATGTTACTATACAAGGAAGGCACACCAAAGTCCAGATTTGATTCAAAACCATAGCTAAAGTTACCTGCCAGGCTTAGACTATAATGAAACTTAATTTTAAGAAATATATTCATGTTAATATGAAAACAGCCATACAGGGAAGGAACTCCAAAGTCCAAGGCTGACTCAAAACCACAACTAAAGTTATCTGCCAGGCTTAGACTGTAATGAAACAGCAAAAGTGTTAAGATTCTTGGGTGAGGGCTATTTCTCAGTCCTGCCACCATCACAGGCCTGTCTGATGAAGAAATGGAAGGGGGCCTTCTTGGTGGCTGCTCCCAGACTCGGAAATTCCCTTCCACAGGAGGCTAGGCTGGCCTCCTTTGTCTTCTCTCTCTCTCTTTTTTTTTTCCTGGCAGGCAGAAACCTTTCCATTCAAAAAATATTTAATGATTAATTAGCTGTAGGGAGTCATTGAACTTTAACTCTATAGTTATGTTTTTAAACGAATTTACACTTTTTGACAAACTTCTTTAATTGTGTCTTACTTGCTTTAGCATATTTGCAAGCCCCTTTCAATCCCACTTCAGGAAAAAAAAAATGGGGATGTAAATGCCATAAATAAATAAATTCCAGAATCTCCCAGCTGATCTGACCAGCCTCTATGCTGGCTGGAGAATTCTGAGAACTGTTGTTGAAACAAGTTTTCTAAGCTCTGGTCTATCACAAAAAAATCTGCTGCTGCTTCTCCTCTCACTGAGGGCATGCAATGGCCACTTCAGGACAAAATTCTAACTCTCTTCTTCTCTCTTAGGCCGTTTCCGCACTAGCCTGTTATAGCGCGATGATTCCACTTTCAACATCCTCTGGAATCCTGGGGTTTGCAGTTTCGGGAGGAGCCGGCTGGCCCCTCCCGAAACTGCAAACCCCAGGATTCCAGAGGATGTTGAAAGTGGAATCATCGCGCTATAACAGGCTAGTGCGGAAATGGTGTTAGAATCCAATACGAATGTGGGGGGAGGGAGGGGGGAAGAAAACCTTATCTTCTTTTCTGCATTCCACTTTTTCTGAGTGATTATTATTTCTTGACTGTGACTGAACTCATAATGTTAAGACTCCCTTAAAACCACTTTAAATTACGATTCTCGCCATAATTTCAAACACACACTAGAATGTCTCTGTCTTAATGTTCTTGTTATTTTTATAAAGCCCCTGTTGACTGGATTGTCCTGCTGTTTCCCAAGCAGAGAAACCCATTATGATTTTACAGCACTTCTCCATTTACCTCCCGTGCTGAGTCTCTCTAATGCTTCCCTCAGTATACTTGTGATGATTCTGAGTACAGGGCTGTTAACGTATTCTCTCCCTGGTGACTTTCTCTACCAAGACCCCAAATTATTCATGGTTATTATGTTAGCCTTATATGCCTATGCAAGAGCAGCTGACTAAACGCCACCTTTGTGAAAGGAACTATTTCATTATACTGATGTGATTTCTAAAAGCCGATGTATGTGTGTGTGAGAAAAATAAATCTCTAGACTTGCAGATGTCTGACTACATGATGCATTGGGAAGAAAAGTGCCCCCTTGCTCCTGTTTGCTCCCTATCTCATACACCAAAACGGGAAAAATGAAGAGAAGGGGCAACAAAACAAAGGTTAAAGTGGGGAGGATTAGAAGCAAGGCATGGAGATACTCCCAGATTAAAGGTTCTTAGCACTGCTAATCAAAAGGCGTTACATTGCTCTTTCATCTTTTTATCCTTAATGGGTTTTCTTTGGTTTGAAAAACAATGGAAGGAACAAGGGAAAACATGGGATAATTACAAATGGTAAAAAGCTGTAAAATGCTATGAACATGGCTGGGCAACAGCCCATTAAAGGCCTTGTCTGGGAGTACACTAAAAGCCATTCTACACATTTTGTACTGGACAAGATGGTAGAATTCTAGACCTTTCACATTGTGGATTACAGGTGTGTTTATGCATGCCACACCCAGGAAAAGTTTTTTTATTATAACATTCAGTTATAGTCCAAAAAAAGTAATTCCCCGAACTCTGGTGTTGTCAACACTGGTCACTTTGGATGTTTCTGTACACAGTGTCCCCCTGTGTATAGTAAGCTACCATATCAGGATAAGAAATTAAGTATACAGGGAGAGGTTTTAATGTGAAGTCTAATTGATTGATTGATTGATTGATTGTATTTCTGTATTGCCTTTCAGCCTAGCAGGGCTCCTGAGGTGATAAAGTGGCATTGTCCACAATCCCACTGCATCATTTTCAGGTTGCATAAAGCTACTTGCATTTTCAGAGGTTGGGTGGATCTTTTGTTTCCACTGCTTCACTCAATGTTTCAGCTGTACTGTAATTCCTGACATGGGGCAGAGTTACCAGGGTCCCCAAATGTTGTGGGAAAGCCACAGCAGAAGTGCCTTGAGCATTAAACTAGAATATGTACTTAGTACATTTTTGGAAGAGCTGCTCCCTCCAATGTTGAGAGATGTCTGCCACAGTATGTGATCTTCCTCACTGGGATATCATGCATTTCATTTTTTTTAAATTTTGAATACCAAATAGGTATACTCACAGTTCTGCTTTATGGATATTGGAATTTACTCTGGTCAGAGAAGGGTTAAATTCTTCCTTTTACATTAGCAGAATATCTCTCTGGGTTTTGTTTATTTGTTTCTTGAGACACCTGTCTGCATCTATGTAATTATGGATATTTCCTGGCTGTCTGCATCTACCTAATTATGATCATTTCTTGGCTGTATATCTAAAAAGACCTCTATGAGAAGTTTGTGTTCATTGTGAAAGCACTTTACTGTGAAAGAAGTTCCTCTGTTGTCATCACCGATGTGTAGTCGATTATTTGGTTGTTTTATTTTAGCATGTTACTCGGACTGCATTGGTATTTCTGCCTTTTCACTCTATAAAATATTACCTTAAAATCTTTTGTACCTTTTTAAATATTTGACAATTAAACTTAGATATATTTCAAATATTTGAACTTTGCATTCTGAGTATTATAACACATGACCTTCCTTACCTATATGTTATTAATTTGGCGTGCTTTGTTTTGTGGTAGGAAGGCAAGCACCAGCATAATTTGCAAGTCTGATTGTTCAGGCATGTGTCTCTGGGGAAATCCCATCTTTAGAGTTAAGATGTATTAACTATTGGTAATATACATTTGCTTAATGTCTAGTTTGACTTTTAAATTATCACCTAGTGGTTGAAAGAGTATTACTAGAACAGCTTCAGAGCATAGTCCCTTATATTCAGGGGACAAAGAAAATGGATTCAAAATTAAATTTCTTGATTGTCAGACGAAAATGCCCTTCAGCTAAACAAGTCCATGGGCACTGAAGCCTGCGGGTACTCTTTCTGAACAAATATGTAAACTGTAGTAAATTCAAGCACAAGTTATGTATGATTCAGGTTATTTCGATCCAGATCTCTGAAGAGATTGTTAATTTGGGGTGGGGAAGGAAGATACATCTGTGCCACAAGTCAGAATCCATCCTTTGAGGATTTGCCTGTCTCAAAGGTGAGACCTCCAGGTACTTTGCATTCAAAACATAAGGCAGATGCTAACAGCTAGCTGGCTAGACTTACTGCCTCCTGGGGAGATCAAAGCTATGCATATTTTATAAGTAACTTAATATTAAGCAAACCCAGCTGGAGCTGGAAAACACTGAATAAACTAGAGGTTTAACAAATTGCCAGCAATACCAAACACAACTGAAACAGTACCTCTATATCATGGCTCAGCTTTTTAACTATACTTGTGATTGTCTGTATGTGATTCTCCAGTAGCTGGCGTGCTGCTGCCTCTCCTTGCTGAAAGCCTTTATTTCCTTGAAGGTAAGAAACAATGCCATCTTTGATTTTAAAGGCCTGATCCAGAAGAACAGTGATGGTCCTTTCCTGGTTGGACATTCGATCTTCAAGGGAATTCACTCTGCTTCCAGGAACATTTGGAATTGCAGGCAGGAAAGGCTGACTGGGAATCCTGTCCAACAACGAATCATATAAATTAAAGGGACAAGACTTAAAGGTAAACCATATACTACCATACCCAGAGATAGGGACAAACTAGTTAAAATCAATTAAGTTATATTTTAAGTTAGAAATTGATTTATCTGTTAAACTGGAAAATTGGAGTGCATTCAGGTTGCAATTTTTGTGTATCTATTTCTCCCTCCTATACACACACATTCATACCACTTCAGGTTGTATACTTCTATGTATCAGTTGTATTATGTGACCTTCCAGACTATGTAAATTTCCCCAAACAAAGAACATTTGAATTAGCAGGTTCACTATTAAAAGTGAGTTGTTTTTTTCAGTACAATGTACAACACCTATCTGGAATTCTTATCAAAGCTGATAAGTATGTACCTGAAGGGAAGGAAGACAGGGTGTTTTGTGGAAAATGTTGCTGTGTAGTGAGCACAAGCAGATACGTTTGGTAGCATAATATATTCAGAGAAGAATTCACTCCTGTGAGGCTAGAGAACTTTCATTGTTTAAATGACACTTGGAAAAATGATGTCCTACATCCACATTGGGGGTTTCAATACACTCTGCAGTACAAATAAGTACATTTCCTTCTATTTTAAACCAAGAATATAAGTGTACCGCAGTCAGTGGGTAAAGCAACCAATTAATTATTAAATGTTCTATCCCCACCTCTGCCATGCTGAGTGACAGAACTGGACCCACATGTTAATTGGGTGTTGTGTCTGTTTCTCATCTAGGTACATGAGAAACTTAACATCCGACCTCATATTTTTGCTGTGAGTTGAACAAAATAAAGCTCACAAAACAGTGTGTGCACCTGAAAGGTGTTATAAATATTGGCTGGCATCCTCTTGGCTAGTCCCAACTAAAGTAGACCTATTTGGCCAATTGTTGAATGGTGAGTCAAGATGTGGGTAAATTTCAATGACCGAACTAGTTTGTTCTAGTATGGTGCAGTGGTTTGAACATTGGACTACAACCCTGCAGGCCAAGGTTTGGTTCCCCACTCAGCCACGGAAATCCACTGGGTGACCTTGGGCACATCACATACTCTCAGCCCCCAGAAAACCCTGTGATAGGTTCACCTTAGGGTTGCCACAAGTCAGAAAGGACTTGAAGGCATACAACAACAACAACAACAACAACAACAACAACAACTCTATTCAAGATGAACAACAGGATTTAGGCCATTATTAGCAACCACAATGTAGTTTCTCTGGTGAATGCAGAAAAAAAGCCCTCAGACCATCTCTTAGTAAATATAACCTTGAGAGGTCTCAGAGTGATTTCAGACATTATAAAATCCTAACACAGTATGCCCTTTTGTATCAGAATTCATGTGGTACTTGCAAAAAATCATCAGATGATGATGAATTATCCATGCGGACTGCAAATGAATTCCATAAAGAAAATAGTATTGCTTCTAGAGAAAGAATTGGACTTTTTGTTTGGAGGTTAAGTCCCATAAATAGGAAAATGTCGAATTATAGATAGGGACCTTTGTTATCAGAGGATAATGAAAAGTAGTGTGCATTCTATTCAAGGACAAGGTTCTAGACTTGTAGATTTCATGTATATGTCCTCATAAAATACACAGAGGGTTCTGGTACAAGGATATAAACTTTCTAACCTGAAAAAAAAATGGTCTCTTTCCTTCAATTTTCACTTTTATTCTACTAAGACATCAAAAAACTGTTTAGGATCGACATGTTTTTAGTTTCAAAAACGTTATGCAAAAATGTTAAGAAAATGGAGCTTCTGCCAAGGTCTTTATCAGATCACTGTCCCATTACAATGTCAATACAAGAACGAAAGGGAGAATATAGATGGATTATGAAAGACAAGCTTTTGCGAGATGAAAAAGTAATAGAAAAGATAAAGCAGGAAATAATTTTTTTTTTCAAAGAAAATTTAGGAGAAGGAACACCAAATAAGATAGTATGGGATGCAGGAAAGGCAATGATAAGAGGTTTATTTCTACAACAGGAAGCTTACAAAAAAAACAACCTAAGAAATACCAAATTATGATGACAGAACTTAAAGAGAAAGAGGAAGAATTAAAGAAAGATCCAAGAAATACAAAATTATTGAGAGAGATTAAAATTATCCAGAAACAAATAGCTATGGAAGATAGAGTGGAAATAGAGAAGAAGATAAAATATACGCGTCAGAGATTTTTTGAACATGCCAACAAGACAGGGAAGTGGTTGGCATATAAATTGAAAAAAGAAAAAGAAAGAAGAATAATTACAGTAATCAAGAAAGGGGATAAGATATATAGAGAACAAAGAAAAATTAAGTCTCGGTTTCATGAATATTATAAAGATCTATTTAAAAACCCAAAAGATACAGAAGAATATGTACAGCAAGTAAAGAAATATCTAGATGAAATTAAAGTAGATCAAATCCAAGAAAAGCAGAGAATAGAACTAAATAAACCCATTACAAAAGTCGAAATTAGAATGGCAATCCAAAAATTGGAAATTGGAAAAGCCCCAGGTCCAGACGGATTCACGGCGAGGTACTACAAAGAATTTCAAGATCAATTAATCGACCCCATTCAAAAGTTGTTTAATGAACTGGAATTGATGGATAGACCGGATTCATGGGGAGAGGCGACAATTACTTTAATACCGAAAGAGGGTAAAGACCGGTTGGAGGTAAAGAATTATAGGCCAATATCTTTATTGAACATCGATTATAAGATATTTACATCTATTTTAGCAGATAGATTAAAGAAGATTTTAAAGGACTGGATACATGAGGACCAAAATGGCTTTTTGCCAGGAAGATCTATAAAAGATAACGTAAGAGTGATATTGGACATAACTGAATACTACCACAAACATAACAAGAGGAAAATGGGATTGATCTTTGTAGATGCTGAAAAAGCATTTGACAATGTAAAATGGAGATTTATAGTAGAGGTATTGGAAAAGATAAATATGGGACAAAGATTTATTGATTGGATAAAAGTGATATATAATAATCAAACAGCGAGTATTATAGTGAATGGAGACAAAACAGAAAAAACTTGAGGTTATGAAGGGAACAAGACAAGGTTGTCCCTTGTCACCCCTAATTTTCATAATGGTGATAGAAATATTAAATAGTAAGATAAGACAAGACATGGAAATAAAAGAGATTAAAATTGGGAATCAAATGTTTAAATTAAGGGCTTTTGCAGATGATCTGGTAATCATGTTAGATGACCCAGTTAAAAGTATAGTAAGACTAACTGAAATGTTTCAAGAGCTTGGGAAAGTAGCAGGATTCAAGGTTAATAAGGACAAAACAATGATGTTAGTAAAGAATATCACAAAAAAAGAAGAAGAGGAAATTGAAAATTTGTCCCATTTTAAGGTAACAAAAAAAGTGAAATATTTAGGAATTAATATTACTAATAGTAATTCAGATTTATTCGATAATAACTACAAGAAAGTATGGGGAGAGATAAAAGAAGATCTGAGAAGATGGTCAAAACTTGATTTATCACTGATGGGAAGGATCGCTACGATTAAAATGAACATCTTACTAAAAATGATATTTCTTTTTCAAAATCTCCCGATTATTTTGAATGACATACCTTTTAAGCAATGGAAAAAAGATTTATCAAAATTTATATGGAATGGCAAGAAACCGAGGATAAAATGGACTGTACTAAAGGATACACAAGAAAGAGGTGGACTAGGGTTACCGGATTTAAAATTATACTTCCATGCTAGTTGCCTTTGCTGGACTATGGACTGGATTAAGTTAGAGAATGTGAGATTACTAAAAGTAGAGGGGGCGGATCTTTTTTATGGCTGGCATGCCTATATGTGGTACGACAAGGTAAAAGTAAATAAGGAATTTAATAATCATTTTGTAAGAAAGCCTTTATTGAAGGTATGGTTACAATATAGAAACAAATTATATGTAAAGATACCACAATGGGTGTCAGCACATGAGGCGTTCTACAGGAGAGAAAAACCCCAACTAAATAGATGGTTAATGTATAAAGATTTAATAAAGGTCCAAGGTGAAAATATAATTTGGAAAAGTAAAGAGGATATGGCTAAAATCGGTATTACTTCACATTGGTTATTAGAAAGGCAACTAGAAGGAAGGTTCAAGATGGATATGAAGATACAAGGAATTGAAACAAGGGAGAAGGAGTTTGATAAATTGTTAAAACCAGGAACAGATCATTTGATAGGTAAAATATATAGAATTTTATTAACTCTGAATATGGAACAAGAGACGGTTAAGGACAACATGATAAGGTGGGCGCAAAATTTGGGGCATGCAATTCCACCACAGAGTTGGGAAAATTCCTGGAGAGACGTGAAAAAATATTGTATAAGCACAAAGTTGAGAGAGAATTATTATAAGGTATATTTTTGATGGTACCATACACCAGTGCAAATTGCCAAAATTAGTAAGAATGTGAATAATATATGTTGGAAATGTCCAGAAAGAGGGACCTTTTACCACATATGGTGGTCTTGTGCTAAAGCTAAGAAATATTGGAATGATATCCATGAATGTATTGTTAGTGCACTCCAAATTAATTTTCCTAAGAATCTGGAAATATATTTATTAAATATATTAGATACTAAGTATTTTAAGAAGAATTCATTGAGAAAAATGATAATATATATGGTAACAGCGGCAAGATTAGTATTCGCACAACAATGGAAATCAAAGGAAATACCTAAGGTGGATGACTGGTTATGGAAATTGTATGAACTATGGGAATTGGATGAACTAACGTCAATACTAAATAATAGACCAAGAAAACAGATTATTGGAGAGTGGAATTTAGTTAAACCCCTTTGGGAAGCCCAATGGGGAAAATAATAGTAAAAGATTTGGATAATTAGAGAAATAAACTTGGAGGAACAAACAATGTAACAAGAATGTAGAAATAATAGAAAGAGGTAGTGGTATGATAGTCAAGTCTTAGAATGCAATTAATTGTTGGTCATGTAAAGTTACAGTATAATCGTACACAAGCTATGTAGAAGTAATAAGGGAAGGGTAGTAGGTAAGTATTGAGATTGTATTAATTTTTCTATTTATTATTCTGCTTCTTTCTTTTTTTTCTTTTTTTGTTATGGAAATGTATAAGACTGTGTAAAAAAAAGGTATAAGGGTAATTTAGAAGTATATTTATGTTAAGTTGTGTTATGTTAAGTGAAGAATTATGGAATGTTTTATTTTTATGACTTTAATAAAAATTATAATAAAAAAAACTGTTACCATACATATTGGCTTTTAAGTACTAGTTAGAATAGATAGAATCCTACTCCAGTGCTGAAATGATTAGGAACAAGTTTGTCACCTTCTTGGAATACTTGGAATTATATAGCTCCTTGTAAACAGAATAAAAATGACTGTCAAGTGTGAATCAAATTGCATATTTGCAAGCCTCATGCTCCATTCTGGAGATTTATTTTGTTTACCCAAACTTTTATTGATTGAACAATCTAAAATACTGTTCATAACTGAAACACAATGAATGTCCATTCTTAAGCCTGATGCAGCTATATCTGCCAAAAATGCTGAATAGTTATTGCTACGATATCTGGTACAGCTTGAGGATGCTGGAAATGGTGTTTAAGTACACTATACAAGAAACTCAAATTGCTATTTGCTTAGTTAGAAATAAAAATTATTCACTGGCCTGTGCTTTTCTTACATGCTGAGCACTAGTGCTAGTTAGGAGCAACTTTATACTTGAATATATTAAAATGAACCATCGTATTATGAAGAAGCAATATCTGTGTTTGTGCGGGAGTAGTGGTAAATCTTTGTCCCAATTCAGTGTGGGTTATAGCTTTCTCTTTCATGGTAGTGGTATATAGGTAACAGTTTAAACTGAAAAACCTGTCTAATTTAGAATTAACATTTTCTTCCAGGGTCAACATGAGGACTAAATATAGTATAGGTCTTAACCTAAGCAGGCATCTGGTACTTCTACTAAAGTACATTGTCTGTTGGGAAACCAATTTAGAACACAGCTGCCAAAATGGAGAATGGAAGGTGCTTCTTTTCATGCAATGAAAGGCCATCCCTAATTAATTCACAGCCCCCAACACACATTTCCCAGCTGCAGTCCCTTGTGTCACATCTCCTGGTATTCAAAGGTAACTCCTGGTCCTCAGGAACACCTTTTCAGAGCTAGCAGGAAGAAGGATGTAGGAAACTCTTTTTCACAAGCAGAGCACTGTTTGTAGCACTCTGGTTGGACAAGCATCTTAGCTGTATCATATTCTCTTATTAGTTAAAGAAGTAAAGAAATTTAATTACAGTTTAGCATGAGCCAAGGAGAGAGCAAGTGTGGTGTAGTGGTTTGACCACTGGACTATGGACGCTGGAAACCAAGATTCAAATTCCTGCTTGACCATGAAAGCCCACTGGGTCATCTTTGATGCATCATACACTCTCAGACCCCCAAAACACTATGATAGTTTGCCTTAAGGTCACCATAAGCCAGTGATATAGACTCAAGTCGATTGACCCAGACTCAAGTCACCTCAATGGCTCAACTTGGACTCAATGCCACAAGAAATAATACACTAACTTGATTTGTGACTTGTATATTTTTAGTGACTGACTTGCTGCCCTTGATTCAGTAATGCAACCCATTCATCCAAAAACTTTATGACTTTGAATAATGCTTCCATCTCTTTTTGCCTACTGATCATGTGACAATCTGTCACAAGCCCAAAGCATTGGTGCATTTCTTGGAGGGGAAGAAGCAATGGGCTTGAGGCAGGGTTGAGTGCGCTCAGCAGCCTGTCCCCATTATATATTGGAGTAGCCTTCTAAAACTTTTTCTAAGAGCAAAACTCATCCTCAGAAGGAAACAGCAGATGTGTTAGGCAGCAGGCTTGAAGAGGAAAGATCCTTCCTTCTAAACCTTTTGAAGCTTCAGCAATGGGAGTCAGAAGGATTCTGTTCCCACTTCTGACAAAGCCTCCAGCTTCATAAATAGGGAGTAAGAAGGATCCTATTCCCAACTTCAGAAGCTGCAGACTCCTTTAATCCCATTAACACAAAAGCCTCCTGCTTGAGGAATGGGGAGTAAGATAGATCCTGTTCTCTACTTCTGAAGCTGCAGACTCTTGTAAGCCCTTTGACCCCTATCCTACACCCACCCCCACTCCCACCTTTTTTTCTGTCAAAATTGGCTCCCACACTTGAGACTTGACTTGAGACTTTACTTCAAAGTATCTTGCAAGGACTTGAGACTCAACTTCAGACTTGAAGGTACAGACTTGAGACTTGACTTGAGACTTGGAGAAAGAGACTTAAATACATCACTGCCATAAGTCAGAAACAACTTGAAGGCCATCTCTATAGTGACTTTCAGTGGTTAACAGTGCAGGATCTGAATGTTATTGCAGTGTAACAGTAAGCCATTTATGTATATATACATACACATACATACATACATACATATATATGTGTGTGTGTGTAAGTGTATAACTGAAAAAAACTGAAAGGAGCTTCAAGAGTGTAGGCTACAGAAAATACACTTATTTTTCTGGGAAATCTCATTCTCCCCTCCGCCCGCCCCCCACTCCCTGCGCCAGACGCAGTCTGAAGTTTCCCTGCTTGGGAAACCAAACCATATTCACTAATTAATTGTTCTCTCAAGTGCAGTGGAATGAGATATCCACACTCAAACCGCCTACTGAATCATAGTGAGAAAAGAGGTCATTAATGGCATGGAAATCAGCATTGAAATTGCATTCCCAATGACTGTACAGCACAACAGCACTGGGATGTTGTGTGATAAGCCTAAGACAAAAGCAAGACTAAACCACTGCTGTGACAATATAATGGCGTAGTATGATAAAGACTTTATTCCAACAGGCTTTTGAGAATGGAAGATTTTTAAAGAAAGAGCCTTTTAAAGGATGCTGTACTGTTCTAATTGTACTGCTTTTATCATTTTAAATTGAATGTTTTAAATTGTTGGTAATCTTGTTTGGAAGTTTAATTCCATTTTAATGTTGCTGGGTTTTTAAAAATGTTTTTAGCTAAATTGTATTTATTTTAATTTGTAAATAAATGGTTTGCTTGGAAATACAGATGATGATGATGATGATGATGATCATGATCATGATCATGATCATGATGGAGATGGATGACTGACCTCTTCCCCCAGCACCAAAGTTCATCTCATACAGGGTCCCATAGTACTCTGTGTGGTATTTTCAGAGGGCTAGATGGTCTGCCGTGAAGAAAAGGTGCAGTGGATGCTTTGTTATCTGAACTTGATAGCTTCCCATTTCCCCTAAACCAACCTCCCATAGAATCACAATAGTACTCTATTGTAAGAGATGTCAAGAGGAGAGTCTTCTATTAGAAAGACTATTCAATCTAAGAAGACAGAGCTGGGTTTAAAAAGCTTACAGTTGCCCATCAGTGGCACCTAGACAGCAGTCTGAGTTGGCAACCAGCCTACTTGGTCAACCTTCTCCTCTAAAATTAGGTTTATTGCATTTGTACTTTGATTATAACAATTATTTCTAAATTGGCACCTATACTTGTTAATTAGCAGATACTGTCTTTCACCACTTCTTGAGTTATGCACCTGCTCTTTTTCTTGATAATGCCTGGGTAGTCAGCCTATCATCCAAATGCTGCCAAAAAGACAACTGTGGTCATACTCCATAGGGAAGGGCTGATAGGCGATGTCTGGAACAAATACTAGATGACATTACCCTGCCTCAAGAAGTTGGTCAAGGATGCCCATGAAAAATAGGGCTATTCCATGGTGCAGAAAAGAACAAAGATAAATGATAGAATAAAAATTGATGGTTTTAATTAAAATGTACAGTATATTAGATTTTTTTTTAAAACAACGAACTGCTCAAAAATTGGAATGGAAACTTCTTTTGAAAATGACTTTAATTAGACAAAGAGATTTTTAGAAAAGTCATTTCAGCAAATAGCATCAAATGCTAACTCTCCAAAGAAAAATAAATCACACTGGCTTGTTAGTTTATTAGCAGAATATGATAAGACACCGATAAAGTGTGTCTGGGTGTATAACTGAAAGGATGAATGCTAATAGCCCTAATAAATTGTGCCTTTCTGTAAACATGCCATAGCCTGTCTGTCTGTGAGCATGACTTCAGACTGAAAGAACAGTACCAAGTCGTATTAATTTTTCAGGGGCCCTGATCCTAACATCATGTTGAATGAACACATGGCCCCACAGCTCTAAGCTTTTAATATGGATGGAGACTGTGTGGCTTGTATAATTTCATCGCGGCACATATTATTTATGAAGCCGATTCATTTATGTATGTTAAAGGCCACAAACAGAGCTATTAAAATGAGTTGGACCTAGACGTATGTCATGTGTACATCATACTCCAGGTCCTGGGGATTGAGGGACATGATTTCATGAGCTCTGAAATCCTGTCAAACTGATGTATATCTCTTTTCCAGTGCTGCTTTTCTGCCAGAGCAGCAGGGAGTAAATGCAAATGAATTGCCTTCAACATCTGGAAAGGTAAGCTGTCTCTTGCAAACAGGAACTATATCAGATTCTCATCATAAACATTGTAGCCTCAAACATATCCAGACTAGCCAATGCTTTATTGCTTTCAAAAGTATACCTTATTTTAATTGTCCACTTGTAAAAATCTTCACAAGTTTAGCTCTGTTGGTTGCCACACAAACAATAGAGAGTGTTGTAGCACCTTAGTGATCTATCATTTTATTATGGCATTTGCTTCCACAAAGCTTCTGCCCCAGTAAATCAGTTGGTCTACAAGTTGTCACAAGATACTCTTGCATTTGCTTGATTGTGCTAATTAAACTCTCTTGGGAGAAGTGCCAGGGCATCCATCAAAATGAATTCATAGAGTGGAGGATAAATCATTTATGCTTGTTGACCTTGTGAAATCTCTGTCCAAGGAAAACATAAATGATAACCTGCTGCAATGACCTTGCCACCTGAAAAGCAATCTCTAGTGAATGTTTTAAAAAGTCAGTACTTTTTGGATTAGCACAGCTCCCCCCTTGTATTCACTGCTACCTATCAGAACAAATGCTATGATTAATGTCTTCCTGTATCATAATGCTTCTAGGATGTCTGTGTTTTAATTTGTGATGAGAGATTCAGATTTTAATCAGGTATATTTAAGTACTAACTCTTATTTCCACCAGGATATGTCACACTAACAAAAGGATGCAGAGAGATGCAATGTAAGTTATTTTTGTGTTGGATATGGGCTCTGAGGTGGAAAAATTGTATAAAAAGGGGCATAAAAAGATATCTTCTGAAAAAAGTAAACATATGATCATTGAAGACTTGCTGCATTGCATGTTGCCTAGCCAAAGTTTAGAAAAAATCTGAGAAAGTTGAAGAAGGTAATTAAGAAGGTTGGGATAGTCAATGGAAGCACTGATTGGAATATGCTTTTTGGAAAACATTCAACTGGGAAATGGGAGACCAAATAGATAATCCTTTCCTCAAACCATCTTTTGAGCTGAAATAAGTGCAGTCTCTTTAAGGATGCCAGGTGATGTGCATACATTTCAGGCCCAGTCTTAACATTAGCCAGAGACAAGTGGTCACCTCAGGCAGCAGAGTTTAGGTTTAGTTTGGGTGGATGGTCTGGCAGGAATCTAAGCACTTAACGGCATGGCAGATGGAACTTTCTTTATGGTTGCTTATGGATCATGTATCTAAGAGAAAACTGAAACAGTTATTTGAGCACAACTGCTTAAATAAATAGCCAATAGTCCTGGCAATGTATTATGACAAAGTCAGCCCTGCTTGCATTTTCTGTCAAATGAATTCTGTGTCATGAGAATTGTAAAGCTAAAGAATATCTGACTTACCTGTCAAGTTTTTTAACCAGCTCTGTATTGTTCTCTGCTGACATCTTTTTCAGAAGTACTATCTGCAGTAAGAGTCAGAAAATATTAATCAAATGCTCTAGATTTTAAAAAATAATAATAATAAAACCAGTTGCAAACAACTTAGTGTCTCATAACTTCACATTAATGAAAGGCTTTCTGAAAAAATAAAATATATAATCTGCTACTCAAATCAAACAATGCTTATTTTGTTTATGTAGGATATACTAAAAGATGGTGGGCATGCATATAAGATGAATTCAAACAATCAGTTTTTAAGATAAATGAGGCTTGCGTACAAGCATGAATGTATTTTTCCAAACTTATAATACCTTTGGCTTCTGACTCTAAAGCATACTTACACTGAACTTCCATTAATTTTAAAGGAAACTAAAGCTTTTCCATAACGTGAACACCATATGGAAGTTCCTTGATACTGCTTCTTCATGGCATCTGCTTACATTGTGGTAGGAAATGAATTATCTAGTAAATTACAACACTACTGCCTTAAATAATAAACTTTCTGGACAGCCAACATGAAGCTATGATATAGTTGAGAGGTTCTCAGACTTTCCTCCAGGATATTTTGGACTTAAGCTCCCAAAAGTCATAGCCAACTTAACCAATCATCAGGGATTTTAAGAGCTGAAGTCTAAAAGGACCAACATGGGCCACTGTTCTTGAACAGTTTTCCCCATTCTAGTACCCTGTATATATGCCTTTTATTTCCCATACTAGCTGAGGATGATGAGATCTGTACCCTGAGCACAAGATTTGTACTCCTAACACTGGAAGGCACCAGATTGGGGAAAGCTGTTTTGAATATAGTATAGCATTTTATTGTTTATTTATATAGTGCCATCTGTGTACATGGTGCTCTACATAGAATAGTTACCAGTGTTTTGGTTTTCAAACCATTAGTATTCTTGATATCATATGGACAACAATAAGAACATAATTCATCCCTTTTGCATCTTTTCCATAGATATAATACAGAGATACTTTTGAAAGGGTCTAAAATGGGTTTGCAACTGTGACCCCCTAAATGTTTTGGGTCTACAGCTTGCATCAACTCTAGTCAGCATAGCCAGTGGTGAAAAACTATTGGAACTGTAGTTGCAGGGGCCCTCATTTAAAATAATAAACATGACAATATTTAAAATCCAATTAATATTATGTGGATAGAAAACCAAATTAAGAATTAGAAAATAGCTAAATTACTTTGTCTTACCTCAGACCCAGGAGGTATAGGTTTGTTCACCCACTGCTATATGCATAGTTTTGTACTGTTATTCAACTTTGAAAAATGCTTAGAACTCGCATCCCAGTTTCCAAGGTGATGCCATTAGGTCACAATTTGATATCCATGGTTCTTGATGGAACCTAGAACTTAACAGGAAAATACAGTGTTATGGTGATCTTTAATTTACTAGTTGAATGGAGAATCAAATTTGTTTCCCCCCACCCAAGCATTCCAGTTAAATATTAGTCAACTCTGGCCCCATGTTTATCTGTACAGCAGAAGAGGCTGCTCTGAGGTTCCATACCAGCATGGTTCTCTCATGGGCTTAACTGCATTTAAAAAGGACAGTTCAGTTTCCTGCAAATCTTAATGTCCTCTGGATTTTCCCACAATGTAGCTATTTGAATTAATCAGCACCACATTCTGACCAAAATAAATGTACACCCCTTAATAGAGTATTTATTAAAGTCATTACTTGTAATGTATTTTCCTACCCTTATAACATCTAAAATATTTTAAGATGCATTAATATTTTCCTGCCAAAGTTTGGAAAAACATCTAACTTTCTTTTCAAGGCAGCAATCTTGCCCTGAGATTTCCCCCCTAACTCTGAATCTAATAGGATTGGGTCTAGGCCCTAATATCTGGGAGCCATACATACAATGACATCACATGTGATAGAAATTGGCATTCCCTAATAATTTCCAATAATCAATTCCAACAGTCTCTAGAGCAATCAGTATACATTTTTAATCACCTGGCATGTATGTAATATTGATACCAATGATGCAAAAGTTAGTTGAAATGTAGTTTACAATGAGATAGCCAAAGCATACTTAGGACCAAGTCTACATACATAATTCCAACAATCTTCAGTGAGATATCCAAATCCTGCACATGAACAGTTGTTTGAAAATGGCTGTTTGTTAGGACTATAGAAAACGAATGAAATCAGATAAACTGTCCTACTTTTGCTAAGTGTTTAATGAAACACAAAAGCAAGAAGAACAGAAACACAGTCAAGCAATATAACTTGTGATTTGCTAGCACTATTTCACCAAAACAATGTACAACACAGTTTTGCTTTTCTAGGCAGTGGATAGTGATTATTCCCTCTTCTGCAAATGAGTGCATCTCATCCTTGAAAATCATAATGGAGCTATAAACTAAGCATTTACCTTGACTCTGATGCCTTTGCTATTTTAAAAAAGAACTTTAACACATCTCCATTAATATTCTCCATCTCACAAGAATCCAACTCCAAGTTTGGAACACCCCTTACATCTCTGTTGTGCTCAACATACGTCTCAGCTGTAGCTGTTCATTGTTTTAATTTTACCTGGTAGCTTGCTAAAAATGTAAAAGAAAAACTAGCAATACCTGATTATAAACTTCTTGGAAGAGTTACTGTACTTTGTTTTAAGTGAAAAATCAAAAGAGGAAAGTTCTGCAAGATTGTGCTTTCCTCCCCATCTGTCATGAAGTGCGGCAGATCAGTTCCACAAGACTTAACAGTCTGTCACCAAGATACTTTTGTTTACTTCTGTCTCTAGGCAACTAGAATGCTTCCTTTCAGATACAGAAAGCTCAGAGCTGCATGTCGAACACTGCAGTGCTGGCCTTATCTTTAAATGTATCTGTTTTTAATTCCATGCCCTCTTTTAAAATCA
Organism: Ctenosaura bakeri; assembly: GCA_948474755.1. Lineage (NCBI taxonomy): Eukaryota > Metazoa > Chordata > Lepidosauria > Squamata > Iguanidae > Ctenosaura > Ctenosaura bakeri. The sequence continues at coordinate 447,438 of CAOLHI010000879.1, read as the reverse complement.
TTCACCTTCTCAAAACAGTTTGTACTGTCTTTAATCCAAAGCCAGAATGATTATCTGAACCTCTGTTACATCAGGTGTCTAGAGGGGTGGGGTTTGCTCTGTTCCTTCTCTCTGTGTAAGAGGTAAACCAGTGTAAGTGGGCCCTGTTTAGTATCTAGAAGTAGCAGAAGCAGAATCCCTATAAGTGGTTAAGCCTCCATAAATCGCCCGGCCAGAGTCAGAAACAATCTAAGTGGATCAGTAACCAATAGCAGCTGGTGGCTTCCATGTCCACAGTTGAATGGTGGAGCTACTTCAGATTTTGATCTTGGAACTGAGTCCCAAAATAGTTTCAGCACCTTGGATAGCTCTTTTAGACTGAAATGCCACCCCCAAATCCTTATCCCACTAAATAGAAGCTACTAGCTGCCACTGCCAGTTACCTGGGACAGTAATAGTTAATTTGCTACAGATTTCCCCACTAAGAAGTAGTAATAAATTGATGGGGTTCTGGAAGACATCTGATGCATACTACTTAACATTTTTGTTTGTTTTGTTTTAAATTACTTTAAATTGCTTGTATTGATTTTACTGGAATGTCACCCTGAGATCTTATGATATAGGGCACGATATAAATATTTTAATTAAATAAAATATTGGGAAATGCTGATCTATAGAAGTTAAGAACTAAAGTAAAAGGCAAAGGCTATGTGACAGATCATGAAATGGGGACAGGGAAAAGAAAGTCCTATGAAATGTTCACTTGTTTTCACTCTTTTGGCCTCTCTGATTTGAATGTTTGAATCTGCTGCTACAGATTGGAAAAACGGGCAGTAGAGAGAGATTTTAACATCAGCCTAGGGTCAGTTACTTCACCATCAACAGATAATAAGATATCCTGGTGTCTCACCTATTATCACTATCCACAGAAAAAACAATTGTCTGGGTAGTCATTCACCTGGAAAAGAATGATCTTATTAAATCAGTGGCTACAGTTCAGAGGAGCATGAGTGAAAATCCTATGGGACATCTGCTGGCAGTGCTACATCTGTCAGTGGAATCAGGATCAGGGCTACCTTCCCTTCCCACTGCACCCCCTCAGGAACCAGAAAAACCTTGTGGAGCTTGGTTTTAGTTTACACTGATGGCTGCTTGGACGAGCTGGGGAAGAATGTTCTGTTGCATTGGTGGTGCAGTGCTGCTATGATTTTAGCTTTAGGCCATAGATAGCATTTCACAGTTAGCATGGTCTGGCCCAACATGCTTCCCAGAAGAGATTGACAAGCAACAAGTAATCAAATTGCCATAAAGAAGTTTTAACAATATGCTGATGTTGGAATCACCAGAACTATGGAAAGGTACAGTAGTGGAATGCTTAGACAATGGTGGACTTCACAGGTCACAGCTCAAGGTTCATTCCTTTCAATGCAATGGCATGTATCTAATTTCCACAAGATGCAGCTCCTATTTCATGAATCATGTTTGTGCTAGTGAGAGGATGAAGAGAGTTGGATGGAGCTGCCTATGCATAAAATAACATGCAACATTAAGGAGAAGAGAAGTAATAGCCATCAATTGTGTGAGTTGTAAACTTTCCCTAATGCACCTAGTATGGTGGCAGCTGTTATACTCTTCTGCTCTGTGGGATGATGTACATTGGTACTACCCAGCCAAATCAGAACGCTGCTGAAGATGAGACCTGGCCTTTGTTCAACTGTGTTGATAGACATAAGACTTTGTCATACTTAACTATTCAAGCTTGAATCTTGACACCTGACGGACAGTGATAGCTTGACACCAGTTCCTTGAGTAAAGTCAAAGAAGGAATAATATTCCATTCACTCCTCCCACATATTCAGTCATTCAGGGAATGTAATTCCCTAAGAATGCCACCACATTTAAATTGAAAGATGAGTATCTACCTTTTCTTGTCAGTTGCAAAGCATGGATGCAGGCAGACTGTTTTTGTTTGTTTGTTTCCCCTTTAGATACATTTATAGATATGTTGGCCAGTTTCCTTCATTCATATTTCTACTCATATAAAAAATGACAATACTGAAAGTAAACCATAGTATTTAAGGCTGACATTTAAACAGAAGGACGTGTGTATGTACCTCTGAGAAGTCACTAAGGGCTTGACTTAGGTTTGAAAGAGTCACATATTGTTCCTCTTGAGCCTTGTACTTTCAAATCTGATGTTATATATTTAGTCTAGAATGAGCAGATGGGCTGCTCAGATTGAGCTTTCGTACTTCAAATTCCCACAATATTAAAATGATTTTATTGCTTTTTCTACAGGGTTCGAATGAGCACATGCATTCTCATTAAATCATAGCTATGTTTTCCTTTGTTTGCATAATAATATATTCCCTCCAAAGTGGGATTTCCCCCTGTCCCTACAGAAGGCTTTTCTTAGTTATAATTTTTTAAAAATTTCATTAATATATTTCATTAACAGATATATTCATGAACACATAGAACCTTTGCTAAAATTTGTGGTAATAGTGTGATCAATTAAAGATAATGTGATGAAATATACTTATGACTTTCTCTACCTTTTCATGTAAGATCTATTTTGTGACAAAGGGAGGAAGATCAGAGGCAAAGCTCCACGTAGATTCAATCCTTCGTTTTTGTAAAGTAATCTAATCCTGACATGTTTTGAATTCCCAATAAGTTTGGTTTGAAAGAAATGAATATGAACAGGTTCTGCCTACATTGTTCAAAAAAGCAGGGATTTGATTAGAGATGTCATTTTGCTATACATCTGAAGTAGACAATTCTGGCAGGTCCAGGGGTCAATTTTGCCAATCATGAGCCACCTGTAGGTCATCCCCTCTTTCTTTATTTTAAAATGAAGTGATTATTTTTTTATTAAAAAACTCCCACTCCTCCATTTTAAATAGGCATGAAAAAGAGCACTTTTAAAGCAAAATCACATACACCTTGCTTAAGAAGATAATTGCCACTCCTGGAGCACAGTTTTTCTCACTGTGAACAAATAAGAGGAAGCTGTGAAGTGAAAAGCTGGGCAAGTCTGTTAGGAGCCAGCCAATCACAGATGAGAGAATGCTGTGATGGGCATGGGGATTATGGGTGAGAACAGATGGGGAGAAGATGGCATAGAGATGGGGAAAAGTTTAATAGAATTAGGATAGTCAACCACAAGAAGATCTAAATAGTGTTCTGGGGAGCTGTGAATGCTTAAATAATTCAAGAGATTATGTTTGATCTAATTGTGTATTAATAAACTTCCACTTATTTCTTCTTCTTTACAACCGTGTCTGACTATTCCTATTTTCATAGAGAGACTGGTCACACTTACCACAGTGAACCCACTGAATAACATATCCACATGTTTATATAGGGATCATCTTGAGGCCCAAGTACCAGATCCAGAGAAGGATCTTGAGAGGAACAGGGGAAAGGAGAGTGACAAGCCCAAGGGTTTGGACTTGCAGGGCCAGCCTGGTGACAGGACCCATCACAGAGTGGTTGATGGTCTTGCGTGTGGGTCATATGTTCTCTATCCAGTTATGAACAACTAGGCAGGCATTGTGCCTATTTCTTTTTTAACATTCATTGGCCACGATCATATATTGCCTAGCATTGTGTAAGGGTTTTTCTGCCCTACACTGTTCTAGTGCTATGGTTCCACTTTCAACATCCAGTGGAATCCTGGAGTTTGTAGCTTACTGCGGCCAAAGACCTCTCTGGCTGAGAATTCTAATGCCCCTCCCTAAACTGCAAACCCCAGGATTCCATAGGATGTTGATAGTGGAATAAAAACACTAGAACAGTGTTGTGCAGAAGTGGTCTAAGAGTTCTTCAGGTGGAACTCCATTACAATTCCCCGCAAGCACACCCAAGACTCAATTTTGCAGTCACAGACCCGTGAATGGATATATCATGGCAGGTAGAGAGCCAGGGGAAAAGGAGGGATTGGAGAAACTTTTGACTATGCCCCATAGCAAGGCACAGATCAATAACATCTTCCACCAAGATCCATTGGGGTCTTGGTAGATATGTCATCAGTTTATATCTGGCTCTGGTCCATAGCCAGACATTTCTCTGATCCCCTGTGCTCTCCACCAGCCACAGAGTGCCTATTGCAGCAAAACTGAATTCATGGGTGAAGAGGCTTTGGTCATTGTGGAAGGAAAAATGTCAACATCTCCACAATAAAAAAAAATATATGCAGGCATCAGACGGGCTTATATATGTTACTCACAGGATGCTGGCCATTGTTTTATTATTGTGTCATCCGGATTGCTTTCATATTTGCTGTAGCACAAATCTCTGGTAGAGATGAACAAATCTTAATAAGTTTCACCTTTATCCCATATTTGATTTTTTTAAAAAGTCTTTCTGTCCTGTTTATAAGGGCACTTTGGTAAGTTCTTATCCAAGAATTAATGAAACAAAATTCTCACTTGATCATATGTGCCAAGTATACTTTTTTTCTCATTCTATCACCTTTGTTCCCTTCTTGGCAGTTTTAGACAAGCAGCTTATGCCTGCTCATTGTTTGTGGTGTCCATCAGAAGGAGAAAGGTTAGTCTGAGGAGAAGGTAGGGAGCAACTGAATATAAATAAAGTTTTCAGCATGGAGATGAGTGATTTTATGGCACAGTACAATTGGGTTGAGATACTGTATGACTCAGCTCTGTGATGGATTTAATTAACCTTGGAAATATAACATATATAAGTGCCAGTATAACAGGTGGAGAACTATGATCCTTTAGATACTGTTGGGCTGCCATTCCCATCAGCCTTAGCCAGCATATCCAATGTGAGGGATGATGGAAGTTAGAATATAACCTAGAAAGCTACTTGTCTTGAATTCCAAGGATGTTATAACAAGTGTGAAGGTACTCTAAAATCAGCTCATTTGTTTTTGTGCTATTAGTCTTGAGAGAGGTATAAAATCAAAATGACAAATGCAAAAGCTGTGTTCCATTGACAATCATAAGTAAAAGAAACCATAGATAAGGCAGGCTGCTGGAAACTTTTACAATGGTATACAAGTAAGACCCTTTGGCTCTTACTCTATAATGATGATGTGTAACAAATATTTGAACCTTCTGGATTCTCCTGCTGGTCATCTGGAATTGTTTAGCAGAATTCTGTATCATCAGCTATGAAGAACTTGGAACACAACTGTACTTTGGTTACATTCCTCCCACACAAGACAGTGCAGTCAGGTGATTCTGGGAGAGGTTGAGACGATGGCTTTCCTCCATGGCGGCTGCCTTGTAGGTTTCTGTGGGACTCCATTTTGTCTCCCCTATGCTTTTGAACATCTACCTGGAAGCATGGGTGAAATCCTTCAGGTTAGTGTGCAGGTACTAAGTTACAGGATTATAGCCTTTGTATTTCATTTTATCTAGGAGCTGATACAGAACAGCTCACATTTAAAGTGGCCTCAACGTACATAAATTTTATTGTGTTTGGCACCTTCATGAAAGAATAGGGAAGCATATTTAACATTTCATGTCAAGTTGTGAAGCTACAAAAGCTCAATGCATTTTTAAAGTGGAATATATGTGTGTGTGTATGTATTGCAAAAGGTGGAGCAGCTTTGCAGAAAGAGCACTGGTCTCTGCTTCCTTTTCTATTTCTTAGACCCTTTCTGCAGCATACCCTCAATATCAAGTAGTTCCGTGTTCATCGCAGCATTGCCATTTCTGGGTTGGAATTGGTAGTAAAATCCTGTTTTCCGCAGGCCTCTGGCATCAGCGGATGAGCACCAGCATTGAAACCAGTGTGTCTTCTGCAGCACAGCATCCCTGGCCACTCTCTGCCCCCACCTCTCCACACCCCATCCCCACCCCTCAGTTCCTGACTGGTCTTTTAAAAAAAAATTTTCTTGGAAGCCATGCTAAGGTTAGCACACTGGACTGGGCTAACTGGATCATGTCAATCTGCTATACTGTGTGATTATGCTAACAGTAATAAAGGGATTTTTTTTTTTAAATTAAATCTGAAGGGGACATGCAAAATGATCACACTGTGGTGGTGGGTATCAAAATTACCATACCGTGTGCTCCTTTGTCCCCTTCTCCATGTGTGTTCAGTGCTGACTCAACAGAAGCAGCCAGCTGGCTGCTGGGCAGGGATTACCCTGGGGGTCGCTGAGGGAGGGACAGGCTGGGAATGCCCACAGCCTGCCCACTGCTGGATTGGCAAGGAGAGGAAACCGCCATGGAGGCTGATGCAATTGTCATGTGAAAGGGAGGTCAATGATGGTTTGTCTCTAGGCGGGATGGGATAGGAGCTGACTAGCAATGATGTCATGCAGTAAGACAGCTCCTAGACTGGGAGCAAGGCATGGCTGAGGCGAGTTGACGACATCATGTAGAAAGGGCCTTACTTACTTCTTCATGCTCTCTGCTTCCTATAGTTTAAGTCATCTCCTTCTTCTTTCTGTTGCCCTGGCTTTCTCTTCCATTCCTAGGGGCCCTCCTGTTTCCTTTTTTTTTTTTTGGCCTCTCTTTCCTCCTTGCTTACCCTATCTACTTCTTCTATTCTTTTATTGTGCAGATACCCTACTTCCTCTGTCCTCATATTGGGCCTGGGTATGTATCCTTCCTTCCTTCCTTGTTTATCATGATCTTTTTCCCAATATGACTATAAAGCAATGCCATCTTTTGTAGCTAATGCATTTTTTTAAAAAAAGAGAGAGATCCCTTTTTCAAAAAACAATGAAAAAATGTGACAACTTTCCATTGTTTTGCACCGACTTACAGCTCACCTATTCATGTCCATAATTTATATCATTTGCTCCTTGAACTATTGTATATGGCATGTTTTCCCCTCAGATCTGGCCATCTTAGAATTCATTTACCAGATAACCTTTGGAATTACCAATATAGAATGTCCAGCAACTGCTTACAGATACAAGAGGGGTGGTCTATAGCAATATGGAAAAACATGCAGCCCTCCAGAAAGCACTGTGAGGTTGTATACAGGATGGGATACTTGTACCTTTGATAGTTAACTGATCTTGGAGAATGAAGACAACGGGTAAAGTTCTTCAAGGTAGAATTGAACTATGCAACATCACCTCCCTTACTCCCTCCCATATCCACATTTTAGCTGCTGCATCCCATCTCCAACATGACCATTTACTGTCTAGAGGAGAGGAGGGTGAACAGTGGGAAAGTCATCTAGCTGTGTTCTTATAGCCAGACTCCCAGTGCTAGTGTCATCATTCAGTGCTGTGTATCTATTTATAGAATATTCTTGGCCTCTGAGTGTCAAAGTCAGAGACCCGGGCAGCAAACCAGCCCGGAGAAGGGAGAGATAGCAGAGTCCAGCCAGGAGGAGTCAAAGCAAGCAATTACTCATAGGGAGTCCATTTACCTAAGCCTGAGTGACAAGCAAAAGCCATAGTCAGAGTCCAAAATCCAGGGGTCAGAAGCCAAGAAATCAATCCAAGGTATCAGGAACCAGGTGCTAGAAGCAAGGAACAGGCAAGAACAGAGCTTGTAGGAAGCTTGCCACAAGCAAAGGAAAGCTTCCAAGCAGGCAGTTATATAGCCCAGGCACAGGTGTGGCCAGTTACCACTTCTTGAACTTAATCAAGGAAGCCTCCCTTTGCTCAGCTCTCTTGAGTCTCCGCCTTGTTTGTGGGCGGATTGATGCAGGCTCCAGGGCATCCTCAGGATTACAGCTGAATCCCTGTTGCCCTAAAGGAGCAGGCAGAGGAACGTCTGAGCCTGCTCGGTCCATGGCAGCAGGGAGAGCTCTTGAGCTGCAGGACTCATCTCCAGCCAGAGCCACAGGGACCAACAGCTGCTGCTCGTCATCAGCAGCTCTGATAGGGGCTTCAGTTACCACACTGAGCAATAGCATACTGCTATCTCACCCAAATGACAATGCCAGACACAAGAGTTGGTGCAATAAGACCACAACTTAATTAACTGCAGAAATCTGTAATTTGGCAGCCAATGAGATGGGTAGGCACATATTTATATGTGGGACACTGTTTAGCTGGATCTCCCAACTAGAGACATTGAGCTCAACACCCAGGGTATAGACATGGGTTCTTCCTAGCACGATCCCACAGAACAATCAGAGGGGCCCAAGAGATCTCCCCAGGTGGCTGGCAGTGGCTGGCAGAGGCCAAGCAGATGCAGGGCGAGCGGCTGGAGTTGGACAGCATTTATTAGCGGGAGCAAAGCAAACAGGGGGTTACAGCACTCCCAAAGTCGCCTAGGGCGCTAAGGAAAGTCCCCAAGAGCGCCAAACAAAGTCCCAAAGTAAATACAGGGTTACGTCACCCAAAGCAAAGGCAAGGAGCTCGGCCACTGGGAAGGCTGGACGCAGCCACTGGAAGGAGGGAGCGCAGACACGAAAGATTGACGGTTGTTGCTCTGTGGCCCTTCCCCCCCCCAGCGTCTGCCTTAAGTAGCCCCCTAGCCCAGTTGAGGCCGATCGAGAGTCCTTGGGGCTGGGCTCACAGCTGAGAGCCCTCAGTCTTCAGCCGCTTCTCCAGCAGTTGCCTGGACCGGCGAACTGCCTCTTTCTCCTGCTGCCTCTGTTGGAATGTGGGAGGAGGGGCAGCAGTAACCTCTGGGCTGGAGTCAGGGGCTGCCGTAAACTCCGGACTGGAGTCGGGGGCCGCAGCCTCCGTCGAGCTCGCAGGCACCTCAGCCACTGGTGCAGGCTCCGGGTTGGCTACGGAGTCGCCGGCAGGTTCGTCCCTTGCCTCTGCCGGGGCCCCCTCATCCTCCCTGGGATCCCCCAGTGGGGAGTCCCAGTCTAGTGCATCAGAGTCCCCATCTGAGTTGTTGGTGAGCTCGGCTGGGCTCATGACAGTGGCACTGGTTGGCATTCTTTCCTGAGGAAGTCATCTTGGGACAACCTCCCATCTCTCTTCGAGCCAGTTGGCAATGCTAGGGAAATGGGTGAATTCTTTCACCTTGTGGTGCCACCAAAAGCCCTCAAGAGAGCCAATTAAAACTAAATATCCATGGTCTGCCACTAAAATGAGTTGGAACACCCTCATTTATCCTACAGATCCAGCAGATGACAGAGGCCACAATAAAGGTTCCCAAGGAATGGATCATAGTCCACTGGGAACAAGTGAACATCAACCTTTGAACAAAGATCTATCTTCTAGATCTTTACAGTATTGATAGATCTATCAAAGATCTATCAATGCCATAATCACTAAAAGTCAACATGGATTTCTCAGAAATAAGCCATGCCAGACTAATCTTATCTCTTTTTACAATAGGGTTACAAGCTTGATAGATGAAGAGAATGCTGTAGACGTAGCATATCTTGATTTCACTAAGGCCTTTGACAAAGTTCCCCATGACATTCTTGCAAGGAAGCTAGTAAAGTGCAGGCTGGACAGGGCTACTGTTAGGTGGCTTTGTAATTGGTTGACTGACCGAACCCCGAGGGTGCTCACCAATGACTGCCTTACAATCCCCACTGGCCAGGAAATGCCTATTTTGGCGGGTGATGCAACAGCTAAAAGGTGGGGTTTGGGTGTGTGTGAGAGAGAAGATACTGCATAGTTCCACCTGAGAGAATTTTATGCTACTTCTGTCCAGGATCTGTTAACTAGACTGGACAGATCCAGGATCTGTTACTGGACAGCAGGTCCCATCAGCCCTAGCCAGCATGAAGGGCTCCATAATTCCTACTCTGCATCTATAGGATGCAGGGTTAGACTCACTGGAAAATCCTGAACAGAGAGCTGGGTTATGTTGGAGACATAAGCAACCAGTTTTCTCTCTATGTAAGTTCTCTAGACATTATTTCTTGTTGCACTGGCAAAGCAGTGAAGAAGAATAAAGGAAAACAGGTACGTAGGCTGAAGGAATTGCATACAGTGAGTGAAAAAAAACACTAGTAAGGATTATCTCAATCATCTAATCCAATTATCACTTACCAGCCTAACCAACCTCATAGATGCTTGTCAGGCTAAAATGAATCAGAGAGTAAGAAAAAAGGCATTGATGCCACTTTGAACTCTTTGGAGGAAAGACTGGATCCAGGTGAAATGAAAAAATAGTTCATTTGAGTTCAGATCTGCCGTGGGTGAAATTTGTTTGGCTCCATTTACTGCTGTCTTCATGTGGCCTTATAGCAAGCAAATATGCTTCATGTACTCCCTGTATCATTCTTAATGACATGTCCCCAAAGGGCTTATTGTTTGCAGCAGTAATGCTGATGAAAGAGAGCAAACGCTACTTCCAAGCTGGGTTAATCCTAAAAAGATGAGAGCATCATGTTTTCTTTTCTTTTTTTTCCAGTTATTGAGATTATATTCATGTATTAGAGAAGGATATGTGTAGCGCCAAAATCACAATAGAACTCACAATAGAATAATCCTCCTGCTGCTGCTATAATGTGTTCTCTCCTGATCAGTCAGTTATGGAAGCCTGAGAAATGCACTGGGGATAAAAATGCAGTCCTCTGTGCTCACAGCTGAAGGATTTTTTAAAAAAATGTTTTCCCATACCAAAAAAAAAGTTGGGTTTTTTTTTGTTAATACTCCATTAGTAAATGATTTATTTATATTTTAATGAATATTTAATCCATTTTACAGCCATTCCAACCCAGTGATATAGGTTTCATGTAAATTGCTTATATTTTCTGTGAAACTGGCTCCCTGACAATTTTGAACATTCATTTGTTATTTTACAATTATTGTGTTTTTAACTCTTTATTTTGTTATTTTAGGTTCCAATGTTGCTGAATGGTCTGTGTAAATAGTGCAAACAAACTTTTTAAATGTTGTATTTCTCTATTTTATCTATGTTAACGCTGGTTTAAAACCACTTTCTGACCTTATAACTAGAAATTTGGAGTGGGGTAGGGTAAGGAGTGGCTTCTACCATTTATTCTCAGAAAATGGCTGAGCTGTTTGATCCATTTTGTTCAGTGGATTGATTCAATGCAGCCATTGCAGTCAAATCTGGGATTTACCGGTAGGTCCACAACTACGCTAATGACAACCACCTAACAGAAGCACAGGATACCACAACATTTCGGTTCAGCAATTCGTATTTTAAAGGTGTGATCCTTAACAGCTGCACATTTCACTACATTTTGGAGTTTCAGGGAACACAGAAATAGTCTTAACATATGTTAAAACAGAACAGTTATTATTAATTGACTATAACAACATGTAACAACAGGAGTAGTGTGATGCTCAGCATGCTCAACTCCATGCCACTTCTGTTCCTGGAAGTCAGCTTTCAAACCCCTAAGGCTATTAATCATGGCTGTTTACTGGCTGGCAAGGTGGGAGGGAAGAGATCAGGAAGCACCCAGCTGCAGTTTTGCAGCAATTCACTGGAGATCTAGGACAGCAACCTCAACCTTTTCCCTCCAGCTGCAGGTCGATGGACAGTATTTGGTTTACTCTTCTCTTCCTCTCCCCAGTCAGTAAACAGCCATGGCAGCAAGCCCAGGATGTTGAAGCTCTCTCTCTCTGCCCACCTGAATGCATAAACAGTATAGAATGAAGCAGTGAATACCTGTTCTGTGTCAAAAAATGACACACACACACATAACCCTGGGTTACTTGTATGCATGTCACCAACATGAGGCAGTAAATGTTATCTAACTACTGTTCTGTAACTATACCTAATTGTTTCTATAACTTCTCTTGCAGACTTCTTTGTGACCACATGATGCATTATTCATGCATGGTGCATGTCCATTACTATATTAAAGAAGAATTAATCCTTATATTTAAAGAGTCATGTTTGAGATGAATTGCAATGTATTTCTAGACAAGCATTAGAATCACATACTGTCTCTCTACTTATAGCACAGTCTTATATATTTACAGGTTCTTAGTCCTCCGTGGGAGAAATGTGGAATATAAATAAATATGTCTAGTTAGGAGCAAGTCTTATTGACCTAAATTCAATTGTTAGTCCCAACCAGAGTAGCCTTACTGGATTAATGAGAACTCAGTAAATCAACAGTAATGTTAGTTCAGTTGTTTCAGTGGACCTACTGTAGCTGGGAATGACAATTTGATTTAGGTCATTAAAGCTTATTAAGCTTCTTTCTAGCTAAGTGTGTATAGTAGCAGGTAGGAATCATGTTGCCCTCTGGATGCTGGTGGACTACTAGCATTCCTCACCACGGGCTATGCTGGCTAGGGCTGCTGAGATTTCCAGTTCAACAACATATGAAGGGTTGGATGACGCCAGCCATGGGTGCCCTTTCCACATCCTGACACAGCGTATTTATTACTTCCACTGTTGACACACAGGGAGAGGCACTACTTCAGATATTAAAGTCCCAAGCCATTTATTTCAGCTGGTTAATTTGATGCCTGTTGGAAGCTCAGAAGCCATACATGAAAGCATCCCTTCCATTACCTCCTCTCTCTCAGCAACTGGTGTTCAATAAATCAATCCACAAGTAGACAAATAATGATAAAGAATCTTGCTCTTTAAGTCAGTGTGGGTCCAAGCTGCTCAAAGTCAGTCAATTGAAAACTAAGCCCATATCTCACTATGCAGGCCCCATGTTCAGTGAAGCTGACATACCATGTCAGAAATTATGCTTGTTTACAGCTTAACCTATGGATACCTCTCTTTGCTCTTTCAGACCAAAATTTAGATGGGAAGAGTGACATGTTTGAGACCAGCAAAGAAGCACCTTTTTGTCATGACCCTGTAATACCCTATAATGCATCTGAGACTTGCTGTACTGCCAGACAAATCCTTCCATGAGTTGACCATTGCCTGTTTGTTCTAGGTGCTGCCATAGGTCTTCCGCTTGAGATGGCACCTGTATTTTAAAAGAACTCAATAGACTTAACAATTGGAAGACTTAAAGATATAATCGAGTGTTGAGTAGCACCTTTATTCAGACCAATCAAAACACTGCAAAAGTGTATGACCTTTGGAGTTTTCTGAAAGCTCATACATTTTTATGGTATTTTGTTTGGTCAGAATAGAGGTATTACCCAATCTGAATTAAGAATACATTTTATTCAGTACAGTTATCCACAGAGCTGAAGTGGGAAGAAAAGCCATACCCAGTAGTACTGTACATTCCTTGCAATATTTAAAGTATAAGAGTGTCTTGAGGTGTCAGCTTAGCACCATAATTCCTTCCTTATGCCTTGTTGTTTTTGTATGCCTCCAAGTTGTTTTTGAGTTATGGTAATCCTAAAGTGAGCCTATCATGGTGTTTTCTTTGGAAGGGGTTTACTATTGCCATCCTCTGAGGCTGAAAGAGAGTGTGACTTGCCCAAGATCACCCAGAGGTGTTTTTTTTTAGAGTCATAGTCCAATCCTCAAACCATTATACTGCATTGTATATACTGTACTACATTGCCTCTCTTCTTATGCCTACCTATGCTATCTGTATACATTGGTGGTTTGTGTATATATGTGTTATGGAGCTGACGACAGCATAAATCCAGCATCCTATTTAAATATTTTATACACACACCCCCATCAGATTTCTGGGTGCCTTAAAATATAAGACTTGAAACAACTAAAAACAACAAAAATATTTACACAATTTAAAAACATATCAAACAGTTGAATAATTTAAAAATGGAGTCATTTAAAAAGTTAATGCAGTCTTAACCTGTGTATGGATACTGGATGAAATCAATAGGCCCCAAAGGTTTTAATAAGAAGCCAGGTAAGTGGAGCAAACTAACAGAAACAATTAAAGAAAGGAAGGGATACAAAATGATAAAACAAACAATTAATATGATTCTCTATGTCAAAGGAAAGGGTTTTAAATAAAAATTAATTTTTTATTCCCTAGGGGGGTGGGGGAGGGAGGGCAGGGTTATAGTGGCAAAAATATATATATATGTATATGTATACACGCATACATACATACATTTATTAGTCATAGGTGAAGCTCTTATTGTTTTGCATTAATAGCTGGAATTATTTTTGTATGCATATCAGTCTGTTAATCACTCCAATAAATATATTAATTTTTAAAAAAAAATAAGATGATGCCAAGATTTAACTTGTTACCAGAATGAAACTATCACTGGCATCTGTCAGGCCTCCAAGGGAAGAACAGTCCACACATGGGTGCCCTTTCCACATCCTGACACAGCGTATTTATTACTTCCACTGTTGACACACAGGGAGAGGCACTACTTCAGATATTAAAGTCCCAAGCCATTTATTTCAGCTGGTTAATTTGATGCCTGTTGGAAGCTCAGAAGCCATACATGAAAGCATCCCTTCCATTACCTCCTCTCTCTCAGCAACTGGTGTTCAATAACATATTGTGTCTGAATACAATACAATAACAATCTTTATCTTCTTTCACAACTTTATCTGTTTAATATGATAATCCTTCAGTGACTTTATCAGATTGGGTTTTGAAGTACTGCATCCTTTTAGGAGCTGCAGACTTATGAACTCAGTGGGACATTCTTCTAATCAGAATGCATCGTATTGAACTGTACATTTCATGCATCAGCAATGCAAACTGCTGAAGATCTCATTACAGCAGAATATTTACAAACCTTAATAAGGTGCCCCAAGCAACATGCAATAACCCAAAGTAGAAGCAAAAAGATTACATAGGCAATCATAGCTATATCCATAATGAGTAAAGAAATAACTCTTCCAGTCTTCAGTGGTGCAGATGTTTTCACATCTGTTCACTCCTTGCACACATTGCCACCATTCTTTAATGTCTTTAATGTGTCTTTAATGTCTAGAATTGCAAAGCTATTGCACAGCCATGTGTGATGAGGAAGAAGAATTAAATTTGCTTTATTTACCTAAGGTTGCTACAGAAAAAGATGAGAACTTTGTTTTTCCTTCATTTTGTGTATGGTGATAGTTTCTCATTCTGGAAAATGTTCAGCTTTTAAACCAAAGGTTTGCAGTGGTCCCAGCTCATCTTTGATTACAGAGATTAAAGAGTTGCTCAAATAAACAGTAAGACAGCTAACAGATAGGTCCCTTCAGCATAGCAGTATAGTATGTCCATCCCAGCTGTATTTACAGCAACCTGAAATATGGTAGTGACAGAATGCATTTGGCAGCAGTCCTAAGAAGAACAATTGAAAGTAAATGTGGTTTGTTTTTGCTGGGGTTTCTTAATGCAAGTAATGAAGGATTGTGGGGGGGGAAGCAATCACACCATCCGCACCAATTCTTTATTTTCCTAATTGGATTGAGAACACTGAGAATCCTTAGAATTCGAACAAAATAATTACATCAATAAAATGATGTTGGGGTCATGATATCAGAAACTGACAACAGGAATTTAATTCATTAATTTTGTTCTCAAAGGAAACAATGAGTCATCTGAACAATTTTCTTTCCACAGTGAGAAAGTCAGTTTTCAGAGATTATTCTCAGTTCAAGATTTATTTCACACAAAGTTTGCACATGGTGTTTTTGCACAGAAACAGCACTTTGCACACAAGAAATATTTCTGCACAAAAATTTCCTACAGAGAAAATGCTACTGTACAAATTTTGTACAGAATAGATTCTGTAATGCATAGAGTCTTGTCAGTGTAGGAAGCTTCTTGTCAGGGTTCCTTGAAATTTTAGACTTCTTTTATTGTTCACTGTCACTAATAAGATTTTAAAATGCTCACAAAAAAGGTTTTCACTCTCAGTGAGGCCCCTAAGGGCTAAAAATAGAATGTTATCAGTACTTCACTTATAGAAAGAGGCAAGCCCGCTCACAAAAACTGAATGGTCAGAAATGACTGAAGGGATAAATTTGAAGCAAATCTTACCAAAGCTCAGTCCCAATTCTGTTTTCCATGCTGCATTTGAACTGTAAAATACATGTAAAATTGTATTTGTGTAAAAAAATGGAAAGAATGCATCTGAATTCATACTATATGCACTTTTCTGTTCATCCCACTAGAGCAGACATCCTGTACACATCTGTAATATGCTTAGATTCCAAGTTGCAATGGCAATACATTCATGTTACAATTAAACTGATCTACCTTGTATAGGTTCTAGCTACTCAATCATATTTTACATATGAAGTGATATACTATTAAATTTTAAAGTACAGGTGCTTTTTGTGATGGTTGTCATCACTAATACTCCCAGCAGAATGAATAAATGAGTCACTTTTTGATTCATCTTCATGAGGAGCATGACTTCGGTAAAATGAAAAGGTCTTAATTGCCCAATCAAAACCAAACCATCCCTATGTATTTTGCATTACAGCAGGACAGGTCACAACAATATATTTTTGTTAAAAAAATCCTGTTACGCCAAGTATTGTGAGGATTACAGCTAATATCAGAGGAAAGACAGTAGTGGCAGATAATGTCAATATCGCTGCTAATTAAAAAAAACCCAAAAACACTGACCCTTTGAGCCTTGGCTCAATGCACTACTACTGTACATTCAAATAAATCTTCAAATTGTCCCCTCATCAGCTACTATCAAATGGAGTTCATCATTAAGATTACTCAACATTTCCAGAAGTTTTTACTAAGTCATTGTATGTGTTGAAGAAATTAACCATAAAGTACATCATGGCCTAAATCTTACTCAGCTTCTGTGTGATACACTTCATTATGTTTGAGCTTTCTATATAGCCTTCTAAACCCAATTATCAACACTAGAAAATATTTGAAATGAAAAATAATACACAGCAGGTTTTCTCAGCAAGCAACCTTATCTGTGTTCATTTCTGTCACTTTGACAAATGGTCACCAGAAGGACTGGCTATCTTGCTCTGGCTTCATGACAGAATCAGGGACCATTTTCCAGCCTAAATTTCGATTCAGGAAATATCTAATGGTAAATTCCAGCAGTGTGTAGTTTAAGGGTCGAGGTATATAGCTAAGGGCAGAACAGGTATGAGCAGATATCATTCCAAATGTTGGAATGTCAGGTTTGAAATTTAAGTTGATAATGTGACATATTAGAAAGAAAGACATTAATTCATTACCACCAATAGTAGCAACTGAATCCATTTAGATAATTAAGTTACCATTGATTGACTCCTTGTTAAAACATTAATTTCCAAGGCAGACTGTTGAATCTATTAAACATGTAATGGAGATTAAAATCAACAGAGGAGGAGAACTGAAGAGATTCATGATGTACCTCCCATTGCAGAAAGAGAAGTAGGCCATCACCTAGAGTGGGTGGGGTTGGGAAAACCAGAACAACAACAACAGAGCCATGTGATGTGTTTCCTCCAATCCTGATCCTTCTTTTTCATGGACATTCCAATCTTACTTAATCCACCCAAGGAAGAGCCATTTCCACTACACAGTTCTAATGTTTTAAAACCATTGAATTTGTTAAAGCTCAAGATTAACTTCTTGGTTAATCAGGGAACCCAGTGAGTTAACATCACTAGAAAAGTCTAATGAATTAACTACTGGCATTTATTTCCAAGTTCTGCATAATACTAATTTGGGCATTTTTACACTGAGCACACAAAGCTCAATTTTTTATACACACACACACACATTCAGAAGTAATCCTCAATGCAACAACTTTCAGATGTGCAAATAACCATTCAGTTCAATGTCAATCTCTCTTCAGGTAAATTCTAGGTTTGTAAAGGCATCAACAGAGAGCCAGCATGGTGTAGTTCTCCAGATGCTGACTCAAACTCCCATCAAGTCCAGACAGTATGACCAAGGGTTGGGTGGACCAGAACTGTACTGCAAAAATATCTGAAGTGCCATGGGTTTGGCATCCCTGATGTATAGTAATTAAAAGAAAGGGAACAGAACACTTAATAAAACAAGCCAACAGAAGGACTTCTAGTGAAAGTTCAGACTTGACCTGCCCTAAGACCCATTTATTTGTCTTTTTTGTCATAGAACTCTCCACTAATACCACACTTCAAATGAGTTGTTTTTTTTTTTTTTTTAGTGTTAGCTTTCTTCAATGCCTAGCTTTCACAACTATACATACAAACTGGAGAGGAAGCCTACTAGGGGAGATTAACTAGAGATTACATGAACTGGATTTCTACTAGAAGGATTTTCTTTGTAGGACTTCCATTTCCTCAACAACAAAAGAAAGCCAAGGAGAATTTTTGCATAGAAGGAGAAAATACTCCCTTGTGCATCTGTCTTTCAAGCTGGGTATTAAAAACATATTTACAGTGGAGGTGGAGCTCCTCAGTGATAAACTGCATGTTTTACAAAATGAATTAAGGTGTGTAAATAAAAGTAAAGACAAAAAAGAGCATTGTGGTATCCTAAACCTTATAGGTTTATTCTGTATTGTGGCCCTAGTGTTGTGTTTGCTTCTACTCATTAACTGAACTACCATCCTGGAATAAGTAAGTGTACGGCCTGATCTATTTTAAAGGCTCAAAGAGGTTTTATTGTTGTTGTTGATTTACAGTGCAAGCTATTCCATGAAACACAACAAGAAAGTCTCTGAATGGCAATGAGTTGCAATTGTAAATAAAACAGGAAATTCAGAAGACAAAATAGAGTAAGAGAAATAGTCTTCTATATATTCTAGTTAAAAGATAAAAATACCATGTAAGTTCTGAATATACAAAAGGTTAAAAGAGAACATGGGCAAGTTTAAATACAAAATATATCAAAATATAATATAATACCACAATGAAGCAGAATATAATACAATCTGCAGCAATAGCAAATCAAGAAGTGAAGTGGTCACTCAGAAAATGCTACTCTTATAGAGCCTTTACAACTGCTTCCAATAACAGTAGCAGGTAAATAGCTATTGTTAGCTAAATAGCTAAATAGGTTGGCTATAATACCAATAGACCAATTAACCCCATAACGACTAAAGTTGTAAGTCTTGTCAGTTCTAACAGCAATTTTAGCTGCTTTTGTATTATGAAGTCCTGAATTGTTAAGAGCCTGCTGGCTGTAACAGGTAAATACTTAGCAAGTAGGCAGCAACTGTTGTGGTTAGAGTTGTCAGGATTATCAGGACCTCTCTTACAAACAGATCCAGATTCTCAACATAGGGTTGCATGCAGGATAGTAAGAGCTGATGCTGTTGATCATTGCTGGATTTTCCAGAGCAGTGAAGTGATCAAAGTAAGACATAGTGAGGAAGTTAACTGGATGACCTTAAGGACAATTCTCTTTTCTGAGATTATGAAGAAATGTGCTACAGTGCAGGCAACTATATTAGCATAGTCTATCCACTGCCCATTTAATAGTGATGTTTTATGAAATTGCAACTGACAGGCAGGGTAATAGGATAGACTTTGCAAGTACACGTTGTCGCTATATATTTCTTCATTTCTGTGTGTGAATCATATATTTACACACATATGTGTAGGATCAGAGTCTGATATACTGACTTTAGAAAATATTTAAAAAATAGTAGAAAAATGCCACAAATGAAGTCTACAAAGGCAAAAAAGTATTGTGGTGGTGAGTGGGACTTCCAGGCAGGATAATTTAAAGGTTGGGAAAGGTGGATTAGACAGCCAAAGAAGCTCAAAGGGGCACTGAGGAAATATAAATTCGTGGACTGACCTAGCCACCTATTTCAGCAAAAATATTGTGGTGAAGAGTAAAGAGTACAGGAAGGCACCAATCAGGCTGAAGAAACAGAAGAATTAAGAAGAAGAGGGTTAAGTCACTGAGACTAGGTGGGGTTTAAACTGAACAGACCAGTGATCAAGCAGGCAGGTAGCAAGTAAGATGATCAGCTGTAATGATCTGTGTGGATGTGGAATTCAGGATTTAACTACAATGGCCTCTTCACTTTAGCAAGTGTTCAGGGGCAGAACCCTCACAAAAGTGGAAAAACTATTAATAATTCCCCCCACCACAATGCCATTCTCCTCCAGGGCTTCCCTGTCCCATTCCCTTGCCTTTTTCATGCCAGAGCCAGAGGCAAGGGAATGGAAGATGAGCTCCAGAGGGGAGAAGGAAGGTGTGCAAGTGCCTCCCCCCACCCCGCATTTCCTTGCTTTTTGTCCAGGTGCTTTCCATGCTTATCTAGGCCCACAAAACACAAGGAAATGGAAGAAGCATAATGAGGGGACATCTGCATACCTGTCAAATTGACTGTCAAATTTTAAAACGGTTGAACACATGCTTTTTCAATGTATGTTCGATAGAGATTTAAGAGCTGATATCATCTCCCCAATTCTTCGGGAATACCCAAGTGGTTCTGAATCATTTTGTACCTTCCTATTGTTATCAGATACGAACTCTGATATAACATATAAGGTTGCTAAATTCTGTGCTGCAGCTATGAGAGTAAGACAAAAGATGTTGGCTAGTGAGTAGATGCATATTGTATATCTTGTAATCCTTTTGAGACTGTTATCCCTCAGTAGTACGGCATTCTTGACCAAGTTTATTATGCTGTTTTTATGCATTATTTATTCATGTTTTATGTTTACTTGTATCAGTACTTAGGTTTTTGGCCCTTGGTACTGTTTTGATGTAATCTTTTTACTGGTCTATGACCGTAATAAACTATATTTATCTATCTATCTATCTATCTATCTATCTATCTATCTATCTATCTATCTACGACTGTAAAATTTGTGACAGTCAAAACTACAAATGTGAAGGGAGGACCATACAACTCTTTTTGCAGTCACTTCAACTGTGTGCACTTACTTATTGAACCATGATGCTCAGAACTAGTCATGGTAATCCAAATATAGTTTTAACCTCAGTAAAATGAAGAGTAATGCAATTACCTCTCAAGTGTGAAAGACATCCTGAACCTGTTTTCTGTCACTGAGTATAATTTGACATCTGATGATATCAATAGCTAGGTAAGAGGTCTGGTCTAGTTCACAAGGGCCGACATTTGAGGCTAAGTTAAATCAAACAATGTTAGAGCTATAATAGCAACCATTTTCCTTCATACTGTGCTCATAAGTCAAGAGTTCAATAGCAAATTAGTACAGCTATAAGAGTCCAAAAAACATGCCAGGAAAATGTATGTTTCATTTGAAAACTATACCTGTTTGGTCATGGAATCATAGAACTATACAGTCAATCCTAATAGGATAGGCATAGCTCAGAGACAGGTCAACAGAATGTACATAAATGGATTATCCAGGTTGGTGGGGCTTATGTTTTCAAACATGGCATTGTACAAATAGAATCATAGAATCATAGAGATGGAAGAGACCACAAGGGCCATCTAGTCCAATCCCCTGCTATGCAAGAACATATATCAAAGCAAAAAAGATGGCCATCCAGCCTCTGTTTTAAAACCTCCAAAGAAGGAGACTCCACCACACTCTGAGGCAGCATATTCCACTGCCGGACAGCTCTGACAGCTCTTCTTCCTGAAGTTCAGGTGGAATCCCCTTTCCTGCAGCTTGAATCCATTGCTCCTTGTCCTAGTCTCTGGAGCAGCAGAAAACAAGCCTGCTCCCTCCTCGACATGACATCCCTTCAAATATTTAAACATGGCTATCATGTCCCCTCTTAACCTTCTCTTCTGCAGACTAAACATACCCAGCTCCCTAAGCCACTCCTCATAAGACATGGCTTCCAGACCCTTCACCATTTTGGTTGCCCTTCTTTGGACATGCTCCAGCTTGTTGATATCCTTCTTGAAATGAGGCACCCAGAACTGGACACAATATTCCAGATGAGGTCTAACCAAAGCAGAATAGAGTGGTATCATTACCTCCCTTGATCTAGACACTATACTCCTATTGATGCAACCAAGAATCGCATTGGCTTTCTTGGCTGCCGCATCACACTGTTGACTCATGTTCAGCTTGTTGTCCATCAAGACTCCTAGATCTGTTTCACACGTACTGTTATCAGCCATGTGCCCCCCATTCTATATTTGTGCATTCCATTTTTTCTGCCTAAGTGGAGGACCTTAAATTTCTCTCTCTTGAAGTTTATTTTATTAGCTTTGGGCCAGCTCTCCAATCCGTTAAGGTTGCTTTGAATTTAGATCCTATCCTCTGGCGTATTAGCAACCCTTCCCAATTTGGTGTCATCTGCAAATTTGATCAGCATGCCCTCTAGTCCTTCATTCAAGTCATTGATGAAGATGTTGAATAGAACTAGGCCCAGGGCAGAACCCTGTGGCACCCCAGTAGTCACTTCTCTCCAGGATGAAAAGCAGCCATTGGTGAGTACCCTTGGGGTTCAATTGGTCAACCAGTTACAAATCCACGTAACAGTAGCCCTGTCAAGCCCGCATTTTACTAGCTTCTTTGCAAGAATGTCATGGGGAACTTTGTCAAAGGCCTTATTGAAATCAAGATATGCTACGTCCACAACATTCTTTTCATCTATCAAGCTTATAACTCTAATGTAAAAAGAGATAAGATCAGTCTGCAAGACTTATGTTTTAGAAATCCGTGTTGACTCTTAGTGATTACAGCATTGCTTTCTAGGTAATTACAAACTGACTGTTTAATGATCTGCTCTAGGATCTTTCCTGGTATTGATGTCGGGCTGACCAGGTGATAATTATTTGGGTCCTCTTTTTTCCCTTTTTGAAGAGAGGGACAACATTTGCCCTCCTCCAGTCTGCTGGGACATCTCCTGTTCTCCAAGAGTTCTCAAAGATTATTGCGAGTGGTTCTAAAATGACTTCTGCTAGTTCTTTTAATATCCTTGGATGTAATTCATCTGGCCCTGGAGACTTGAATTCATCTAGTTTAGCCAAATATTCCTGTACTAATTCTCTATCTATTCTGTGCTGCTGCACTTCCACACCTTCCCCACCTGTTCCCCACCCCCCAAGTTGAGTACTCCTATCCTTTTGGGAGAAAACTGAGGCAAAGAAGTTGTTGGGCAGTTCTACCTTTTCTCTTTCCCATTAGTAATTGGCCATCTTCTCCATGCAGCAACCCTATAATTTCCTTGTTTTTCCTTTTGCTGTGGATATTTCTAAAAAAGCCCTTTTTATTGTTTTTAATTTCTTTGGCAAGCCTGAGATCATTCGGTGCTTTAGCTTTTCTGACCTTCTCCCTACATATCTTGGCTATTTGTTTGAATTCCTTCTTGGTGATTTTGTCATTCTTCCATTTCCTGTACATGTTTCTTTTAACACTTAGCTCAGTTGAGAGTTCTTTAGTCAACCATTCTGGTTTCTTTAGACATCTGCCATTTTTCCTTGTTATTGGCACAGTTTTCAATTGTGCCTTCAGTATCTCACTTTTAAGAAACTCTCAGCCATCATGAAATCCTTTCTCTTTCAGTATTCTTGACCACAGGATTTCAGCAAGTAACTCTCTAAGTTTACAGAAATCAGCTTTTTAAAAGTCTAGAATGCCTACCTGACTACACTTGGTTTTTCCTTCCCAATGAATGACAAATTCCAATAGAGCATGGTCACTCCCTGCTAAGGATCCCACCACTTTCACCTCATTAACAAGGTCATCCTTGTTGGTCAGGATCAGATCTAAAATAATGAATCCACATGTCGCCTGTTCTACCTTGTGGACAATGAAAATGTCAGCAAGACAAACAAGGAACTTGTTGGACCTTGTGGTCTTGGCAGAGTTTGACTGCCAACATATATCAGGATAGTTGAAATCTCCTATTACTACTGCATTTCTCATTTTTGAATTTTGAATTGAATCTGCTCCAGGAAGGCATCATCCAAGTCCTCAGGCTGGCTTAGAGGTCTGTAGTAAACCCTCACAATAAAATCCCTATTGTTTCTTGCTCCTTTAATTCTTATCCAGATGCTTTCAACCTGGCTTCCTGGATTTAAGTTATGGCTGTCTTCACAGGTGAAAACATCCTTGACATATAAAGCTACTCCTCCTCCTTTCTTGTTTGGCCTATTTCTGCAAAATAGGTGAGTGCATTAAGGGAAATATTCTAGAAGAAACATGAGTTTTGATATATAAGTTGAATTTTTGTATTTGTAAATAAATTCAATTCTAAGAAAGAACATTATATTTTGCATTGGCCACCATCCAAAGGACCTAGAGCTGAAGAAACAAGTCACTAACCACTTTTAAAAGCACAGGCAACTGAGCAGTGAAAACTGAAATGGAAGATCTGACTTCACCTCCTGTTGCATTACTTTGATATAAGTGTCTTATAAAGAAAAGGGCCAGATGTCAGAATGCAAGTACTTCTATTGAAATAAAAAGATATCCAATAATAATTTGCATGTGTAATGCAAGCAAAATGCACTCGTTTTGCTTCAAATGAAAGTAGATCACAATAACTATAATTTTAGGAGGACACAGGTTTTTTCCTATGCATAAGGCAAGCATGTAACACAGTCCAGAGTTTATCATTCTGTGCAACATTTTAGAAAAGGAATTGGCAATTTCAGACACAAGAGATGCTGTTGGACTGTGAGTCTAATCAGCTTCAGCAGTATGGCAGGAGACCAGAAGTCATGGATGTTGTGGTCCAAAAATTTCAAGAGAGCCATCCCTACTTAATAGCAATTCCCAAAACAGAAGAAGTCTTCAGTTTAGTGCAAAAAGTTAGAGTTAGAGTTATACTAAAAAAGTAAGGAAATTTGACCCAATCATCCACCCTGATATGATCACATTGATTGCTTATTCTTATGATTTAACTTCTACCTTAAGGAAATACTAGCCATAATGCCACCAGGCATTCTACTTTCCTACATAGCACATCATTAATCGTGTGGAAAACCTGAAATGAAACACAGACTTTGATAATCTCAACTGCAAACAGCAGATTTGTAGTGTAGTCTTATGCACAATTAGGCCATCTTTACTAGTGCAGTCCAATTGATCTGTATTTGGAGAAGGGAGTCTCACTGTACTGAATGGGCTTAGCTAGACGTACCGGATTCCATTTGTAAACATGGTATAACTTCTAGGTAGGATTGCAACCTTAGATGTCAAGGATTCCTCCTATTGATTTTTCAACCTGTTTTGAATTATAAATTGTTCTTCCTTTCATTCATCTCTCTTCTCAAATAGGAAGTTCAATTGTAAGTTCAGCAAAGCAAATAAAATCTGTGCCAAATATTGTGCTGACCCACTCATAAACACATTTGGGAAGGTAAATAGTCAGCTCTGAAATGAGTGCACACATCTTGTCTTTACTTAGAGTGCAAGTTCTGGTAGAAGCACCCATGTTTAGGATATTGGGAATAGGTAAAAACAGTGGCATCACCAGGGTGGATGTCAGTCCTCTCTGGTGGTATAATTGGGTGCAGTCTGCTCCCTCTGCACCCCTGTAGTGATAGCACTGGGTTCAAATTTCCTGCTTTTTGGAGTGGCAGTGCCTAAATTCCCTAACAGAACCAGATCTTGTGTGATTTTGGAAGCTAAACAAAGTCAGCTGTTGTTAGTACTTGAGTGGGAGACAAAATGCTGCAGGCTATATTGTAAAGGAAGGAAATGGCAAAACCACCTCTGAGTATTCCTTGCCTAAGGGAATCTTATGAAATTCATGGGGTTGCAATAAGTCAGCAGGTTACGTGAAGGCACATACATACACAGCCCTACAACCTTAACTTTAAACCAGAGGGTTTTTTTCCCTTTAGGTTTTGAGTGATAATCTTTCCAATCTCCAGATATTGTAACTTCCAGCATTCCTCACCAGTTTATACTGGTTAAGATTTTTGGGAACTGCAGTTCACTGCAGTCTGGACAGCTGCACCATTCCTACCATTGTGTTGGGAATCAAAAACAGAGGCATACCAGTTTTGTTTACTTGGGTTGGAAATTAAGATTCCTATAGTCTGCGCTTTGAAATATTGGAAGATTAAGAGAAAAATTATATGCTGGCTAGAGTCATAACAACAAAGCAAACAGTTAATTGAAACACAAACAAGGACCAGAAGTGTTCCACCAATAGTTCTACCTGTGCAGCAAGTTAGGGCTTAGCAAATCACAATATCCACTGGCAGTCTGCATTGTGCACTTAAGTAAAACTGATATAACTGTGCAGTGCAAGTACATCTCTTTCTCTTAGTATCAAAACATTACAATTCAACCTGCATCTGGCAGTTAATAGTCCTTGAAATAAATTACCAGATTCCAAACTCACTGATGGACATCTAGAGATTATATGCTGTTATCCTGTTAGTGAATTACAATTACCATAAGCCCAACCATAGGAGCCGTGGTGGTGCAGTGGTTAAATGCCAGTACTGCAAGCCACAAGGTTGTGAGTTCGATCCTGCCCGGCTCCAAGGTTGACTCAGCCTTCCATCCTTTTGCAGGTCAGTAAAATGAGTATCCAGCTTGTTGGGGGCATGTATAGAAATGTTTCGAAATACATGCTATTTGTAAGTTGTTCGCCACCTCAATCCATATGGAGAGGCAGGATACAAATAAATAAATAAAAAACTCATAGCCCATTTTTTTGAGTCATTGTGAAGACTGGAATTCTTTATTGACTGTACAATAGTCTTCCCCAAACTTACCTATTCGGTGATGCAATTCACACAACCATTTTTATGTTGTTGGAGAGCAGAAGGAATCAGAGAAGACATGTCCAGCTATTTTTCTGTAGCTATACAAGGACATAATCAGAGAGGACCTCCTGAGACCCCTTAGAGGTCCCTGCAGATGCCTGTCACAGCACATCTGGCTATAGAAAATCAGCCAGACACATCTCTGCTGATCCCTGCCACCACTCTCCAGTAACATGGAAATTGCCATGTTTATGGCAGGGCTGCATTGTTTAAAAAGGTGGGTCAGGTAGCACCAGGTGACATAGCTACAAAGATGCAAGTATGTGCCAGACATATGTTTCCAGCTGTAGGATCTCATCCATAGCCTTTAAAATGTATATTATAATTCAAATTCAGTTTCTATCTGTTAAATCCATCTGTGTGGTTACAGTCATTAGATCTGATATATTGTCTAGTGCAGAGCTTTCCAAACTGCGTGTCACGACATGTTAGTGTGTCGCCTGCAGTGTGTGGATGTGTCATGTGAACATAATGGGTGCAAAGACTGCTCTCCTGCCACTGTGTTGGGCCAGTCTCAGGTGAAGGGGCTGCCTCCGCTACTGCTGTCCCCTGGGCTGAGGAAGCCCCAATGAGGGCACTGGCAGGCCAGGCCCAAGTGGAGGAGCTGCCTCCATTTGGGCCTGGTCCACCAGTGCCTTCACCAGGGTCTTCCTCAGCCCAGGGTCTTGCAAAATTATGCATGTCTAAAAAGTGTGTCACCAACATGAAAAGTTTGGAAAGCTCTGGTCTAGTGGAACCAAATAAAAGTTGATAGCAAGGTTCTGGAACTGACCCATCATTTCAGGCTCTTCCTGAGCAAGCACTGAGATCGTCAGTCCCACCACGATTGCAAGCACTGCTGGTAATGACACAAGAAATGGTTTTCTCAATGGCTGCCCCTAGATTTTGGAATTCCCTTCCCAGGGAGGCTAGAATGGCTCCTTCCTTGTTGTCCTTCTAGCATCAGGCTAAAACTCATTTATTCAAACAAGATGTTAAAACAGAAAGGTTTAAAAGAGCAGGCTGAGGGTGCTGCGTTATTTTGTTGTTTGTGAGAGCTTTCTATTGTTTTAATTGTATTTTTATTATTGATTGGACTGTTATTGTTTTAATACTGTAAATAGTTTCATTTTATTTTCATATTCACTTTTTGTATGATTTAGGTTTATTTTATTTTTTTACAATGGTAGTTGCTTTGAGTCCCAATTATGCAAAAAAGGGGCCACATAAATAAACTAGCGTATTTACCCAGTGTTGCCCAGGATTTTATTTTCCTCTTAAGAACTCAGCAAACTGTCTTCTCCATTATCTGTAACTTTTCCTCATATTTCGCGATACAATCTGTATTCAGAGTTATTTACATACACAGTTTGGGGTCCTAAGGGAGTTCACTGTCCTCCTCCTAGTTGTTAGTCCTTGTCTCCCTAGCAACCAGCCTGTTCTAGTACCTGTAACTTTTCCCCATCATATCCCCCAGTCCAATCTGTATTCAGAGTTATTAACATACAGAGTTGTTAACATACAGAGATTGGGTTCCTGTCCTCCTCCTTGCTGTTAGGCCTTGTCTCCATAGCAACCAGGCTACTCCAGTACCTGTAATTTATCCCCATATTCCCCAATCTAATCTGTATTCAGAGCTGTTAACATACAGAGGGTTTGGTTTCTGAGGGAATACACTGCCCTTCTTCTTGCTGGTAGGCCTCATCTCCATAGCAACCAGCCTGAGGCACAAGAGCTCTCAGCTGAGAATTCCAAAGGCCCCTCCCTGCACTGCCAACCCCAGGATTCCATAGAATCTTCACTGCCAGCCATTCATATGAGATCTTCTCGCCTCACACAGCCAATCGTATGAGTCTTCACTTGCCTAATACAGACAAACAGACAAACTCACAGACAAACTTTGACTTTTATATAGTAGATATAACCACACAGTGGCTGTAGCTAGGGCTGATTCTGCATGGCTTAGGCTGGTATTTCTTTCTGGCCCTTTCTGCACAAGGCTGGTGAATCAGTTCATGCCGTTTCTTACTGGATTTTCTGGGCTCGAAACAAGACGGACTTCCCCTCATTTCCTTCTGCACAGCTACTGCATATGTTCCATTCTGATTTGGAGGAGTGCGAGTTCATCAATCCACACTGCCTCTGCCGTGGTCACTCCTGCTACTCCCCTCACCCCACCCCGTCGGCTGTGATTGGCCCTTTTTTTTTTTTTTGCATGGTTTAGTACCTCATTGCATACGTGCAAAAGTCCATACTACCCCCTGGCCCCTCCCATGACCCCTCCCCTGACCACCAATTTGCATTGGTGCGAATGCACATGTCTGCACCACTGTGAAAGTACAGATCGGATCGATCTGGAAAATTGGAAAACCGATTTCTTCCGGTTTTCAACTAGCGCACTTTACCACCACATGGGGGCGCATTTAGTTGGAATTACATGCGGAACAAAGGTAAATAAACTGAACCTAGTCCACTCCAATGTGCAGGAGACCTCCGTGGCAAGACGCATTAGCCCGCCTTAATAACTGTGTGTGGAAAGGGCCTCTGAGCAGTTCTGGCCTGGTCTTTGTGACATATGCATGTTCGTTATGCCCACACGATTGATCAGAGGATCACCAAACTTGGTGTGTCATCTATTGGGACCAAACCAAGATCTGTAGTAAATTTTGGACCCAATCCAGTCACACTTTTGTTTCACTCACATCATGAAGTCATTAACTCTGGCAATGCCAATCAAATTTCATTGTAATTTCATGAAATACTGAGCTGATTAAAATGTAATGTGTAATGTAAAATGGCATCATCCACAAAATTACCTCCCCATCAAAAGACACAGGATTCTCACACTACCTCTGTTTAGAGGTCAAAGCTGATATTTACCACAGTTGTTATTTCCACTTTTGGAAACAACAAAGTTTCAGTGATCAATAATGAAGAATTTAGTGGTATGCCACTGAACTCAGTGTGACTTTTGAATATTGCCCTATTTGATTGTTTCCCTCTCTGTTATATCCAAACTAAATGAAGAAACAGGATGTGTTGTAACAAATGTATGCCAATATTTTCAGAAACAGTTCCTAACATTTCACCCAATTTTGTGCTGAATATGGGCCGTCATACTGCATTTGCCAGTGTAAGGTGAACAAGAAAACTAATTCTTAATATACTATCTTTGCTTCCCCAGAATGCATGGCCCCGAATATCACTTCAGAAATGTTCTTGTTTTGGCTTCAGTGGAAGTGCAGGAGACAGATGGCATTTTTACTGCATTTGGCTCACAGACAGAAAAAAACCAATTATTGTGAATTTCCTGTGTACTAAAAAATGCTTATGGGCTAAAAACTCATTTACTTCCACACTTCAATGATTCCTTTAGGTAAGAAATTTAAAACTGAACTGAGTAGAGTGGAATCAGATCCTCCATCCAGCAGATCCAGAGACTGTACCCATTTTTCAATCCAAAATCTAAATTCCAGCCTGAATGAAACAGCATCAATTACACTCAAAAATAATGTTAAATTGGGAATTAAACAGCAGCTCCAGCATAATATCCATTTGATCTTTAACATTTATAGCACAAGCACAGGAAGAGAAGGACCAGTCCTTGGCTGTACTAACAGTACTGACCTATCAATGTTTGCTGAAGTAAATCACACTATTTCAATGATGCTTTTTTCCAGACCTATCTTTATTAGAATTACCACGCCAGGACATTGGCTTTCAAGATTTGAATGCTGAAAAGAGAAGAATTTTGGTGAAGTACTCAGATTACAAAGTGCACTGGGGGTCCCCTTAAAGTCCTGAGGTCTCACAATAGAAGAAAAGATGGCATACAAATAAACACATCCACTTTCTTAAATACTCTTGATATTTTGTGGAGTAATCAGGTGGCTTTAACCTGCTGTCTACTGATGGAAGACTTAATTACCAAACAAAATTCTACAACGATACTGATACATTTACTCCAATTATTTGATCAACTAAGAATTCAAAGGATGCAGCATTTACCTATGTTTTGTTTCTTTTGATGTGGGTAAATAATTACTTCTTGCCAGATCTTGGGAAAGTTATCTTTTTGGGCTAGGATTCCCAGAAGTGGACATACTGGCTGGGGAACTGGGAGCTGTGGTCCAAAAACAGCACTGTCAAACTCTTCATTAGCATCTTGGCATATGTGTGTTTCTTTGCTGTACATATACAGTACATGTATTTAACATGTAAGGCATACAAAATAAAACCTCAATGCATCC
This sequence comes from Ctenosaura bakeri, assembly GCA_948474755.1. Taxonomy (NCBI): domain Eukaryota; kingdom Metazoa; phylum Chordata; class Lepidosauria; order Squamata; family Iguanidae; genus Ctenosaura; species Ctenosaura bakeri. The sequence goes on along the minus strand of CAOLHI010000879.1, from coordinate 416,883 downwards.
CACTTTAGAGGTACACAAAATAAAACTCCAGTTGGTCTTATTTTAGAGCTCCATGGAATAAAACTTGAGTGCTCTCGCATTAGATTAGTACACTAAAATTCTCACAAAGCCAGAACTTATCCCTTTGGGTTTCTCTGGATTTTCCCATATATACACACAGAAAGTTTAACTCATTCATAGTTGGCCAGAGAATATTTACCCCTTTCTCTGATTCACATTACAAAAACACCCCTTAATCTTCACCCCACAGTTAAAGTAGTTTGGTGTCACTTTAGCAGCCATGGCTCCACTCTAAGAAATCTTGAAATCTGCAGTTTGGTGAGGAACTTGGAATTCTCTGCTAGAGTTGTCTAGCATATGTCTACAGAGAATTCTAAGTACTTCCTCAAGCTCTAAATCCCAGGATTACATAGCATGGAGCCACAAGACTCAAAATGGTATCAAATTGTGCAGTGTAGACACTGATTGAATTTCCGTTTCCTAAAACAGAAATTATTTTTGGTGTCCCCTTCTTTTCCCCCCAGCAGTCCTCTCCACCACACTGGTTCTTTTTGACCAGGGATCCTTTCATTTACACAATTCTATTGCTACAGCTACATACTACAGAATCTTGGGATTTATAGTTTAGGGAGGAATATTTAGAATTCTCAGCCAGAGAGCTCTCATGTCTCACCAAACTACAAACCCCTGGTTCCATAAGATGCATCTATGGTAGTTAAAGTGGAGTCATGATACTGTAATTGTGCAGTGTGGAAGGACACAAGGGTTTTGCCAGGTTCTTTGTAAGTACCATTTTCCATCAGGGGCTCTGCTGCTCTTTTCCTTCTAAAAAAACCTTCTCTCTGTGCTGCCTTTGCTCTATTTCCTCACCTCCAAAACACTCAGGAATACTGAGGGAGGATAGCTGTGCTAACTTGTTGCATAAAAAGTCTTGTGTCAACTTGAAGTCCAACATATTTTATTTAGCAGAAGCTTAATTGATTCCATCCCACTTCATCAGATACATCTAATGAGTGCGCTAGAACTGTGAAAGCCTCTGGTAAATAAAATGTCTTATTTTGCAAGCTGTCACAAGACTTTCTGTTGTTTCAGGAGCAGTAAAGGAAAAAGTCGTTGTTATGCCTTCAAATTGTTTCTGACTTAGATCAACCCTAAGGCAAACCTGTCATGGAAGGTTTTCTTGGCAAGACTTGGTCAGAGAGGATTTGCCTTGGCCTTCTTCTGAGGCTGAGAGAGTGTGAGGATGTAGAAGAAAGCTATTCCAAGAGGGACTTCAGAGAGGTATGTATTTAGACTGCCATTCCTTCATAATGCCTATAGGGTATAATACCTGAGGAGAAGAAACTTTGTTGTTGGTGATAGTGTGTGCCTTCCAGTTGTTTCCAAATTATGGTGACCCTAAGATTAAACTATTACAAGGTTTTCTAGGGGCTGAGAGTGTGTGACATACCCAAGGTCACCCAGTGGGTTTCTATGGCTGAGCAGGGATTCAAATCCTGGTCTCTAGAGTTGTAGTCCCATGTTCAAACCACTACAACTTACTGGCTCTCAGTGGCTGGGTGACTCCCATGTCAACGGAGAAATGAACCCTGTTCTGACTCAGACTCCAAAATTAAAAAGAGATATCCAAGGTACTAAAACTGTTTGGAAGTAGAATTCAGTACTTTGGATAGCTCTTTTAAGATTCAAACTAAAACCTGGAGACCACTGAAAAACTGTCATCATCTTCATCATCATGTCAACTTTGCCATGCATGCTGAACTCAGAGGTTGAAACATTATTTGTCAGTATAAACAGCAGAACCAGTCTGTTATCTTGGCTTAGAGACCCCTTTTCTTTTCTTTTGTGCTTCTTAGTTTAAATTGTAGAAGGGACATATCCAAGGAAATTCAGTTTATTTGTACTGTTATTTGAACAAATATGTATCAAGTTTTCAATAATAATAGTGGTAGTTATGCTATAAGTTCGTGTCTCATTTTTGTGAGAAACATAGGAATCCTAAAATAATGTATAGAAAGTCAGTATTGCTTTATATATTACCATATTTGCCAGTGTATAAGACGCACCAGTGTATAAGACACCCCTCATTTGCACTGGCAAATACTATTTGCTGCTGTATAGGACACACCAATGTATGAGACACACCCATTTTCAAATAGTATTTTTCGGGAAGAAAAGTGAGTCTTACATATCAGCAAACACAGTATCTAACTGTTTAAAAATAATAGAATCAGCACATAGAGGCTATTATTTTTGAATAAACATGGTTAAGACTGAACTGTAAGACATGCAGGGCCTTTTCTAGAAAGCATTGTACACAAGCTGTACTGTAGTACCTAAGAACTGCATAGATAGCTATCATATGTGGATATGTATTCAGTCTTTGTTGAGATATGTAGGAATATAAGGTTCTCCCTGTTCTGTATATTATGCCAACTAAATGCACATAGCAATCCACATGTACAAATCATTCAGTAAATACTTGCCCATGGATAGCATAATCCATAACCAGTTTTTGCACGTCAGTTTGATCTATGGACCTGCAGCATCAAATGTTAGTCTTTGTTTATAGTGTCTCTTCTACAGGTGCACAGCTTTTACCATGTGGACTAACTACTTGGGTGGGGGGAGAAGTCAGAGCAAATTCTTTATGAACTTATAAAATTACCATGCTGTCTGGAATATTCCAGGAGTTCTGGTTAAAAAAAAGCAACTTTTCCAATCTACGCTCTAGGTATTTTAGAAGAATTAATGGGAGAGTATAATAGCTTTGTCTGAGAAATTTGGCTCATGTCATATTTTCTGGCTCAGCAGCTGGGAAGGAAGTTGACTCTTCTCCTCTTTCCCTCCACTGTTTGAGAAAAAAATTCTAAACCCTCCTGTTCCTTGCAAGTCACCCTCTCAGAACACTGTTGGATCACAGGCTTGCTGTTAATTTTATATTTCAAGTATTACCTGTACTGTTAGTGGTAAACCTTTAAGTGAAGCCAATAATCATGAAGTCTCCTTAACCATACCCACTGCCCTCCTTCCTTCACATCCCTATAGATTCCAACCTTGGAGGCAATTCTGTTGATCCATATCCACAAAACATTTCTAACAAGTTATAATTTCCACCAGGAACCAGCCTTTTCTATCGTTAATGAGTTTTAACTGCTTATTCACAATCAAGCTATATACAAATGATTTGCATCACAGCAAGGATCACTCACAATAATAAACTGTTGCTAAAGAAGTCAATTCTTTCTTCCCAGCTACTGTGAGCATTGCAGCTGTGCTTAAAGGAAACAGAGACGCTTGAGGGGAGTGGTAGATGATATAATTGTCCTTGCTCGTGATCCTGTGATCCCTGGTTCTGCTATACCATCATATAGAGGCATGATCAGTTAAAGATTATTTTTAGAAGCATGAAAAACCTCTCCTAAAATCCCCATTGTGGTTTGTTTTTATCTAATAAAAAATGGGGAGAGGTGAGGATTGCCTTCAGAAGTATTGTGTTTTTGATATACATTTTCTTGTGACAGGCCAAGTGGATAAAACTCAAGATTAATATATTAAGACCACTGTAATCAGTGCATGGCCTTCATTTTTGTTGCCTCAGGATATAAAACCCAAACCACCTACCTTGCTTTACAGCACCTTCTTCTCCCTGAAACAGGCTCATTTTTCTTCACCTATCTCTTGACAAATTGATTGTCAAGAGAGAGGAGGGGGAAGAGAGAAAGATCTACTCCCTGTATACAGCTGTGGGTGAATTAACACTTGCATGTTCATCACTCAGTAACTGCAGAAGGGAACTTTCACGGATAAAGTGCTTTTCTGCAGAAGCTGCTGACAAAGGCAGCTGCTTGTCATTGAGTCAAATGGCAACAAATAATGTGAGATGCACTTGTGAATCATCCAGGTAGGTATACATAGGATTGCCACCTAAGGGGAAAATCTTCTGGTGGCTTGCAAGGCCAACAGTAAGTTGTTGCCAGTTGTATCTGTGATGAACCCTGGGAGAGGCATAGCCAGAAGAGTCATCCTAGCAACAGAGGGGATTTAATTTGATAAGTTCTTTGAATAAAGAACCCAGGTTTTCCAGAGCGAGGGGCTAGGTGAGTGAGTGAGTCAGCAGAATAGAAAAATAAGGGAAACAGGGTCCGGAGGAGGAGTTCTTCAGGGAGGGAGGGATAGCAAAAGGCTTGTTAACCTAGGAAGTCTTTGCCTGTTAAGAGCTGGAAGTTCTTTTCTGTTTGACATATTGAGTTACCCAATACCTTGCCCTTGTTAGTTCTTTCAATAAAGATTTTATTCTATTTTTTTATAAGAGCAGCCTCAATACAGTGTCTCTTTAATTTGAGCTCAACCGACACATTCATTTAAGATAAACCTGAAAACACTTTGCTCTATATCCACAAGAGTTGTGGTCTTAGGGAAAACAGAAGGGTGATTAAGTGTGGAGAAGGAGCCAGAGGGTGGTATTCAGATAAAAAGCTGCTGCTGCTTCAGGCAGAGTGAATAAAAGCAGACCTGATTGGGCAAAGCCCTGGCTGGCCCAGATCTCAATGTGACAATATCCACTGCAACACTAGATCTAAGATCTGTAGAAATGCTCTACTCTATCTGTTGTGAGGGAGAAGGTGAAATTCCCTGCACCTGCACAGCTTTAGCACAGCCTTTCTGTGGAATTTTCAGGTGGCTGAAAAGGATGCTGTTGGAAGAGTGAGATGGGGAAGTCCCCTTCTGCTAGCCCAGCTGCACACAACTAAGTCTGGCTCCAACTTGCACTGATCTGGCCTTGCATGTGGACAGAAATAAACCTGTCCTCAGGCTCAATTTAGTCTCGCTTGTGTCTCCTCAATTGAAGATGTTCATTCCACAGGCGTGCTGTCTTGCAAGTGTTAAGGGAAAGCTGAGGTCCCTGTAGTCAGGGCAGCTTTTTGGTCTGCAAAGTACCAATCCTTCAGCCCATTCCTTGGCTGCCTTCCACACTGGCAGGACACATTCACCTTCTGAGGCCACAAGCTAATCTGACAGTTAACTTTACTGTCTGCCTTTGGGGTACTGAATCTGTGGCTTGACAGTTTTATTGTCCTAATATTGCTTCCATTTTGTTATTCGATATGAATTAGTTGGTGGAATTGTGACCTGCGTGTTCCAAACAGGTAACTACTCATGCTAACAAAACAATAATCATAAAATAACCTGTCCTAAATCAGGATGGGCTTTATATGCCATGTGTTTTTATATCCTCACAAACTGAGCTGGTGTTTCACTTGAACAAGGAGTGAGCTTTCTGAGGTTTAACTGTCCTCATACTTCCTATTAATAGAGATTGCTTTCAGGGCTTGCTGTTTTGGTTAGGAAGAGCACATTATATGGATACATGCTGCTGTGGGAGAAAATGTGAACCAAAATCTCCTGGACAAGCCGTTCGTGTGGCTGAAAAGTCAGCTGTTCCACAGCTTTCAGTCAAATGAGATTTACCAGCAGTTGCGTGCCTGGGATTTTTTTTATCCACTCCCATTTGCAAAAATCCCAGCTTTTCTTGTGAGTGAACGAACCCTTTTGGGCCTGAGGCCTTTGTTAGGACAGCTGGGGAGGACAAGAACTACAGAGCTTTGCATCACGGCAGCTCAAAGCAATCATGCAGAACAGGTTGGAGATCCAGGACTGGGCGCATTTCTGTGCAATGAAAACGAAGATGACATTTGTGCTGCTAAAAATAGGGAAATGCCTTTTTTTAGTCTAAATAAAAATGCTAAGCATTTCTTCCCTGTCCTCCTGAAAACACAAGCATAATCTCAACAGAAACTGTTATCTGACAAGTTGATGATAAAGTCTTTTATTTTCATGTTATGAATCATTGTTCATACATGTGATTGCAGATGTGGGCGAGAACAGAATAACATGATGTAATATTAGATAAGCTATTTGAGTATCCTATTGCCTGTCTGGCAAGGATGAGAAGTAGGATTCGGCTGTGACAAAATTCCTGCCCTGAAAAAATGAATTTTCCTTTCCTTTGAATCCCACCCACCTGCCCCAGTCCTGTTCTCAGAACACTGCTCGCTGTGCTGACAGATGGCTGGAATTGCAGTGCTGAACCAGCAAATGAGCTCCCTGCTTCTTCTTCCAGGACAGGCAGCTTTCCTGCACAGGGAATTAGAAACATAGCTGTTAGGTTCAAAGATTGAGAGGGATTCTTTTAAGGCAGGAGTACAGAACTGCAGCCTTTTGGATACTGTTGGCCTATTACTTCCATCTGCACATTGCCAGCATACTAGATTATGAAGGATTATGGGAGTAGCAACGGAAAAAAAAATTCTGGAGGACCAGAGTTACACATACACACCTGGTTTAAGGGCTGGTTGAAGCTAATGACTTCCATGGATATCTCTTTTTAGATCCTCGATTACTACAGCACTGTGAGGGGGGAAGAATGTTCCTTTCTGTATAGTTCTTGACCTTGAAACACCATGAGTCCCAGCCTGCTCCTCCCAGTCTTTTTCTCTACTGTTTGATAATGCCAACTGCAAACTGCTGTATATAATGAGTGGAGATCCTTTGGATCTTCAGATGCTTTTCCCTACACTTTCCACCAGCCCTACCCAGCATGGCTAAAGGGTTTGATTCAAATTTGTATTCCTGCAGCTGGCCTGGGGGAAGCAGACTTATTTGCCCTCTCCTCTTTAAAGTAGCCCTTCCAACTTCCAGAAAATGTTATAAAGAAGGTCAGGAAGGTGACTCCAACTGATCTGCATGGATATTCCTTTATTTCCACACCACAGTTCTACTCTACTCACTGTGGGGGAATCTGCTGAATCTACTTTCAGCAGATTCCCCCACAGTGACTTTTGGAAAAGCAAGTGTTTTGGTTTCATAAAAGCCCTTCAAATCTATTTTCAGACATTTGGAAACATCTGTGATAAGATGCAGCAACACTGTGGATTAAAGTTTAATTTATGCAAAATTCATTTTATGGCATCTATTCATTCCAGGCTTCTGGTCAAGGGCTCAAAGCAGCACCCATGCCCCTTCCTTGTTTTATCCTCACAGCAACCCTGTGAAGTACGGGAAGCTGGGAGGTAGCAACAGGTTCGAGGTCATCCAAGTAAATCTGAAAGCAGTTCTCATGTAGTAAAAGTACATCTTTTTCTGCAGGAAAAGATGCTTTTTAAAGACAATAGCTCCCAGAATACTTCAGCCAATATGGCAAATCCTGGAAACTGTAGTCTAAAACAGTGAATTTTTCACATTTTTAGCTGACTAGAGTGTATTACAGTCTCCCCAAACCTGCTACATTACAGATTTTTGGACTTTAGTCCCCATCTTCCCAAGGCAACATGGATAATAGTAAAGAATTCTGGAAGCTGTGGTCCAAAATCCCTTGAGAGTACCAAGTTCAGGGAGGCCTGTGTAATACATAGGGCTAGCCCAGCCATTATGCAGAACCGCATGCAGCAAATTTTGGGTGTTGTAAAAAGGCAGCAAATGTTATTGTTTTATCCTTATTGCAGTTTTACGGCCAGAAAAGGGAATGAGGTGTGGTTTTCTGCTACAGGTGCCAGAGTAGTTATACACCTTCATTGGTTCGGGAAGAGTGGCTTTGTTGTTCTCCCTCAAACAGGCCTGAAACTTTCAGACCTAACTTTAAATTCCAGGGGCCAGGTTTTTCCTGGCTGCTTTAGGAAAAAGAAGTTCAACCTTGCTCAGTTCTAAGCTAGGATGCTTGATGATGCACGGACTGTATTTCCATAGGGCAAATCTTTTCTTACAGTACTGCATTCCACAGTCTATCCTGAGAGATGTTTTCTACTTCCAGTGGAGCCCCTATGAATCAGTGAGAATAACAAAGGAGCCAGAAGAGAAATACCTAGATTAGGGATGAGGGTCTTTTGTTCCTCTTGATGTTTTGAACCACCCTTCCAATAGTATCCCGCTATTGGCCATACAGGCTAAGGATTCTGGGAGATGAAGTCCAAGCCATCCTGAGGACCAAAGGTTTCCCACACCTGGACAATAGGGTTGCCAGACTGAAAAGTGAAGATTCTTTGGTTTCCTAGAACTGGGAACTTCAGCCGTGTTGCTTGTTACGTGGCCTCTTCTGCACAGCCATTAAGTGTATAGCAACTGTACACTTTGGCAATTGTACTTAGATTGTTCACGCCCAGCTTTCAGCCTTTAGCTCTGCTATGGTTGTGTTAATAGAAGTTGTGCCTGTATTTTCTTCTGATTCACTCAAAGATGAGAAACTAATGTAGATTTTTGTTTGTTTACTGCATCCCTATTAACCCCCCCCCCCGTCTTCCCTGTGCTATTAGGACTGAGGAGAGCTGCAGGTTTGAACCATCTGGAACACCACAGTCCTCTAGCCGATTTCACTTACTCTGTTCACCATGTTCTGCACCTCAGGAAGTGGATTTTTATCCAGGAAACCTCGTCCTGAAACAAAAACCAGTTAGTCTTAAAGGTGCTTCTCCCTTCCTGCTTCCCCCTCCCTCTCCCTTCTTGCTCCCTAGCCTACAACAGTTCATGTCAGGCTTACCTTTCCAATGGAGGAAAGCCAAGCTTCTTATGTCCACACGACCCCGCTCCTAAAGTCTCTTCAGAGCCCAACGCGGCACATTATTGCTCTTCTCGGTGCCGACCCTTCAAGTTCCTTCCACGCCCCTCCCTTTCTAAGGGGCGGGGCTTGTTCACAGCTCCACACGTGTTTGTCATTCATTCCTGGCAGTCCCTCAGCCACCCCCCGGCGAGCCCGCGCGGCCGGCGGGAAAGCGTCGGCGCGCGCGAGACACGAAACTCCGTCCGCGGGGCGCGCTTCCCCCGGGCCGCAAATTCCCCGCACGGCGCCAGAGGGGGGGGTATCGCGGCTGCTTCCGCGCCCGCTCGCCGCTGCCCCCCGGCGGGTGCGAAGGAAGCCTGAGAAGCCAGGGAGGGAGCCCACCGGCGCGTCAAGCTTCGCGCCTATTGCGGTCTTCGACGGCAAGCGCAGCCTCTTCTCCCGGCCAGAACTGGATTGAAGCCGCCGGGCTCCGCCGCCGTTGTTGCCTCCGCAGCAGTCGCGGCCGCCAGTGGAGGAAGAGAAGAGGAGGAGGAGGAGGAGGCAGGCGGCGCGGGGGAGGAAGAGCGAGGAGGGCGAGCGGGCGAGGATGGAGGCCGGCAAGGAGCCCACGGAGGCGTCGGTGGCGGCCGGGGAGAAGCCGGGCGGCGAGCCGGAGCAGGCGTCCTCCTCCTCCTCCTCCTTCCAGGCCCGGCTGTGGAAGAACCTGCAGCTGGGAGGCAAGGGCAAGGGCAGCGGCAGAGCGGGAGTCGGCGGGCGCCGCAGTGCGGAGACCTCGCCGTCCCTTCCCCGCGCTCGGGCCGCCCAGCCCCCGCCGCCGCCGCCGCCGCCGCCGGCCAAAGGGGACCTGCTGGGCGGGGGCGGCGGGGCGGCCAAGTGGGGCGGCTTCAGGCGCAGGAGGCACGTGCTGGACCGGGTCTTCTCGTCCTCGCAGCCCAACCTGTGCTGCTCCTCGGCCGAGCCTCTGGAAGCGGTGAGCACCGAGGCCGGCTCGGCTCTGCGGCGCCTGCGGGAGCACATCCTCCACCACCACCAGCACCAGGGCAGCAAAGGGCAGCCGACGCCGCAAGAGCAGGGTCGGCGGGGGGACGACACGCCGCCGCCGCCCTCGTCCGCGTCCTCCTCGGTCTGTTCCTCGCCGCTGCCCCCGGCGGCCCCCGCCAGAGCGGCCGACACGGGGGGCGGGGATGGGCCCCCCCGAGCAGAGACGGGGGAGGAGCTTCCGCGGCAGCAGCAGCCGCCCCGGCCCGGGGTGCCCCTGTCCCACCAGAAGAGCTCCTCTCTGCCCGGCACCGCCTGCTTGGAGCAGCTGCTGCAAGGGTCGCCCACCAAAGGCAAGGCCAAAGGCGCCGGGGGCAGAGGGAGCCCCGGCGGCGGCGGCGGCGGCAGTAGTCCGGCAGCCAGTCCTCGACCTCCCCCGAAGACCCCCCAGGTACTTCCTTTACCTCTAGGTAGCCTGGGGCCTGCGAGAGCCGGCGGGGGTAGTGGTGTGACAGTTGGACTGGGAGAGCAGGGTTCGAGTCCCCCGCTTGGCCGTGAGAACGCACTGGGCGAGCTTGGGTAAGGCGCGCTCTCTCAACCTCAGAGGAAAGCGTGGCCCGCCCCGTGGTGGGGTCGCCGTAAGTCAGAAATGACTTGACGGCACACAACGACAACGAGCCCGAGGCCGGGGAGGGGGTCTCCCTTCCCTTCCCTTCCCCCAGTTCAGGGTTTGTTTAGGACACAGAGGAGAGAATTTCTGTCCGCCGCCCGGTGACTTTTTTCTTGCTCTGTTGGCTTGTGTGGAAAGTGGTTAAAAAGTTCCGCTGCCGGTTCGTGTCGTTGTGAATCAATGCCATTTCCGCACGAGCCTGTTATAGCGCGATGATTCCACTTTCAACGGCCCCTCCCGAAACTGCAAACCCCAGGATTCCAGAGGACGTTGGAAGTGGAATCATCGCGCTATAACAGGCTCGTGCGGAAATGGCCAATACGTGTGTGTTTCGCTTCTAGAGGCCCCTCCCGAAACTGCAAACCCAGGATTCCATAGGCTGTTGAACGTGGAATAATAGCACTATACCGGTGTAGTGTGGAAAGGCCGTAGGGCAGCCTCAGGAAGAGCGGGAGGCGAAAGAGTCCCTTCCGATTGATCGCTGCCCCCCTCGTCTCCGCGCTTTCATAGGCAGACCCGCCTGGCTGCCTCAGTCTGTCCGGTAGGGTCCCGGAGCACTAGAACACGTGGGAACGCCTTGCCAGTGTCAGTACATTCCCTGTTACAGGCATCCGTGTTCAACCAGGCAAAACTGAATACCAGTGCCACGATATCCCCATGTGGAGTCTGTTTTGCCTTTGGGTAGATGAAGGATGCTGTTGACTTTTGCCCCAACCATTATATCTCAAGGCGAGAGAGAGTGCATCATGTTGTAGAATGAAGCTTGTACTAGCTGAGGCAAAAAGTCAGCCTGAGCAAGTGTAGCTGCAAATTGTTGCATAAATCTGTACTGCTGCCACCAAGATGCTCATTTAATAATGTTTTTCTTTGCAAAAATGAGGTTGCTGTTGGTTGTTTCAGGTATTACTCTTTAATTCTCAGAAGATGATTCTAGGGCTTAATTGCATAGGAATGGTCCTGGCAGCACTAGAGTTTTTGCTTTTTGTGGAGCTGTCATGACAGCTGTGTGTTAGTTCTCAGATCAGAGGGAATATACCCCCTCAGTAATAGCTGTGGGGAGAAATAAAAGAGCTGCTGTTTGTTCTCATGTCCAGCTTAAGTACTTTCAGGAAGCATCTTGTTATCGTGTGGCATTCAGTTCCCACAGTGTTATGTCTGTGGTCTGAACCTGTAGTGATCCACCACAGAGCTTGGAAATGTTATTTTTGGGACTACTAATTCAAAAATGCCACATGGCACTGACCATACTGCCTGGTTGATTCAGGGAGTCATAGTCTAGAAATAGATATTTCTGAGTTCAGTATATACATCAAAACGCACAATTGGGTTCTCTGACTGGTAGCAGAATATTGGGAGTTATAACCCTGATAGTGAAGCAGTTTATGTGCTTAACTCTGTGCTTATAGCTTATATGTGTAAGATGTAAGAGCAAGGAGGATAATACTCTGAATTCTCACTGAGAATATTTTATAGTGGTTGAAGCATTTGAGCCTTCCCGTTGGTAAGTCAACGAATATATGTCATAATACTGTTTGTGAACACACGCACACTTGAGTGAATTTTATGCCTAGCGTCACATAAAGAAACAGTAGTCTGTGCAGGATACATTAAGACAAGCAGTGTCTTACTCATTTTGTGTTTTCATTTTGTGCAATTTCTAAGAAATAGTGAATAATATAAAGTTTTGCTAGCTAATACATGCATCTGAAAGTTTTCCAGTACATATTTATAGCGTGTTGTGCAGAATAATAATGTGCGGCAGCATAGCTATTTTGAGGCTGAGATAGCACTACTTATTTATCCACTTGTATGGTCCCTTCTCTGTATGAACTCATTGTGATTATTTTAATTTGTAAGCCCTTGGAGTCCCAACCTGGGAGAAAAAGAGAGTGCAAATGTAGTTAATAACAATAATAACTCTGAATCACTTTTTTAGTTTAATTTGTTTGCATCATTTTAAAAAAATGTTAATTTTTTTCTCTTACAAAAGTAGAATCAACAGATTAACAGGAGAGATGGAAAGAAAACATCCAAAATAAAAATTTAATTGTTGACAGAATTGTTGACAGAAAGCAGCATATATAACTTATTTTCTTCTTTACCATTGTAAATACAAATAAATCTGTTAAGTCAGAGATTCTTTATGATTCTTCATATTGCAAGTTATGCTTGATCTCTTTTCTATAATTTGAGGAGGGCCTTGGATGTTAAGTCTCTGAATTGTATATGAAATATTTTATAGAATATCTCCAACAAATAAGTTTTTGTTTAATTTCTGATGCACATATTCAATGCCTTGTAGACATATCCACCCATCCACATTTTGTTTTGTTACAAGCTGGAGTTGAAGTAGATTCAGTTGGCATTGATGCCGATTGATGTACAGAAGATGTTTAACGTTGTGAAGGTGCAAAATATTTTTATTATGGCAAAGTTAAGTAAACAAAAATGAACTGGCTCTTGTTGGTTATGTAAGTATTCAATCTACCAAGCCAATAACTGGTGGAAGTGCTTTTGGCAGCAGTTACAGCAGCAAGCCTACTTGGATAAGACTTTATCAGCTTTGCACATCTTGAATTCTGTTTCTCCTCCCAACTTCATTCTTCTTGTCAACATTGCTCCAACTCTGTCCATTTGGATGGATACTGTTTGTGAACGGCTATTTTCAAATCTGGCTACAGATTCTAAATTGGATTGAGGTCTGTGTTTTGAATGGGACATTCTAAGACATTCAGGGTCTTATTTTTAAACCACTTAAGTGTTACTTTGCTATGTGTTTCGGGTCATTGCCCTTTTGGAGGGCGAACCTCAGTCCCTTGCAGCTTGAAAGAGGTTTTCCTCTAGACTTGCCTTATATTTGGCTTCATCCATTTTGCCCTCAGTCCTGACAAGTTTCCCAGTCCATGTTGAGGAAAAGCATCTTCACAACAGGATGTTGTCATCACCTTGCTTCTTGGTGGCGACAGTGTCCTCAGGAACACTGAGACTTAACATGACATGTGGGTGGAAGGCCTAAAAGTTCAATATTAGTCTCATTAAACCAGATATTTTGACAAAGTACATTTCAAATGGATTTAGATATGGGCTTGTTTCAGCAATATTTGTTTCTTCTTTTTATTCTTTTAAAAAAGTCCAGATTAGTCGAGTGTCCAGGTGAAAGCTCACCTGCAGATCTCCCCAGTCCTTTCAGATATAACACTGGCCTTTGAGTTGCTTCTCTAATACCCTTCTTATCTGATCACTGATCTTTGGTCAATGGCTTCCTCTAGGCAGAGTTGCAATGGAGCTACATTATTTTTATTTTCTAATAATGAATTTAACAGAGCTACAGAAAATGTTGGCAACTTTCTGCATAACTTTCTCCCAGGCTTGTTTTGAGAGCTTCTTGGTCTTCATGATGGTATTTGAGTATGCTCTTTGACACTCTGAGGCTTTCCAGAAATCTGTATTTAATCTGAGATCATATGTCTAAAGCGAGAAGCTGGGCAGACCTGAGTAGAGCCAGTCAATCACAGCTCATTGAATGCTGTGGGGTGGGGTTGGGGAGGCAATTGTGAAAAGCAGAGACTTGTCTGTGGATATAGGTTAGATGGAACCAGTTGGACATACAAAGAAGATGTGGTAGAAAATGGGATAGGGACAGTTAGGAAGAGGGCAGTGGAAAAGATCTGATTGGCGTTTTGAGGAGCTGGGAGTATAGAAGAAATTCAGGGAGAGTGTTCTTTGTTTGAAGTGTTACAACGTATTGATTGTGGAAGGCTAGATGTTTCTTTTATCTGTAACAATAAATCTTTACCACTTGAAAATCAGTGGATTTCTTTACACACTTCAAAAAGAGCTATATTGTGGTATTATATGGGTTAAATGTTCTTTAGCCGAACCGTATGCGCAAATTGAAAGAAAAACACCATGTTAAGATCTTGTAAGATGGATTTTGCAATTGGGACCATTTCTCCCATTAGTCAGAATGAGGCATCCATTTCAGGCAGTAAGTGCTGGGGGACACAGAGTGTGCTGAGATGTTGAATAAGATTGCTCTGTGTATGCTGTGAAGCCTGCCCTGAATCCCCTAAGCAAATATGCTGTCCTCAGTTGCACTGGAGAACTCTTGCCAACGTTAAAGTCAGGTCATGTTTTGCACATGGAATGGGAGGGTTGCTATCTTGTCACTTACTTCAGTCATGAAAATGTCTCGAGCTGGCCCTTTTTGAAAAGAGAGGAGGTTTAATCTTTGGATGATGATTCCTAAGAGACAAACATTTTTCTTCAATAAATGATACATTTTAACGTTTGAAAGCCTGGTTTAAACCCTGACCTCTTGATCATTGTGCTCCAGAGACAAAGTGTACCGAAGCCACACTAAAATCTTCAGATGCCCTTGGATAACTTGAACTTTAGATGATGCCTTTCTCTTTAAATCTAAGCGATATTTCTGAAGTGCAAACTTAAATGCACTTACCTTGTTGCTGTCAACAGGATTCTAGTGGGGACAGCTGGAAGATTTCAGGTAGCAACTGAAGGGCTGCTTCTGAAAGCATTATTACTCATGCTCTAGTGCTTAACACTTTGGCTTGGAAGCAAGCCCTGTTGATTGAAGTGGAACATGCGTGTAGGCTAGTGCGTATTAATAAGGCTGCATCTTTTATGTCTTTCCGTTTATATGTGGACCTTAATCAAGTTTATTTTTAACTAAATTCACACACAAATTGGCACATTATCAAAGTCTTTCATGCACACCAAGCATTGAGTTAAAGATAAAATAGTAAGAAAGATTGGGAATTGCTTTCATTTTTCTATATGTAGTTGATTTGGCCTGAACTAGTAGTATGAGATCAAAAGTAAGGCATATTATGGTAGTTTTCATCAGGAAACGCTAACTTCACTAACATGAAGACCTTTTATATTTTATGTAGGGAGGCAGGTTATCTTGACATCTTTATGCTCTGATAAAAGGTACAGTTATAAACAAATGGTACTAGTTGCAAAGTCTGTCTTTTGCAAGCCACTCGTGTTGCTCTTTTGAGTGTAATTTATTACTGCTTGTGTTTACTGTTAATGCCTATGTGGCTACAAAAATCAATTAAAGTATCCACATCTGTGCACATTTTTCCCTAGAGCTAACTTGATAGCTGAATGCATAATCTGCTTGCAAGTCTTTGTGTGTTGGAAGTTTTGTAGGGCACTGTCAAAACAATGGGAGTTGAATTTCAAGTACTAGGCTTCTAGTGCCTCTAAAATTAACAAAAAGGGGAGTGAGGACCTAAAGTGTTACAGTTGTTGCATAAGTAGACATTTGTGCAATTGTTCTCAGCTTCGGTAGATTTATAAAACAAGATTGTCCCACAGTACTGTAAATCAAATATATTTGGTTGTGGATAATAAGGAGGGATGGGAGTGGGGGAATGATTCTAACTGCTTGGTTCTTGATCTTGCATTGCATGTATTCATACTGCTTACATGATGGCATTACATGGTTCAGCATCTGAAATAAGGCAAAATTCAGTAACTTGATATAAAGGCATTAGAAGCAGGGCACCAAACCGGGAAAAAAAATGTGTACTAGGAACAGAACATTGCTTTGATAGCTCAGTTGGTGGTACAGTTTCTGGAAGTTTCCTTTAAAGTTGTAAAATGTGACTATATATTCTCTCAATATCTCTAAAAGCGAATGAAATGGAGTCCTGTGCAGTAATCTGTCTTTGAAGATAAGAAAATTTTATCAGGGTGGCAAATTGGTCGTTCCCTCTGCTTGGCAACTGTAATCGTTTACAACCTTTAAGACCATAAACATTTTTTGGTACACTTTCTATGTTATTGCTGTTACCCCTCTGTTAAAAAGGGTGAAAACACACTTTTGGTGACTCTTTAGTACTGAATTGTTTGCCTATAATATAAGGTATTTTAATATTTTTATTACATTCAAATGTCACTTTGAGAAATTCAGAGTAGCTTACATGAGACTCCTGGGCTGCTCCCACCTAGGCATCTCCCAGACATATACATTTTAGTATCCTTAATTGTGTGTGCTTTTAGACAATTGTCAATTTACATGAAAATGTGAACAAATTGTAATCTTGGAGTATATGGAGAAGGGCAAATCTTTCAAATGTGATTTCACATTTCATCCTGACTTTAATGTTTCAGCATCTTGATCTAGAGTAGACTGGATATCTGGGAGGGCAAAATGGGATGATATAGTATGGACCTGTGCTTGATGGGCAGGATCAGCACACTTCTCAGTGGGGGGAATGTGAGGAGGAGCAGAGTATGCCCCCATCAGGAGGGCCTTTGCCACCTCTCAAGAGCCTTGCTTGCTTGTCCAGCCATGTCTAAGGAAAAAAGGAAGTAGGCTCCAGAATGGGATAGTAGTGGGCTTTGGGGTGCTATATCACCAGCTTTTCTGCCATTGCAGAAAAAAGAAAAAAAAAGATCCCCGCAGGACATTTTCGAGTCTGCCATGCCCATGTTTTGTATATAGCAAAAAAAGGCTAAGGAGAGCAAGACTTTGTGAGCAAGAGATCCATAGATTGCAGTGGCAACCCACTCTCCCTAGTCTTCCTGCCTACAATATTTCTCTCCCAGGAAGGACCTCTCAGAGTCAGACTCTAAGAAGGTAAGGGATGTTCAGTTGGAGTGGTGAGACAGTAGTGATACAGTGGTAGGGGAGAAGACCAGATCCTCCAGCCTTAGGTAGCAGGTCACTTTGGACATCCTCTGGGCATATTGACTGGGAGTTAGTGCTTGGTGTAGTATAAAGTAGTTTCCTGTAGTATTTTGAGAGACTGCTGTTGTTTCATGGAACTATTCCCTTTTTATATGAGTCGGTTAGTCAGTATATTTATTGATTGAGATTTAATTTCTCCTTTGAACCATTCATAATTTATTTTAAAAATATTGTAATAGAAAGATAAAACTATTTGGAACATTTAATAAAGTTTAAAAGAGTGTGTGTAAAAAAAGCAACAAAAGATTTATTTGGTTCAGCTTTGCTTAATTGGACTTGGTAAATATTTTTGCACTGTTGATCCCTGATACTTTACAGCAGGAGTGGAAATGATGTACCCCATCACAGTGACAGCGCTTGGAGTGTGTGGAGGGGGGAGGGGTGTGGCCACAGTGCATGGGGGCGTGGCTACGGTGCATGGGGATGTGGCCAGGGTGCGCGAGGGCATGGCTACAGGTTCAGCCACCCAAAAAACATTGCTGCCAGGGGTGAATTGCCCCCATCAGCCCCTCATCGCTACACGACTGCCCCATCGGTGTGGCAGCTAAACAACATCTGGAGGACCATAACACTCTCATTCTTGTTATACAAAATAGCAGTGTTTTCCCCTGTAGAGCAATTTGTTACTTTTAGAGGGGTTATGGTAAGGAAATTGGTATCCCAACAAGATTTTCTTTGCCTTCTGCTAGAGCTTTCGATCCCAGGGAATCTCCACCAGGTACAGATTTCATAATGCTTATCTTCTTTCCATGAAATTGAGGTCTGGTAAAAAATAAAAATAAAAAACCCTCATGCTTTATCCCCCATGATCCTTGGCTCAGCTGCTTGCTCTGCTGTAGATACTGAGGTACACATGGACTGGGTAGAGCTGTTCAAGTGTATAAATGGGGGGATAGGGTGGGGAGTACCAAAGGGTGAGTTGGTGTTCATACCAATGAGGAGATTGTTTAGCAGCCCATTCCAGTCAGTGAGTCCTCCTGCCCCACTCTGCTTAATTAATAATCTCATTGCTGCAACAAAAATAGCTTTGTTGCTTTTGTTTTAACATTAATTTCAAAATGGAATTCCATTTTTTTTTTAAAAGCACTTGGCCTATATCTTAAGATGCTTTCAGAAAAACTGCTATTATATGTGCAGTTCACCTCATTCACAGAGTTTCACTAGGATCCAAACGATGTCTTTCCATATTTGTGGTGCTCCTGTGTTTCCCTCCCTCAGTTTCCTTCTCTTTGGTAAATCTATAAAGGAGGATAAGACAAAATAGTGGCCAAATATCAAGTGGACTTCAGCAGTATGCTCATCTAATACCTTGAAACAGAGAGAGAGAGAGAGAGAAGGAATTGATGATATTGTGGGTGGGACAAAGTTACAAGTTAAGTGTGATAGGACATGAGTATAAAAATACTTGGAAAGAAGTGTGCTTTTGGGGGATGAAAAGAATGTGAAAGTTTAAATAGTTTTCCATCTAAAGCAAGGATGGGCAACTCATGGCCTTCCATGTGCTTCCTTAAGCTTTGCTTATACAACCCTTAGGCTAGTTTCAGAAGCCCCCCATGTTACCCTGTATGTTGGGGGCCCTGGGAGGGGCACCCAATTTACCAAATAAAAACGCACGTTGGGGGAATTTAGCTTGAGCACTGTCTTGGCTAAACGAGAGGCAGGGTAACTTTAGCAAGGATCTTTAACCCTATGTCTACGGCTTCAGGTCAGAGAGCGTGGCCAGACAAGTTTAAAGTAACAAAAGAACAGTTTTATTGAAAGATAAACAACAAATAAGACAACACACACACTCGCTAACTTGGAAATAGGAATGGAGAGATTCAAGGGAATGGGTAATACGACACCTTTTCACGTAGTCCTGGAGAGAAGCAGGGATTGAAGAGGAAGAAGCTCAGCATGGCTGGCTGAGGGGAGCTCCTTAGACAAACCGGCAGCAAGGTGGGATGGAAGTCCAGAGTAGTCCAAGGAAGTCCCAAAAGTGGGGACCTTTTATAGGGTGGATTTTACCTACAGGCTATGTTATGCTCGGTGAGAACAAAGGAAATTTGGAGTTGGACCAAAGAGTTGGAAAAGGTCAGATTTTGCAGGATTAGCTTAGTACTTAATGACAATAGCGTGGCCAGTTCGTTGATGGCCCGATATAAAGGAATGGCTCGGCTCTAGGCTGAGTGGCTTTGTGTAGATGCACGCCGAGCAAAGCCGGTTTGCAAGGAGGTTTTTCCCTAAAGCATCGGAGAGGCTTAAGTTGCCTGCCTGAATGGTGTTTTGGAATGTACAACCATTAATGGCCGTGCCCCAGACGTGCTTGTCTGGAGGACCTCTGCAAACACGTGGAGTAGGGTGGCAGAGAAAGGTCAAGCAAAGGCCAAATTTATTTGATATCAAAAGGATATCTAGTGCTCTCACCTGACATATCATAACCGTGATAACACCCAGAGTGTTCAGTCCAGGACTCTGCAAGAATTATCTTTCCTTTCCCCAGCAGCCCACTAAGCAGAAGGGAAGAGGGGAAAGAAGTGGCAGAAGGATGTGAGGGAGAGTTAGTTGATGAGTCCACTCTTTAGTGGGGTTTTTGATCAAGGTTTTAAAAATGAAGAAATTCAGATGCCATGATGGGTTTGCCAGGGTAGAATTTTAGTCAGACTGAAACAGTTTGGGAAACAATTATGAAACTGTGAACATGATGACTTCTCTAGGGATCTTTGTCAATGTAATGAAGTGTTGCATATAAGATGTTAGAGCTATAAATAGGCTTCCTTATAATCACGCATTTCTTTGTAAATTGATGTTCTTGCTCAATGCAGATGAGTCCATATTCTTGAAAACGACAACATGCCACTCAACAAATAGGAGTCTGAAGTAGCTGTGTCTTGTATGTGACTAATACAAAAAAAGCATACTATCTCCTGAATATTTTCATATAAGGCAGGAACTGAGGTTTATGAGAAGAGGTGGAATTTTGAATAAGAACTGGGATTTGAAGGATTGTGCATTTTAACAATATAGTCAGCCTTCCACATTTGCGGGTTTCACTTTTGCAAATTTGATTATTCATGGATTATTTGCTGTCACCTCTGCTGCCTCCCTATGCCATTTTTAATAGGGACTGCAAGCCTCGTGAGACTGAGAAACTACAAATGAAGCTTGTAAGTCCCTATTGAAAATGGTATGGGTCAGCAGTGGAGGTGGCATTAAGCCCTGCTAGCCACCCCACTTCTACCTTGTGAAGGAACCCTGATGCCTCAAAGGACTCCATGGTGGGTTGAATATGGTGATCATACTTTTTTGTGTGTTAAATATGGTTTGGGAGGGCCTACAGTTTTTCATGGTTTTTCCACTTTCGTGGAGATCCTGTGCTCCTACCCTAGTGAGTGTCGAGAAATGACTGTACAGTGTAGTGATTTCCCCCTCTCCTTTCAGCAAGGTGAATTGCATAGCATTTTATTTTTTGGATTTTCTTACCTATCTGCAGCAGTTTTGAATTTATACCTGTTGTTTGTTGACATGTTGGGTTCACTTTAGGACAACTCTATGAATGAGAAACCTCCAGGAGCCCCAATATTTGACAGCCTTGCCAAAGTCTTGCAGGCTCAGGGCTATGGCTTCCTGGATTGAGTCTATCTGCCAGTAATGTTGTCTTCCTCTTTTTCTACTGCCTTCCCAGTGTTATTTTTCCAGTGAGTCATGTTGTCTTACAATATGTCTGAAGTATGATAGCCTCAGTTGATTCATTTTGGCTTGTAGTGAGAGTACAGGCTTGATTTGTTCTAGGACGCATTTGTTTGCAAAAATTGCACTCTGAGTGCAATTCTGAACTGCACCTACTTAGAAGCAAATTGTATTATACAACATATGTATGATTTCAAAATAAACCGACTAGGATTGGTTAAATGAAGGGCTGGAGAGATTAAGGAATAATTAATTAATGTGTTACTGCCTGTTGAAGTTTTTAAAGAAGTAGCTGTGTTAGTTTCTGACAGTACAAAATTGAGGAAGGAAGGGGGGCAAAAAAGAAATATGACAGCACATTTATAACTGGTTTTTTATATTTGTACAAGTGTTTTTATATTTTATATTTATATTTGAACTTTAAGAGATATACGGCCCATCCGCTTCTTCAGATGCAGTACCAAACAGTATTATAGCCCCAGATGTAAAGCATATTTTATACAGTTGTGGGAGTGGGACAGATAGAAACTGACTTTTGGTAAGCAGATTTATTGCTTTCACACATCAGCACTGACTGCTGTAAAGATCTGAAAGACCTTATATCACTGTATTCAGCTCTTTGAAAGTTTAGGAGAAAGGTCATGATTTGTGTCTTTCTTGATCCTGTTACGTTCTTTCCTGTTCCCACAACTGTATAAATATGCTTTATACCTGAGGCTATAACATCAATTGATACTGGATTTGAAGAAGTGGGTTTATATCCAAGAAAGTTTGTGGAGAAATAAAACCAGTTAGTCTTAAAGGTGCTGTCACATTTTTTCTCTGTCTCTCCCTTCCTTCCTACTTCTTATTACCTATTGAGAGGCAGGGAGGCTTTAAGTCAGATAAGGTACTCTGCTTCATATTTTAAAATAACTGGATGACCATTAACAGGGACTTCAGCTAGATATGAATGAAAAAATATATACTTGAATTCTTGTGCACAATCCAGCCACTCATCACTTTTCATATATATCAGTTCACAAACAGGGGAAATGTTAAACATGTATCCACTCCCTCCAATCAATGAATTATAAAACTACTTCATTTTAGTTGCATTTTGCCTCATGTGTTAAACTAATAGACGTGTGAGCCATATACAAAGTTTAAAAAGCTGTCCAGATTAGAGATAAAGGATATGTGGGGTAAAGCATTGGAAGCTGCCTTATACCAGAGGAGATTATATGTTCATCTAGGCTAGTGTTGTTCATTCTAATGGCTTCTCCAACTTCTGCACAGTCAAGGTTCTTTCATTTTACTTGCTATACTTGACCTATTTTTAAATGGAGATGGCTGAAGGTCAGCTTGGGATATTATGCATGTAGAACATGTGCTCTGAGACAAAACTATGGTCCCTTCTCTGGAAATGAATGCCAGTTGCTACCTTAGTGGATTGGAGTGAATTAAAAAAAACTTGGCTGTCTTCTGCTTAGTTTTCTAACGAAGCATGATCTATTTGACAACATATGACTCATTCAAGCAGCATATACAGAATCGTGATACTCTTGTTTGTATGCTCTGTGGTATGGTTTATTTGAAGATGAAAATAGGAGGCATCCTATGTTTAATCACAGATGAGGGACAACTGATTCTGGCAAGGTTGGGGACTAAATTTGCCAAGTGAAAGAGGGTGATCAGAGCCAGAGAGGTGTAATAGAGGAGAAGCTATTTTGGTTGTTGTTCAAGAACATTTCACAGAGAAAGGGAAGTTTCTGTTAGTGTTCAGGAAACAGTTCTGCACTTATGTAAGGATAGCACTGGCAGAAGGAAGGAAAGAGAATACCGAGATAGTGTGTTTTGAAGTTGCTTCTGCAATGTCATACAATAAATCTATTTACTTTCGTACTGAGGCTGTTGCAGTTGGAGCTACAATCTGGAAACTAATGAAAGGGAACCATAATTTCATAGAATCATAGAAATGTAGAGTTGGAAGAGACCACATGGGTCATCCAGTCCAACCCCCTGCCATGCAGGAACACCCTCAAAGCACTCCCGACAGATAGCCATCCAACCTCTGCTTAAAAACCTCCAAAGAAGGAGACTGCACTACACTCCGAGGCAGCACATTCCACTGCCGGACAGCCCTGACTGTCAGGAAGTTCTTCCTGAGGTTCAGGTAGAATCTCCTTTCCTGCAGCTTGAATCCATTGCTCCTTGTCCTGGTCTCTGGAGCAGCAGAAAACAAGCCCTCTCCCTCCTCTATATGGCATCCCTTCAGATATTTAAACATGACTATCATGTCCCCTCTTAACCTTCTAGGACAAACTAGTCAGGAAGCCAGAGAGGAAAAGGAATGAATGGAATTGAAACAAAGAAGTAAGAAGATGGGTAGGCAGATCCTAGGAAATGTTAAATCAGGTTAAATACTATATCTATTATGTGTATTATAATATTATAATATGATAACATTATTATGATTATATTTATTATATTTAAACTTAAACTTTAGAGATCTTCCTATCTACATGAAAATTGTCTGACACAGCTATGTATGTATGCTTTTTGTATTTTCAAAATTTTATGTTTCATGTTTTAACAAAAATCATGAAGAAGTAATATATCCTTAATGCCTAACATAAATTATTACTTTCACAAGAGTAATAAGAAATACCAGCATCTTAGTAATGGATTATTTTTAAAAATTAACAGTCTACAATCTGATATAGGAGCCATCTAACCGAAAACTCTGTTTAATCTCTGAAAATGTGTTCCCTTGGGCTTTGAGGCTTAGCCAGTAACATATATGAGAACTCATTTTTGAGAATGACAGATTGCATTTATGAATTACAGTCAACCCTCCACATTGTGGTTTTAACTTTCATGGATTTTATTATTTGTGAGTTTTTCCAACCCCTGCCCATTCCCTCTCCCCCCCCCACACACACACCTTGTTTCTTTTCCAGGAGAACATACCCTCTTGTCAGCTCTGTTCAGGCCACACAGCCCTTTAAAAACCCACTTCTGGTCCCCCTCCACCAGCATGGCCGGCTAAGGATAGCTTGCAGCCCAATTTTTCAGCACGACAAATCCCCCCTCCCGCCAGGGAAGGAGATTGGTTTGAAAGAGGAGGAAGTATAGGGCTGCCATGCTGACCCACCCTTTCTCCTGATCTGGTTTGGGCTCTGGGTGCCTGTTTCACCCGCCATACCTTCACGCCCTTCCCACTGACAAACATATACACACATTCTGATATTTGTATTTTTTCTACTTTTACAGGGGTCCTATACCCCAAAACCTTGTGAATGTGGAGGACTAACTGTACACTGCTTTTGTAGAAAGCTGATTTGATGGTAGGTGAGATCAATGATCTGTTTAGGTCAATATAGACTATATCAGATGTGGACAATATGTGGCCATCTGGATGTTGTTGGACCCTCACTATTATTGCTGTAGCTATGCTAGCTGGGGGTGGGTGGGAATTACTGTCGGGTTGCACCTTGCCCACCCTAGGCTGCATGCAGTGACTGTGTCTATACTAGGATGTAAATCATATTCTCAAATATTCTAGTTCTTGATACCAAAAGAGGGTACCCATGCCTCATGGTTAGAACACTTTGGTATTGCTTTAACTATCCTGGCTCTATCCTATGGAATCCTGGAATCTGTATTTTCATGAAGGGCTTAGAATTCTTTGTAGAGAGCTTTAATACTGTAGTTAAGAGGAGTACACTAGAGAATTTTAAGTACATCACAGACTATAAACCCCAAGATTCTGTTCAAAGAAGCCACAGTAGTTAAAGTGTTAAGAAATTGCTTTAGCCAGACAGTGTGTCCACAATTAAGGTGTCTTGAAGTATTATGGGATTCTTTTTTTTTATTTCTTCACTTTCAGGACTTAGTAGTGAAAAATCCATTTGCACAAAAAGCATTCTACAAAAATGTGTATTGCAGAAAATGCAATTTTTTTTAATTTTTTTTTGCAGAAATGAAGTTTTTGTAAAAAAGAAAAGAAATGTCCCAAAGAGAGAGAGGGGGGAAGGGGGGACAATTGAGAAAGTAAAGTAAAGGGAAATAACTCACTGAAATGTTTATAATTAAATAACCAGTTAAGTGAACTGTATCCTAGTCTGTATTAAGAGGGTGCAGCTTTCCACAATCTAAAGTTGTAGTCTTTCAGATTCCCAGCTCCATACAGGGATAACAGTGTTTGAATCTGGGAAACTTGGTCTCAAAGAATGAGCTTTGTAACTTCCTTGTTTTCAGCCTGATTAAGAGTTTCTTGATTAAATCCATTTTACTATTTTAAGTTACTACTTAAAAAGCCTTTATTTATAGCCCACTATTTGAAAAAAAAATTGTACAAGATTAAATGTCTGGATTTCAAAGTCTTTCTAAATCAGAGCTGTATTGGCCAGAGTTTATTAATAGGCTTATTATGTGTCAAACAATGTCCACTCAGAATATAAATGTCCATGGTGCTAGCAACCCATAGTCTATTTTTATGTATTGTTGAAATGACTATCAGCAAGAGAAGTTAACTCCCCTATAGCTGACTGGGTCATATTGTGTGAGGATTTAAGTTCCAGACTTTTTCGTTGGTATATCTTGAGGTCTGTAATATATACATTAATTGAGTGAGGGGGGAAAGACCTAATGACTTCACAGATTGTGTAATCTTCTTGTCATTGCAAAGGCCAGGAAATTGTTTGGAATGATAGCTACAGTCTTAACTGTGAGTCCATTGTGTATGTCAATGTTCCTGTAGTTGAGTACCACTATAATTTTTCTGAATATGTGACTGTTCTTTTACGTAGTTTTTAAATATATTTTTACTCACAGTGTTGTGTTTTTTCCCCCTGATTTATTTTGAGGGCTACTTATATTAAAATGTTAGTCTCACACTCCTCCTGCTAAGACCTGTACTCTAAAGCAGCAGATGACTTTCAGTCTCCTTAGGTGTATTAATATCGAAGATCATGTCTAATATATATCATCTAGGTGTTACCCCCAAACCACAGGTGCCACAAGGGCCACCCTATGATGCCAGTATCTCTGCAAAAGTGGGGAATGAATTAGCTCAAAGAGAAGGTTTGCAAGAGGGGGGTAACTTAACAAGACATTTCCTACCAATGTTTATGGGCTCATGCAGGAAAAGAACCAGCCAAAGATTCAAAAGTAAGCTAAAAATGTGTTTTTATTGGGCGGGGGGGGGAATTCACTCATGCATGCACACAAAATGCAAACAGTCAAATATTTACAGAAGAGCTAACTGAAGGAGAAAGGGAGGAAAGAATTATACAGAGAGAGGCTGAGGGTTGGGGTTTATAATTACCGGTCCAGAAGAGTAGTGAAGAACTAGGATATGGGTAGCTTAGGTAGGCCCTAAGGACAGTTCGCATTCAGGAGCCAGACAGACAGAGTGACAGATAGACCTTCAAGAGACTGCACTGGACAACTTGAAATCAAGGGTATTTGTACCCAAGAATTAGCTTGTGGCAGTGGAGGATATGTGTAGTTCCAGGTGTGGAACAATGGAAGTTGTAGTACGGACAATGGACTATCAACCCACTAATGTTCACAGTGTTTGGATGACAAAGACATGATGACTGTTGTAATAGCTCTATATTGTGGGTGCTATGAGGCAAGAGGAAGGAATCCAGGTGTACAGGGGATGGCTATCTGTCAATCAGTGTCCTGGTGGACTTCTCACAATGTCATTCTCCAGGAAATTCCAGCCTTTATTATTCTCTGGAACAGTGGTGATTTATCTGATAATTGACCTAGGTTATAGAGGATGTTTTAGGCTGACCTGCCTGTGACCTCATGTTTACAGTCAGGTTTCTTCCTCTTTTGGTTTGACTTCCAGGTGACCTTCAGGTTGTATTTTGATATCAGTGCCAGTTAAAGTGTGTTGCCAATTAAATATGATGCCAATTAGATATAGTGCCCATTCCAAACCATACCTATATCAGGGACCCCCAAAGCAGGGCCTTACATAGGTGCTATTGTCTCCATGATAGTTTCAAATGCATTACTATTTTATATATAGGTTGTGATTAAAATTAGGTGTAGTTGTTTGTGGCTGCTGTTGAACATGACTCTGGAAACATGAGTCTGCTTTCCATTCCTCAAACTCTTATGTATAGGTTGCAAAAACTTGATCCAGAAGTGAACAGTGATGATATTTACCTCTATTGGCCTTTCCACACTACACTGTCGTAGTGCTATTATTCCAGTTTCAACATCATATGGAGTCCTGGGGTTTGCAGTTTAGGGAGGGGCATTTAAAATTCTCAGCCAGAGAGCTCTTTGGCCTCAGTAAACTACAAACCCCAGAATTCTACAGGATGTTGAAAGTGGAATAATAGCACTATAACAGTGTAATGTGGAAAGGCCCTAAGTTCCCTTTCTCCAGTTCTATTCAGGACCCCAGGAGTCCCTGTTATTTTCTGTATTGGCTTTCCTTTTTGTGTCGCTTTTTTTCTTAGCGTGAATATTTGCCAGAGTTTCCTCACAGACTTTCTCTCTTCCTCTTTCCTTTTAATTAGATGTAAGTCTACAGAGGTGATGTTGTGGGGTAAATGTATAACACCTAGTTTATTAGAGTTGATCCCTTCGCATTAAGAAGTGAGAGCTTTGACATAGAACACTTGGAAGAACAGCCAACTCTGTCTCAGCCCTGTTGAATTATGCAGGGCATCAGCAGTAACTGAATCCTGTCACTAACTACATGACACAACCATATTCTGTATGTTTGTGGGCTCAGTTACTCAAATATTTGAAAATATCAAGAGCATAACAGCAGTGTAATAGATGATCGTGGTATAATTGCATAGTCTGTTCTGTGAGTGCTCATATTGGTCAAAAAGTACAGATCCAAGGCAACAGCAAATTCCAGGCTGTACCTCCTAATGGCATGAATCAAGACTGTTCACGCTTCAGGATATCAGATTATATTTGGCTGGGCCTTCTGTTTATCAGCAGCAATAAAACAGACAAATTGTGACCAATAAATTGTATCATATCCTGTGTTCATATTTGGGTGGCCAACTAAATATGCTAGTTTGTGCTTTTCTCACACCTTAAGTCTGCCTGTCTCCTTGGTGTGCTTTCCAGCAGAAAAAGAATCTGTGTTTGATCCTCTGTTGTTATATCAAGGGTATCTGTCTGTGTCTTTCTCACACAAATAGCTACAATATTAGATACATACCAAGGCAACTTTTCAAAGTCATTCTAATCTGGTAGGGTTGTCGATACCTGTAGCTGTGAGTGTTTTGAATCAAAAAGACTCTTGTTAGGTTGGTTGTCAAGTATTAACAGCAGCTGAAAAATCCTAATTTCATATAGGGTCGGAGGTCCTTGAATCACCTTAATGACCATAGGAATAGTTCTGATTTAAAATTTAACAGCATGGTACAGGAACAATTCAATTTTGAATGCTTCTTTTGTCATTAACTCCTAAAATGTTCTTACAATCTCTTACCCTTAGATCTCTGTCTAAAACAGGGTTGGTATAAGATGCTGTGCTATCTGAGGCATCCTGACCTACTATTAAAAAATGGTTTTGATCCAGGACTCCCTTCAGAGAAGATTCATCTTTTGAAACAGTTCTTCCTCAGCCAAGGGCGAGTGGGGCAAGATACCAATGTCATTTTGCCACAGCAGTATCAAATAGTATTTAACTTTTAACCAGGAATGGGAACAATGTAACTTTACAGATGTTGCACTACAGTGTTGAACATTTCTCACCATTGGTGATTCTAGTAGGGCATGTGTTCATTCAGCAGTATCTGAAAGGCTGCAAAATTTCCACCTTTGCTTTCAAGGTTTTTGTTGCCATTTCAAAACAATGGTAAGGACACTCTCTGGTCCCTCTTTCCCGTAAGCTTTGCTCAGGAGAAGAGTCCAAGAAAGGGAGGATCTTGGTATAGGGTGGACCATTTGGATAGCCCCATGGGCATCCTACCCACAAGTTTCTTGTAGCTGCAAGTGCAAGAGCAGTGATGATCCATAGTAGATGGGCAGTGACCAGCCAATTGTCAACTGGGGACATTCATACATGGTTGTACCAGTAAGCAGCTGTGAAGGCAGTAGGTGATTGTGGTGCCCAGTACCCTTAAAACCAGTCTGCAGTGTGGCGTGTGATAGTGCTGGCCCATAAGGGAACTAGCTACATACTCTTACAGGTTTCTGCATGGGTTGCAGCAAAGCAATGTATATGAAGTGCTTTGAGTTTTTCTAAGTAGTTCATGCATGCTAAGTTGCAGCTTTCTTTAATAATTTATTTGGAAAAAAGCACCTACTTATGACCTGTAACTGAATAGATCTACCCTTTCTTGTAGGAACAGAGACGAATGTGTCAAATGAGGGTGTGAATCTAAATAGAAAGACAGAAAGAGCACATACACTATAGACAATCATAAGTGTATGTATGTAACTAGATGCAAAATTGAAGTCTAGTGTGATGCTATGCATTAAGGTTAAAAGAAAAGATAAAGCCCACTTTCTAAGCAATTAAATATTTCAGATAAAAAGTATGGTGCACCCACCATATTTGTGGGGCTTCCATTCCAGGAACCTCAGTGTAAAACAAACAATATGAGTGTTGCGACCCATTGTAGTCAATAGATACAATGTATACACCCACGGCAATGCAGGTGCATGCCCATCATGTCCATTGACCATAATGGGGTGCAATGCTTTGCATGATCTTGGATTCATGCATATGGAGGCTAGACCAGAAGAAGGCACATTGTATGGAAATCCATGTTTCTACTTACTGCCAAATTTGTTCCATGAATAAGCAATACATTTTTGTGTACCGTAAATGTTCTGTGCACTCAGGATCTAAGATCATAGATGTTTCTTGGTGGAATGTTAGACAATAATAAAAGCAAATTTAGTTAACTATATGTTTTTAATTTAATTTGCGTCAAGACTTCTGAGATGGAAGTATGTAACTTGATAAGTATAGAGGTGGGAACATCTTGAAGGAAAAGCCTGGATACTTGATGATATGACAAATTTCTGTTCTGTCATATAGTCCCACAGATGTTTTTATGTTCTTTATTTAATATCCTGCTCATCAGTTTGGAAAAACACTGGCCATTTCTGCACTATCCTGTTATAGTGCTGTTATTCCACTTTCAACATCCTGTGGCATTCTGGGGTTTGCAGTTTAGGGAAGGGCATTTACAATTCTCAGCCAGAGGGCTCTTTACCTCAGTAAACTACAAACGCCAGGATTCCACAGGATGTTGAAATCTACACTGTTATAGTGCAGTGAGGAAATGGCCATTCTCAGAGTGGCTCAGACAATTATTATGAACAATAAAACATAATAATTTCAGTTAAAAAAAATGAAAGCAGCCTAAATGATTAACAGCAGATAAAAAAACTTACAACAGAAGTCTTGAGTGAATAAGGTCTTCATGTGTTGAAAAGACAGTGTTTGGCACCAGGCAAGCCTATCTGGGGAGAATTTTCTACAAGTCTACAGAAGACAATCTTTGGTTGCCTTCAATAGATGAGGACATGTGATGAAGAGCCTTTGAAGATGATGATCTCAATTCTGGAAAAGGATCGTGTGATAACAAGTGGCTTTTAAGGTTCCTGCTTCGAAGTTGTTCAAGTCATTAATGATAGTATTTTTCCCCCTAGTTTGAAACAGGCAGTGGTAGTTAATGACTTTTATACCACAAACCACTGCGATGATGAATCCATTCCAGATTCTATTCTGAACATTAAAGGAGCTATCTAAGTTGTTCGACCTTGTCCCCATAACAGGTTCAGCATCATGGATAGCTCCTTTAAAATTTAGACAGCTAGAGCAGAGTGACTGTTCCACTGCCATGGGAGCTACAAGCCACTGCTGGGAATACAGTAAACTGCTGTAACAGTAACAGTGATACAGTAACTGCTGAACTTATTTAAGCACTGGTTAACTGACCAGTTTTAGCTGTACTCTGAACAAATTTTTGGAAGTTTGCTGAATGCCAAAAAATATTTCAACTGGATCTTCCCACCTAGTGTGATGTAGATGCATGTGTTCTGCTGTCACTGTGCTTGTCTTTCCATTGGTACAAACAGAACAATCTATTCAAAGATTTGGGTGACCAGTATAGCTTCCTCATCCCCCCCACAATGCTAAGGCCAAGAACACTGTGGTGAACTAGACAAATTGTACTTACTGCTGCAATTGGAAAATGCCAAATATCTGGACTGCAATGGGCAACTTGCAGGAATTAGAGGGTTGCCGTGACCTCTCAGGAGACCTTGGAGGTTGTCATGTGCTCCTCAGAAAACAATGTGTTGCCTCCATATCCCCCCTAAACTCCATTTAGGGGCTTTGGGAGCATTTTGGGCCCAAGATAAAGCCTTTACAAACAGAAGTAGTGTCTAGTTCACTTCCTGTTATTTTTTTAAACACTTCAGGGAGTTCATTTTAAAAAAAAACCCTCAGAGACACAAAAAATGGCCCTGGGAGACTGTGTTTATTATGTGGGCCATACTTATGATCTTGATTCTTAGGTGCCTTTAAAAAAAAGATGAAAAGTACATGTTACATCCCCTGGAGAAACTGTGTTTCCCAATGGCTCTTAAAGCTGTAGGAATTTAATATTGTAAAGCCAGGATGCGGATAATGTGGGCCCCCTGATGTTGAGCTATAACATCCAGCATTCTTCCCCATTGGGTCTGTTGGTTAGAGCTGCTAGGTGTTGCAATTCATGAACATCTGGAAGACCACACAGTTCCCATCTCTGCTGTAAAACAGAAGTCAAGCAAAAATGTCAGCTAGTGCTGAGATTTTGATTAGCCCAATAGTTATTACTGCACTATGGACTTTGTAATTTGTAAAAAAAGATTCCAAATTTAGCTCCTTGGCAATGAGGAAGAAGAATTTGTACGATTTTGATCCAGGACTGTATTTTCTGAAGGAATATTTGCTCCAGCTAAAGACAAAGTTGCCCAAACTGGCTTTTATTGATTTGCTGTAACTGATTCAGTGCCTAAATTAATCTCCAGCCCTGACATTATAGAACTTACCTGGGAAACTCACTGCTCTCTCCCAGTAAAGTAGCCTGTAGATTACACACTGGATAAAGATAGGCTCACGATTTCAAGAGGGTCTTCAGTATTCTCAAATGGAGAACCAGTTTTTTCTTGCTTTTTTTAATTGTCTTTCTCATTCCTGACAACCCCAGGACTAGAGGGTATTGCCAGGCAAACCTGAGTTCATGATCTGTTTTTTCCTCACATACCATCTGAAAACAGCACGTTAACTCATGAATCTAACATTGTCACTTCCTCCTCTGCATGTTTTTTAAAAGCATCTTTGCTTGATCAAGAAGCTTGAATTTTTTAAATTGATCAGTAAAGGTGTTACCACAGTAAGAATTTTGGAAAAAGTGAAGCAGAAAGATTCTCTTTATGAAAAATATTAAAGACTGAGGCTACTTAGTGCTGTAGATGCTCTGATGATGATGAGTGCTGGCATATTCTATAAATATGTGATTAATTTTCCTGACCAAGAGAGGATTCATCTTGCTGGCTCATCTTTTCTTAATAAGAGCACTGCTGTTGCTAACTCTAAATTTTAAAAAAAATCAGATGAGCATATTGGAGATCAGGCTTTGGAAAAACATTTGGTGGTCAGAAAGACAATACTACTAACAAGCTTGCAGTCTGAAAGACTTGATTTAAATGCAGCAAGAAGTCAACTCTCCTCCCTCCCCCTTTCCAAATTTGCTCAGTTGGAATTGTTTTACAGGAATCCTATAAATCTTCATTGATACAATCCCTTTACAGTTACTTTGCAGACTTCCAGTCTAAGTAATAGAATTTGTCACAACAGATCTTGGTGCTTAGTAACTATTTGTCTTCACACCAGAATCAATAGTACTAAAGGTGGCAATTGTTTTGTACTAGCTCAGCACTCCAGGGATGTGATTCTGTGAAAGGGAACAAATGGCAATTATGTGTGGTGCTTTGGCATGTCTCTCAGTTCTATATTTGTGTCTCCAAAACTATTTTGAGGATAGAGTTTCCATTAAAAAGAAAAAAAAAATGAAAGAGGCAACCAATTGGTCCTTCACTGCAAAATAAATCCCAGCGTGCCCTCTGTACTTTACTAGCCATATGGCAGTTTGCTTGCTGCAACTACAAAAGCTGTCAGGAAGTGTGCACATGACACACGCACAGAACTGCAGCAAAGATGACAAATGCAGAATTTCCTGCCATGAATATCTTTGGCCACAAGAGCGTTGTTTTTAAATGCGCATAAGTGCTAGATTATTCTTTTGATCTCTTTAGATATTCCAACCATGGAAATTATTTTTCCATTGCTATAACAAAAGGAACAGGATAGATGGACAGTGCAAGACGGTGTTGTCTAGACTTTCAGATGTCATATAAGGTCTCTGAATACAGAGATGAAAAAGAGAAAAAGCATTTGACAGTATACTTGCAATAAGGGGTAAAGTTCCATGTGCCTCTGGTGTCCCATGTTATTTTTGTATATAACTTCTGGAAGTGAGACAAGTATTCTTCTCTTCTACCCCACACTGCTGTAGACTTTTGTGTTCGTATGTAAATAGCTACATTGCTGGGGCTGCTGTCCTGTAAGAGAAACCGATGACTTGATGCATTTCCTACTCATCTGATGTGTCTTCTGTTTGTGCTGCTGATTCAGCATTTAAGGGGGAGAGATAGATTATAAGGGCATATCACGATAATATGCTAGTTTGTGGCTGAAAGCTAGTGCCATATCTGTCTGTGTATCCCATGCTGATTTTGTTCATTCTTTGATGAGAGAAAGTTTCCTTTTTAAGCCAGCTATCATAGTAAAGAAAATTAGTAGCATAGAAGCATAAAGTTGGAAGAGACCACAGGGACCATACAGTCCAATGCCCTGCCATGCAGGAACTTACATCAAAGCACTCCTGACATATGACCATCTAGCTTCTGTTTAAAAACCTCCAAAGAAGGAGACTCCATCACACTCCGAGGCAACATATTCCACTGCCGGACAGCTCTGACCATCAGGAAGTTCTTCCTGAGGTTGAGGTAGAATCTCCTTTCCTGCAGTTTGAATCCATTGCTTATTGTCCTAGTCTCTGGAGCAGTGGAAAACAAGTCCACTCCTTGATGTGACATCCCTTCAAATATTTAAACATGGTTATCATGTCACCTCTTAACCTTTTCTTATGCAGACTGCAGAATTAAAACATTTTGTTACTATGTCCATATATACACACACACACACATATATGCATATACTTAAGTAATTTATTATTGCCTTTTGTCAGAAGAGAAAACAATATCTTGACTTGATATCAGACTTTTCAGGAGTTATCTCAAGTCTTCCACGCTTGAGTGGAAAACCATTTTAGAATATATTGTAGAACTGGTAAAAACAGAGGTGTTGGTAAGCACCTAATGTGTTTGTGAAAAATGCCCAGAAGTACTATCCTCTTCAGAATATAACAGCCAGGTTGGTAATTGGAACGAACTACTGAGAGCACACAGCTGAAGAAGTTGATGCCTTGTTAATTATTCAACATATCAATTAGAGATTTTTTTTAAAAAAAAAACATTTAATAATATTATGTGGGACAAGGGTATCTGATAGAATACTTCGTTTCACATGATCTTACCTGTTTATTTAAATAGGCTTCTGGAACACCAGTTTGAAACCCATAGTTAGTTGAATCAAGGGTTGGTTGATTGGTTAACCCAAATTTGAAATTCCCTTCCTTAAAAGATACATCTGATCCCTTGCTTTCCAATGCAGGGTTAAGTCTTTCCAGTTTAAGAAGACCATTGACCATTAAGAAATTGGATTTTATTATTTTCTTGCTAGTCTTTATGCTGTTTTATTCCAGGCTTTCAGTAAGGTTTTTTATTTTGATGTATTGCAGTTGTGTTCAAACTGTTCTCTTTCTGCTTTTTATTGTTTGTTTGATTTTTTTTTTTTAAAGCTGTCCTGAACTGTGTAAGGGAACTTGGT
The DNA here is from genome assembly GCA_948474755.1 of Ctenosaura bakeri. Taxonomy (NCBI): domain Eukaryota; kingdom Metazoa; phylum Chordata; class Lepidosauria; order Squamata; family Iguanidae; genus Ctenosaura; species Ctenosaura bakeri. The sequence continues at coordinate 382,301 of CAOLHI010000879.1, read as the reverse complement.
CTGTAAAAATTGTAAGCAAACAAAATAATATGCTAACTACATGAAAGTAGGTAGATGAATTCATGGTAGTTAAATATGTTCTTTTTTTCTTTTTTTTTATATATTTAAAATAGATTTTATTAATATATCAACATCATACAAATATACATACATACTACAAACTCTACAAGCAAATTACATTCAAAATAATAAATAAAAAAAGAGAAATTAACAATGAAAATTAAACAAAGCAAAGAAAAAAAGAACAGAAAAAAAAATCAATACATTGCAATGTAAAAAAAAAAAATCCAATAGAAAAAAAAGACATAACAGATACACAACCTCACATTAACTTCTTATATTCATCTTCCATTCATACAGCAAGACTTGACTTCTTCCATCGCAACCTTGGGTATGCTTATGACTTCTAATACACTCCCTTTTACTCTAAACGTTAATGTTACTTTTGCTGGCTTATCCATTCTACTCTACAACTACTCACTATTTTTCAGATTATACTCCTTTCATCTAAACTCCACCATCCCCTCTTTCTGTCACTAATTATTTAATCTAATCAAACATACCAACTATAGCCGGATCTCCCCAATCTTCTTCCCATAATGGCTTCAATATTTTCCAATCTTGAAGAAAAGCCTCCTTTGATTTATCTCGCAAATATAAAGTTAATTTGTCCATTTCAGCGAGTTCATAAACTTTTAATTTCCATTCCTCCAATGTGGGGATGTCCTTCCCTTTCCAATTCTTTGCATACATGATCCTTGCTGCGTAAATCAAGTAGCAAAGAATTCTCAAAGTTTCTTTTTTCATTTTAGTTTCTAACCCTTCAAAGATATTTAACAAATAAATTTCTGGGGCTAATTTAAATTTAATCTTAAACAATTTTTCTATAGAATTGTGAATTTGCTTCCAGTATATCTTAGCTTTTTTACAACTCCACCACATATGGAAGAAGGAACCTTCCTCTTGACACTTCCAACATTTAGAGATACCCTTACTTTTATAAATTTTGGCTATTTGGACCGGGGTCAGATACCATCTGTAATATAATTTAAAAAAATTTTCTTTTAAATTATAACTGCAAGTGAATTTTTGATTCAATTTCCACGCTTTTTGCCAGTGTTCTAAAGGTATTGGGTGACCTATTTCTTGAGCCCACTTTATCATATTAGTTTTAACTAGTTCTGTTTCTAGATCCCGATTCAATAACAATCTATAAATATTACTTAAGGGCCGTTTTGTCTCGGAATTGATTATCTTGTCAAACTCATTGTCTTCCCATTCTATCCCTTTATCTTTAGTATCCTTTTTATATTTTTCTATTAACTGCCTGTGTAAAAACCAATGTGTCCGATACCCCTCCCCCATCATCTCCTCTCTTGTTTTAGGTCTGATATCCTTTCCTTCTTTCTTAAGAATATCTCTATATGTTATCCATTCTTTGATCTTAACTTTTTCTAATTTATGAAAGGCTTCATGGGGAGATGTCCAACAGGGTAATTTTAAGTACATTTTTTTCCTAAATTTTAGCCAATTTCCTAAAATCGCCTTTCTTACAAGATGGTTCGTGAATGTTTTATCTATTTTATATTTGTCATAACAAATATAAGCGTGCCATCCAAAATATAAGTCAAACCCCTCCAATTTTAATAACTTATCATTTTTCAGAAGTATCCAGTCTTTCATCCATAAAAGTGCTGAAGCTTCAAAATATAATTTTAGATCAGGCATACTCAATCCGCCATTCTCTTTCCTTTCAGTCAAATATTTTCGTTTAATCCTCGGTTTCCTCCCATTCCATATGAAATTACTCAATTCTCGCTCCCAACTATGAAATGGTTTCTCACTGGTAATAATGGGTAAATTTTGGAAATAAAACATTAGTTTTGGCAATATACTCATTTTTACGGTGGATATTCTTCCAAGCAATGATAAGTGTAAATTTTTCCATTTTTGCAAATCCTCCCGTATTTCCTTCCAAATTTTATTATAATTATTCTCAAACAAATCTGAGTTATTCTTTGTTAATATTATTCCTAAATATCTGACTTTTTTTACTATTTTAAAACCAGAATATTTCACTAATTCTATTTCTTTTGATTGGGTCATATTTTTTATGATCATTGAAGATTTATCTTTATTGATTTTAAATCCAGCCATCGTACCATATTCTTTTAAAATTTCTAGTAGGGGTTTAATACTGTTCAGTGGATCCTCCACTATTAGAGCTAAATCATCTGCAAAAGCTTGCAGTTTGAATTCATATCCCTTTATTTTTGTACCCTGAATTTCATTATTGTTCCTGATTTTTATATTCAAAATTTCGAGACACATTATAAAGAGTAGAGGAGAAAGAGGGCATCCCTGTCTTGTTCCTTTAGTAATCTTAAACGATCTAGTTTTTTCCCCATTAACCAATAGGCAAGCTTTTTGATCGTCATAGATTGTTTGAATCCATCCTTGAAATCTTTCCCCAAATTCCATCTTCTTCATCACTTCAAACATGAACTTCCATTTAACATTGTCGAATGCTTTTTCGGCATCTAAAAATATTAGGGCCAGTTCTTTCTGATTCTTTTGATAATATTCAATGATATCTATAATTACTCTTATGTTATTTTTTAGGTGTCTACCTGGGAGAAAACCGTTTTGGTCTTCGTGAATCCAATTTCCCAATATTTTTTTTAATCTACTGGCTAAAATTGATGTAAATATTTTATAATCTATATTTAGCAATGAAATTGGCCTATAGCTTTTTTTATCAAGTTTATCTTTCCCTTCTTTCAGAATTAGTGTTATATCCGATTCTTTCCAGGAATTTGGGATTTTTTGATCTTTGATAGAATTCATTACTTGAACTAAGATGGGGGTTAGTGATTCTTGAAAGACTTTATAATATTTTCCAGTGAATCCATCTGGGCCAGGTGCTTTACCTTCCTTTAAATTTCCAATCGCATCTCTAATTTCTTGAGAATTTATTGGTTTGTCCAATTCTTCCCTTTGCATCTCTGTCAATTTATTTATGTTAATCTGATGTAAGTATTTATTCAATTTAAAACTCCCATTAGGGGGTTGATCTCTTTCCTTGAAAAGTTCTTCAAAATAGTTTGTCAAAATATTTTTTATCTTCTCTTGCCGGTAATGAATATCCCGTCCCTCCTTCAACTCTGAAATAATCTTTTTCTCTCTTTCTTTCTTTAATCTATATGATAGCCATCTACCGGGTTTATTTGCAAATTCGAACTGTTTTTGCTTAAAATATTTTAACTTCCTTTCTATTTCTTCTGTCATTAACAATGATAATTGTTTTCTCCATAATTTAATCTCCTTATTAATTTCCATATCCTTCGGGCTTTTCTTTAACTGAGTCTCTTTCTCTTCAAGTTTGTTTAAAATGTATAATTCCTTCTCTTTCCTACGCTTATTTAACCAAGATTGCTGATTTATAAAGAACCCTCTCATTACCGCCTTACTAGTGTCCCATACCAATTGTACTGACTGGCCTTTCCCTATATTAATTTCCCAAAATCTCTTCAGTTCTTCCCTTGCTTTAGTGACTACCCATTCTTCCCTTAATAAGCTATCATTTAGTCTCCAACGCCCATAATTTCTACCAATTTTTAAAGTCAATATAATTGGGCAGTGATCCGAGATTACTCTAGGGAGGGTTTCCATATTAACCATATTTCTGATTAAATCTGTCGCTATCAAGAATCTATCTATCCTTGACCAGGAACCATGGCGTTCTGAGTAAAAGGTAAATTCCTCCCCTTTTTCTTTTATTTTGCTTCCCGTATCTACAAGGGACATTTTATCTAACATATCAAAAAAACTTTTTGGAAGTTTCCTTTGGTTCTTTTTATTTCCTCCCGATCTATCCTTTTGTGGTTCTATTATCCCATTCCAATCTCCCATTAAAATTACCTTGTGATTCTCCAAATCTAATAATTTCTCTGCTAAATTTTGATAGAATTTACTTTTATTCCCTAATGGGCCATATACTGCCCCTACAATCAATTTCATGTCCGGCAAGCTTACTTCAACTATCACACAGCGTCCTGATTTATCACAATATAGTTGTTCTGCTTCAAATTTCTTATTTATATATATTGTTACTCCTCTTTTCTTTTTATCGATTGATGAAGAGAAGCTCTGACCCAATTTTGGATTCTTAATATATTTCAGTTCTTTAGTCCTAATATGTGTTTCTTGAATAGCAATAACGTCCAGCTTTAGCTTCTCTAAATAATGAAATATTTGTCTTCTTTTATGGGGAGCATTCATTCCATGTACGTTCCAAGATAACAGCTTCAAAGTCATTTTTTTTTTGTCTGATTCACTCAATTAACCTCTTTTGTATACTACCTTGTTTCTTCTGATCCTTTTCTTCTTTGTTCTTCTGTCTCTAAATCCTGTGAGGAGTTTGTTTCCTCCTCCTCTTCTCCCTCCACCTCTTCCTCGTCTTGATCTTCCTCCTCCACACTTTTTTCTTCTACCTCCTGTCTTCCTTCCAGTTCTTCTTCTCTTCGTATTTTAGCCATCTCCTGCTTCATTTGTTCCTTCCTACACTTTCTCCTCACGTTTTGTGTATTTCGAACTTCTTCTTCTCTTTTCTCTTCCTCTGGTTCTCGTGTTATACGTTCTCTTCCAGTTATTTCTTCTTTATGTCTTCTCCAAAAGTCACGTGCTTTCATAACAGTGTTTAGGACAATTCTCTTCTGATTCCATAAGAAGGAAATGCCTTCTGTTTTCTCCCACGTGTATCTGATGTTATGTTCTCTCAACAATTGCGTGAGGAAGTGATAATCTCTCCTTCTCTTCAGCAGAGCTGGATGTACGTCCTTGAAAATTTTAACCTCAACCTCCTCCACTATGAATTTCTTCTCGTAACTACATTGTAGGACCAAGTCCTTAACTCTTTCTCGCAAAAGTACACCACGCTGTCTCGTGGTATACCTTTGCGCTTCGCAATCGTGGAATTTATCCGGAAAGCTTTATCAATCTCCAGATCAAGTTGATCCGGAATCCATCCTATAAAACGTGCTAGTGGCGTAATAAGTCTTCTATATAAATCTTCTTGAGTAGTCTCCGGCAATCCTCTTATCTTTAATGATTTGCTTCTACTTTTTATGTCCATTAATAGTGTCGAACGTTCTAATGATTCTGTCCTCTCTTCGGTTCTCCCCGCCTGGGTTTCCAATTTCTCTGTTTTCTCTTCCACTCCTTTCACCCTTTCATTCAGTTGTTTTAATTCTTTTGATATGTTATCCAATTTTGTGTTAAAAGTTGCCAATTCTTCTTTCATGTCTGTCTTTATTTCCGATCTCATAAGTTTCATTTCAGACCTAACTTCTTTCATTTCATTTTTAAATGTTGTGGTCAATTTCCTTATTTCTTCCATTATACCAAGTCCCATATTCTGGCTTGTGCCCTGGTTTTCCGATGAATCCATCTTCATCTCTAAAGTTGTGGTTTTTGTTTCTATCGATGCTCTCCTCTGCAAGAGGGATTGAATCTGTGTCTGTGTTTGGGCTCCTGCTCCTGCCTTCCTCTTTCCTGCAGCCATCATTTTGAATACTTTTGATTAAATTTACCACTACTTAGTAGATTAAATTTAGATTTTAATTTAAATTGAATTTATTTTAAGTTATATTAACTGAATCTAACTTAAGCACCAGAACACTAGTATTTCCGTTTATTAATCTTAATTCAATTTATATAAAAAAGCTCAATTAGTATATTTCACTTAACTTTATTTAGATCGGTTGGACAAACCTATTTAGATTGAATTGTTTAATTATTTAACTATTTTCTTCTTACCTTCTTCACCTACTCTCTACCTTCTACTACCTGCTAAGCCAACTTCCTCTTCCTACTTCTAAACCTTCTTCTAATTCCCACTCACTCACCTTACACTCACCTTCTTTCTTTTTTCTTAATTCTTCTTCAAATTCAAATCCTTCCGCTAACTAACTGTACCTATTCCTCAACTCTTTTTCCACCAATTTAATTCCAAAACCCTTATGCAACCCACCTCAATACAGACTTTAAACCACAAACAAACCTTACCAACTGGCACTTAAATGAATTGTTTTTGAATGAATTGTTGAATGGATTATTTTCAGGGACTATTCAATATCACTTAAGTATTACTTAATTACAGTATTTCCACAAACTATATTAGCACTTCATATAAAGATCAATCCAATTTTGACATCAATTTCCGTTTGAAACTTACCAACACTTTAAGTTAAGTAGTTTAGCTAACGAAAGGGAAAAAGGAGAATAAAGAGAAATCAACAAATTCTGATAGGTCACCAAAAGATAATGAAATTAAAATAAATATTATAAGCTTCAGTGGATTAATTAAATTATTGAAAGTTGATTAGCCTAGTGGGGGGGTTAGTAAGAACAATAAAATATTACAATGAGATACTTACGATGAAATGTAGCAAAATTTTTAACTTCCTCACTTTTGAGAGGTTTCACAATATCTCTTTAAAGATAGCCCATTATTCTAATGAACCCCCCCACACAAGTCTTATCAAATCCTCCCGTTCTCTTCTTGTTTGGACTGTATAGATTATACCACCCTCTTCTGCAAATAGCTCTTCTGCCTTTAACTAAGTCCTAGATGCTTTCCAAGGCTCTACTCGGCACGTCACTTCCCAGAATCTTCCTTTTTCTCCCCGTAACCGCGATCACCAGCGCTCCGCCTCTCCGGCTGCTCAATTCCAATTCCGGACTCAGGGCTCCGAGTACCACAATCTCTCCTTCAACAAAATCTCCCACGTCCCAGTCCTGTTCTTATAGAAGACGAGGAAAGCTTAATTGTAACCAGCCTCACATGTAGATCTCAAAGTTCTTTCCGTCCGCTCCTCCAACCAATCAGCCGGGCAACCACAGATGAGTGACACACACCTCCCATCCAATCAAACAGTCCGGGGTGGTTCCATAGGGAGAGAAAAAATGGCGTCGGTCTGTTCTATAATAACACTTCCAAGTCCGAGAAGGAACACCCGATTTTTCAACGATCCTATCCGTCTCCAATAAAACTCCAAAAAATCTCCTTCAGGTAGGTCCCAGAATTACACTATTTCGTCACCGCCCAAGTTTATAGGGAGATGAAGGGGAAAAGAAAAAAAGAAAAAAAGGAAAGAAGAAAAAAAATTCCGTTCTTTATCCCGATCCTTATGTCCTTTTCACAATTACCTTCTCAGCCCTGGAAATTCGTTCCAGGGACCCGCTGCTTGCTTATTAGAGAAGAAGAAGAAAAAAAAGTCCAGTTTTATCAGCAAAAGTCTGTCCGGGTGACTTACCCAAGGCTCAAATTTGATCGCTTATCTGATATGTGTTAAATTGTATCAGTGGGAACACAGCTTGCCCTCACTGGGCTCTTCAAGCGATAATGGCGGCTCTGCAATCCCACAGCCCGAGTGCTAGTCCTCACCTTCTCCTTTTCTTCCTCGCACTTCGGGGTGATCCGGACCCCGTTGAGCCTCCTCCGCGATCTCCCTTCTTCGGGAGATCAGATTCCCTCTAAAGATATTCACTTTCCGAGGGAAATACCGATCGCTTGAAGATTGGAGTTCCACAGCCTCGTGGACTCCGACTTCTCGCTGTGTCGCCGCCACCGGAAGTCCCCTCATGGTAGTTAAATATGTTCAACTTGCCAGTGACTGTTTTATTTGTGTGCTTCATGTTTTGCTTCTGATTACACAAACTTGCACCCAACAAATGTAGTTAAAGTATGTGTTTCTATAAATAGATGGGTACCTTTTGATTGTCTGATCTGAGCTCTTTGTCGGCAGATACTGTGATACGCATTTCAACATATTTTTGTTGCTTAACTTGGAGCATTTGGGAAATAATCCGAATAAGTTATGTGCATATGAGTAAAAGAACTGTGTGCACAGCTTATTCTTACTGTTTCTGCCACAGCAGTTTCTATTTTTGGGAATGTTGATTACAGCTGGTCTACAGTGGGAATTACGCTAGGCACTATAGCTGATAACTCTAAACCTTCATTTATTTATCTATTAAGTTGCCCTATATCCAAGGATCTCAGAATGGTGTCCAATAAAATCAATTTGAACAGTTTAAAACAATTTAAAATGCAAGAATAATCTAAAGGCTAACATTAAACCATTTGACAATTGAAACAGGACTGATTAAAAAACAGCTGACACAATTAAAAACCACTCATATACATTCAAATGTCAATGAGGTCAATCATGCCACCAAAGCTTTAGTAAACGTCTGTGTTTTCACTTGGCACTGGAATGACGGCAGCATGGACACCAAGTGGGCCTCTAAGAGTATTCCATAACTGGGGTGCTAAAGCAGGGAAGACTGTCTCCCACAGCATGTTGCCCTGATTTGATGGGACAGAGACAAGGGCACTTGCATCCGTCTTTCCGTGCATGTATGCAACTCATTTCCTGCTAATGATTATCTTATCTGTGGTCTGTTTTTTGTTTTTCTTAACATATTGGAATAGAGTCTTTGTAAGATAGAACACTAATCCTTCCAAACATTAGAGCTGGGACTTTGCCTCAACTGTTAGCCTCGGCTGTTTCCTTACTATTCCAAGTAGTTGTTTGCTGTTGAAATCTTGGGTACTGTTTTGAAGTATAGAACATGTGTTCTCTGGTAAGTGGGTCATTGTGTCTTGGTAGTTGCAATAAGCTTCAATAATTCATACTCTTGATAGCATTTACTGCTCTCTCTGATAACAAGACTAAGTGGATTACTGTGTGTTAAGTACCAATCTAAATGTTAAGGGGCTGGAAAAGTGCAAGGAACTTATAATGAAAATGGTATGATTATTTGTGGTATTCTGTGCAACTACAAAGGAAATCATAGCAGTAGAGCTTTTTGTTTTGATAATACTTTCTAGAAATATCAGTCAAGCAGTCCACAAAAATGGCACACTCAGTACAATCTATGAACAATGGGCGTTTTTCCCTCATGGACAGTCCACATCTTGTTCAAGTAGTTGAATCTAAATGGTTTTTAACTCCACTGATATCAGTTTGAGGTCTGTTTGAATCCAGATTGGTTGTGGTTTGCACCTGAAGATAGTAGGTGCAGAATCCACTGACACAGCTGTTAACACAAATTTTTAATTCGTTATTTTGATACACTGCTTTGTTTAACTCTTGTAAACTATGTTCTAATGAATGGATGAAATGAGCTTAATTTGTGAGACTTGAAGAAGACTTTCACAAACTATATTTACCTGTCTTAACTGTGCTGAATGACCAGTCAAATGTTTGAGGTCTTTCTCCCCCAACAAATAAATGTTTGGTTTGGTATCTAAATATTTAAAGTGGAACTATGTGGTCTCTGGGATAAAAATATTATATTGATTCAGTAGGCTGAAATAAACAGGCTAGTTAGGGTTTTGGCACCAATAGGCTTATTACTGTTTTGGCACCAGTTTAAAATTCCTTTGTGACATCTGGTGTATTATATAGTTTCAGTAATTATATTACTATATACATAGGTTTGACAGAATATAGATTCTGAAATTGTAGCTGAGCTACATTTTTCTCTGGTCTGAAGTGATACAACTAATGACATCTTTTAGTATTTTTTTTCTAGAGAGCTTTTAACCTCTAACTTCTTTATGAAACAGTTTATAGAGTTTTTCTAGCCCTAATGCACATTAATTTCAACAGTCCTGTTCCAAATACTGGAAATGCATTGTGCAAAGTATGGATTTACCAGGTGTTACCGGATTTTGTTTTTAATTGCTGCTTTTGCATTGTATAGTCAGACCTCCACATTTGCTAGAGTTAGGGGTGCAGGGCCCCCACAAAAGTGGAAATATTGTAAATATCAAAATGTGTGTGGGGACGGTGTCTTTGGGAAGAGAGACGAGTCATGATGGGGGGATCAGATACCCAAAGTCCAAGCCAGGCTGGAGAAAGGAGAGAGAAAAGGGGTAGGGCAGCATGGTGGCTCCATACTTCCTCTTACTCTCACCCAACTCCTTCATTGGGGTTGTGGGGGGCATTGGGAGAAGGTATGTGGTGCTGAGAAATCAGGCTGTGAACTATCCTTAATTGGCCAGGTGGTGGCTGGTGGTGGAGGAAGACCAGAGACAGGTTTTTAAAGGACTGTGCAACCTTTTCAGAGCTGCCAAGAGTGAATTTCCCCATGGGGAAAAAAAAAACACTTGAGGTAGAGGGAGCAGGGGTTGGAGAAACTTGCAAATAGCCAAATCCATGTAAATGAAACCCACAAATATAGAAGGCTGATTGTACTTAATATTGTGCAGTTCTAGTGTAGCTTCATAGCCTCACCTGCATCTTCCTATGTATGACAACCTAAGCAAAGAATAAACAATATAAGCTTCTTGCCCTCAGCTGCATTGCTGCCAGTTTGGAGAGGGAGGAAGAAGGGAGCAATGAGGGCTTCAGCATCTCGTAAACATCAAGATCCATCTGAAATGAAAAGTACAGCTCTTCTACCTTCGAAGACAGGGTGGGAGCTGATTCTTCCCCACTATCTCATCAGCATAACAGGAAGCAGAGAACATTGTGGTTGTGGTTGTTTCACTTGCAGTTTCAGGAGCCTTTTAAGCATACAGCTAGTCCTATGTGCTTTGGTAAGTTGTTCTTCTATGTGATCAAGCTAACAACTGAGAGAAATCAAGAATCATATAGAAGTTATAGTTCTTCCAGTTCCAATAATCCCCCAGTGATGGGACCAAGAGCTAAAAGAGTTGTCATCCAAGATATATGAAAGGTACTGGGTTGGACCAAGAGTCTGCTCTTGAGTTTTTATCATTACTGCCTTTAAAAAAAAAGTTATGTAACTTTACAAAGAATGAGTGTCCAAATTAATTTGCTTATCTGTTTTTTCTCTCCTTTTTTTTCTTTCCCTTTTTGTATTTTGTCTGTTGGGTGATAAGTCAGAGACAATTGATTTCAGTCTCTGTATAGCACTTTAAAAATTATATTTCAGGGACTTAGTCTGTCAGTGTCTGTCTATATAAACTCATTATTGCACTGATGCCTAACCAGAAGCCTGCCAAGATTTTCTTCATTCCCTTTCCCTGTGTAGCCCCCTATGCTGCCCGTTCAGAGCAGATTCTGAGGGAAATGAGAATTGTGAGAATGGCCCCCTTCTCAGTTAATGTGGGTGGAAATAATTCCTTCCAAGGAACTTGTAGGATCCTAGGTAATGCCATGCCATAAGTTCTAGAATATGGCTTTCTAGATATTAATATAATATATGGAATGCAAATATCAAGTCTAGTGTTCAGTCCTGAGTGCTCAGGAGGATTATGTGCAGAATATATATTAAGGATGTATTGTTCTCTCAAGGCCATATAGTTGCCTGAACCTATATTCATCACCTTCCTTGAACCTAAAGTGCAGTACGTTACTGGTCAGACAGGAATCAGCCCTTTGAACCTTGCCTTATAGGTATGCCTTTTGTAATGGCTTGATGGAGTCTGTGTGAAAGAGTGACTTTCTGTTTTAAACAACAAATAATTAAGGTTGAGTGCTGATCTAATATCCCTCACACATTCCATTGAACACTGTAAATGTGTACATTCTGTTAAAAAGCATTGTGGGTTGAGGATCCTTTATAATGCTTCACATTTTGGGAAGGGAGTCCAGGTTCAACTCTCTTATTTAGCCATGACAGTTACTTGGGCCTGTCACTCTCTGCTTAAACTCAAAACAACCTTATAATTTGAATAATAAGAAATAAAGATTTCCAGGAGAACTGAATTTATAAATGTACAATGGAAGGCGTATGGGTATTCCAGCTGATGGTTAAATTTTATGTATTGCCTTGTATGGTTAAGAGATGACAGAAAGCTAATGTGCATTGGATACAGATACGTTTTGAAAGGATTTTAGATGGCATTAACCCAAAATGTCAATCCCTTTCCAAGCTCATTGATCCATATGACATTTTATTTTGATCTGTCTATAGATGCTGTTCTGCAGTAAAACTATACTCCAGAAATAGACAGATTTTTATTAGAAGGAAAAATGATCTGATGAATGAGTGCATCCAAGGCAGACTTAAAGGCACCAAAAAGGTTAAAATGGCAATATTTAATCTCCCCCCACAAACAGTTATAGAAAATCAAGACAAATCTCCAGCTGTAATTCTTCTTTCAGCCTTTCTGTTATGGCAGCCTCTATACAAGAGTGAGAGAATACAAGGCTTGTTTTAACTCAGTGCAGCATTTCATTTTTTAAATGTTTATTTTTAATTTTTCTTTTGCCCTTGTTGTGTGTCTTCAAGTCATTTCCGACTTATGGTGATCTTAAGGCAAACCTATCATGGGGTTTTCTGGGGCTATGTGTGTGTGTGAGATGCATCCAAGGTCACTCATTGTGTTTCCATGGCCAAGCAGGAAACCAAATCCTGGTCTCCAGGGTCGTAGTCTAACTCTCAAACCATTACAAAGCTGCATATCTGAGGGAGGACACAAGAAGGAGTATTACTATTTTGTGGTCTTTTCTGTTTTAAAACTGTTCTGCAAAGGCTCTAGGCCTGTAAAGAGAGGATTTGATCAGCACACAGGTTCTAAGACTGAGTGCACAAATTCTCATCTGCAAGTAAGCTAAGTTGGAAGATTTTAGATCAGAGTAATTAAGACTTCAATGCTGTCTGAGAGCTGAAAATGGATCACTTCTACATGATACAGTTATGATACTGTGGTTCCACTTCAACTCCCATGGCAACATCTTGTGGAATACTGGGGTTTGCAGTTTGGTGAATGCAATCTTAGTGCTGTAATTGTGCAATGTGAAAGGAGCCCAGCAGTGGGGAATCTGTGACCCTCCATATGTTGTTTAGCTCCCTTCAGTTGCCAGCTAGTCTGACGAATTATCAAAGTGAGGATAGTTATAATCCACTGACATCCAGATGGCCACAGCTTCCCCAGTCCTATGCTAAATAAATATTTCAAATAAGCCTTAAATAAAAATTATACTGTTTTTGTCATTTGATATTTGCAAAAATGGTTGGAAGTAACATTTACTAATGGCTTACTATTCTCCAAAGTTCATTAGAGAAGAAACCCCTGACTCATCTCTTTTAGGAAGTTTCCAACACTGGCAAGTCTGCATAGTTCATAGTTCACCAAATGTTTTATAAGTAAACTTTTATCTGTAGTTAAAACAAATGCTCAATGGCTTTGATTCGCTAGATATGTAACTCTCATCTCAACTACCTGGCATGGCTGTTGGAGTCCATAATATGTGCTGGGCTTCCAACTGTTGAGTCCTGGATTCAGATCTCTGCTCAGGCATGATGTGCACTAGCAAATATACCAGCATTATTTTTCACCATGGTTTCACTTACAGAAAGGATGAGAATCATGTGGCTCCCCATATGTTGTTGTACTGCATCTTCTAACATTCTTCACCATTGGCTATACTAGGTAGGGTGCTGAGAGTCTTGTAATCTATGAACTTCTAGGGGGACTCCTTATTCACGCCCCTACTTTATAGTTTGGCTGGGAAATTGGGAAAAGACAGCACCTGTCTCATTTAAAAACTTTCCTGTTTTCCAAAGGTTCTGTAATTTTAGTTTCATATTATCTTATAATCTTGTGTATTTTGATTATATGTTTGTTTGCTTTATATTATATTGCCCTAGTTTTTGTATTCCTGTCTGAACAATTTTTTTACAGTTGTGTTAGTTTTTCATTTGTATAACTCTTTCCTTCCCCTATGTGTTTATGTGTGTATATATATATATTTAGATTGCATATCTTTAGCAAGACTGGCTATTTTTTATTGTTTTACTTTGTGAAGTGCCATGTGCACTGATGGTGCTGTATAAATAAATGATGTTGGTGGTGATGATGATGGTAAAAAAATAATAATACTGCTTTTTGACTTGCTTGGAGAAGGATAAAAACTGAGCAGACAATATTAAAAATAAGACTGCCTAGCTTCTCAGACTATTTTGATGCTATCTCATCATGGATAAATTCCAATATATATCTGTATATATGTGCATACTTTTAATTAATTTACACTGATTGTAAAAGCTGATTATAAAAGCAGTTTTTAAATATGTGTATGTAGAATAATCTGTTTAAGTACCAAGCTGCATCTGACGTGGGAGATTCTTTGTGGTAGCAGCAGTTCAGGTGCAATGGGCAGTAGTGGTGGGTTTTTTTTAAAATTACTTCACTAAAATACAGAACACCCACAAGTGCCTGTTTTTTCTGACTGACCATTTTATGCGTTAGACGTAGATATATGCTAAATGAGGTTGACTTGACTGATCATAAAGCACAGTTTCTTAAAATATAAATATGTTGTTGTTTTTTTGCTTCCCAGACTGGTAATATATATGTAGGGCACTTACTAACATCACTGGCAGCTTTATCACTTCTGATTCTCTGGTAGTGTGGGGGCTGACCTTCTGTGTTCATTGTCCTTGAGCTGATTTTATCCACCCTGGGAAGCCACCCAAATGTGAGAGCCTTGACAGATATTTTAGTTGGTTTGTCTATAGATTAATGTCCTAACAGAGTATGGCTTGGCTTTCTGTAAACCTGTCCAGCAGAGTTCTTCCTGAGGACACTGCTGCCTGCAGAGGCACGTGACAAAGTGCTTTTTTCTTTCTTGCTCCAAAATCATGGAATATATCAACTCCAGAATTACAACTTTCTTGGCTTTCAGAAAACACTTTTTTAAAAATCTAATTTACCAGTTTTTAAAAATCTTTCCTTTTTTAAAAAAAATCTAACTTTATTTCCTTACTAGTCATTGGTTGAAATAAATATTCAAATATTCAACAACTTTAATTTAGTTAATTATTTTATAATGGTGTTCTTTTAAACTTTTCCAGCAGGTATCTGAATGGACTGTTATCTTTAAATCTGCTGTATGTGTCTTTGATGTCTTTTTGCTTTTTGGGTGCAAAAAAAGGCTGTATTGAAATACCAATAATAAAGCAAACAAAAGGGGTATATAAAAAGATAAAATGAAGGATAGTGTAAAAGCTTGTAGAAGTATTAAAAATAAGTAGTATTTGGAATTATAATTTTAACATTGGAATTTAGGGTATACTAAGCTTGACACAGAGCCTAATGTAAACATACAGTGCCTGTCTGGCTGATGAATAGTCTAGTGTACTTCTTTCTCTAGCCATATTTTGCTGCATTTTGTGATTTGAGCAAACCACAAGAAATTATTTCTAACAGTATATTGCTTCTGAACCATGGTTTGTTGTTGTTGTTGTGTGTTGTCAAGTAGTTGGGCAACCCTAAGGCAAACCCATCATGAGGTTTTGTGGGGCTGTGAGTGGGTGAGGCATCCAAAGTCATCCAGTGGGTTTCCATGGCTAAGTGTGGAACTGAACCCTGGTCTCTAGAGTCATAGTCCAAGACTCAAACCACTACAACACACTAGCTCTTGAACAATGATTAGCCGATGCATTTCTAATCTATAATTTGTATAGATTACATTTAAAGTGACCCATTGCATTCAACCAACCTTTCTCTTGACAAGACATTTTTTTAATTAGGCTTGTTTACATAGATTGAAATCTCTGTATTGAGAACCTTAGATGGATGTAGGATGAAGGCTGCTTAAAGTAGTGCAGTGGTCTTGGAAAAGCTGTTCTAGTCTTTAGTGTTTGCACTAATAATCGTGTCTTGCTTGTTCCTCTCTATGTTGTTGTTTCTTCTTTAAAAAAAACTTGGAAAATAGCTGAAGCACTTGCTACTATTTGCAACTGTAAGTCCTTCAGACTCTGCTCTATAATCTTTGTATGAGTGGCTGAACTTTTGATCCTGTAGCCTAGTCACTGTAGAAAGGAATTAGTCGTAGCATACACATTCATATAATGGGATTCAAGCCAACATGTTTTTTGTCTTAACATTTCTGTGTGCTCTACTAACATTGATATCTCTTGGCATAGGAGTTCAGTTTGCTTAACTAGTATAAAGTAAAGATAAGGAGAGAAAGCATATTTTATCTTAAACATTGGAATATTAACTCCGTTTCTCTATTCATTTATATTAATACTTAATAGTAAATGTTCCAAGAAGGAACAGAATTGTGCGTATATTGGGATAATTAACTTCTTTCATCTCATGCTATACTGCTGAGTGTCTATACAAAATATTGAAAAGTTACATAAAAAGAAATGTAGTTATAAGGGGAAAACCCCTTATTAGGATCTTTATTAGGATCAAACAATGTGCCACAGAAATGTGCAAGCTTCTGAGATCTTCAGAACTCTTAATTACATTAGGCAGTCTAGGAATGGGAGAAGAACAGTGCACAGATTAGGCTGGATGTAAGCCTCACGGTCTGTTTCAGTCCCTAAGAGGAAGATTGCAGACTGAACGAGTCCCTGGTATGTGTATAGGTGTCACATTACATCTAGTGATACATTCTGGGATGTAGGAGCAATTGTGATTTTCCATTTTGGACATACAAGGCTAACAGCAACTGAGAAACCTACCACTTCCATTACTGTGGACTTCCTGTTTATTCCCTTAGTAGCTGTTTTTTGCAGAACCCTAGAATGATGAAAAGTTCTTAAAAACTTGGCAGTTTGCATTTTGCTTGCCTAACAAAGGTATTGCCCAACTGTGGATTGCAGTTTGTTCTAAGTTTATATGATATCGACTAAATGTACAGTCTTTTGTGTCAAAAATGAATCATTAAAGTGTACTTAAAGAGTGAAAATTGATTTTTGTAAGAAAAATGAGCATGTCGATATTGGAGCTCTTTGTTTTACTATGAAACTGCAGTTTTGCTTGGTCATCACCTGGCAGTATAAGAGCTGGATCTCATCTTGACGTAAGGTTGGGGAAGTCCTTTTCCTGTGGTGGCATTTAGTTTCCTCTTAGTAAAAGCACCTGGGGGGGGAGATTTACTTTAAGACTGTTGCAGAGGAGTAGTCTTAAATTTGCTCTCCATGCCTGCAGTAGCCCCAATATTATCAACCCTCTCTGCTGATGCCATTTGCCATTTTTAAAGTATTCATGTTAAATGAAAGGGCATATTTAACTAATCTTCCTGATTAGAAAGTAGGTTTTACTTAATTATTTCTGTGCATACACACTAAGGAATTTCAGTGTAGTGAAGTTTCTGTTCCATTATTAGATTACTAAATATGCCTGCAGACTTGATTCCACAGTGCCATACTAATAGAGCTGGTACTGATTCATGGCATGGCATTTAGTGTGTTTCCTGTTTTGCGTACAAAACTATTATTTCACCAACCACGTCAATTCACTACAGTTTTGGTAGCAGGCATTAGTTGTGGATCTGGGTCACTGGGAATGAATACATGATGGTAATCTGAAGCCATTCCATGCCAGAACACAGCAGAAATAAAGTAAAATAAGGTAAATCAAATTGGCAGCTGTAGCAGGGATGTCAGTGATTTACCTAGGAAATGATTTACCAGTTAAACTTCTTGCAGGTTGTTTCATAGTAGTGTGTGTGCATGCATGCACATGCACACATGCTCCTTCAAGTCACTGGTTGACTTATGGCAACCTCATGAATTTCATAGGGTTTTCTTAGGCAAAGAATACTCAGAGGTAGTTTTGCTAGTTTGCTGTGAAATATAGCCCATAGCACCTGGTAAATGGAAGGAAAAAGTTTTTTGGGAAGGGAAATGGAAAGTTTGAGAAAAACTGAAAAATATACTTGATGCATATTTTTATATCAAGCCTAAACTTACTGCAATAACAAGATTAGATGACTCATAACTTAATTAGCATATAAAATTGTACTATTTTGTACATTCATCAAATCAAAAATATATAAGCAACAGTGTGAGAACAGTGTTAATCACACCTAACCATAATCCAAGCAGCTGGTATGTTTGAGGAGTCATGTTTCATTTCAGAACTGAAGCAGAACTAGACCTACAAGTCAGTCATTTCAGACAAAGCCTAATTACCGGAAGAATTTTAAACAGTGCCTCCAAGTTTCTGCCACTTGCCATCTAGAGAATTTTCAATTTTATGCCTCTCTACAAAAAGAGTATCTGGGCCAAAGGAAAAAGTCCTAACAAATCTGTTGCATCCAGCCATTGTGATACTTTTGTCTGACACAGTGTAATGTATTGGAACAAAAAATTGTCATGCTCTTTTGTGATTGAAATATAATGCAGATCAACTGGCACAAGAAAGTTGAGACAATGCTTCCCTTTACTCAAACAGAGGGAAACTGGAAGAGAGCTGTGAACTGTAACCTTGCCAGCTATTTGAACAGCCTGTTGCTTACTAAGTTAGTGAAGATCCCTGTAAAGATGAAAGTGTGCAATCAGCTGTTTCATAGCCAGGCATTTAAAATTTCTGGGTGAGACAGAGTTCACTGGAGAATAAATTCATGGCTGACCTGTCAATGGTAAGTGTGTACACAGACTTCCAAATTATTTTGCCTTGGTCTGGGTGGGGTGGGTAGGGGTGGTAAATATGAACTCACATCACTGCTTCCTTCTATTGAGATGGGAGAAGTCAGTTCTCACAGGCAGAATCAGGGATGAGAAAATGAAGGAACTCAATACACCTCACTATAGCTGTTTATGTGTTACATGTTCTACAGTCTGGAGATGAAATTAATCTCCAGACTGTAAAATATGTAGCACATAAACAGCTATCATGAGGTGTACTGCGGTCCTACATTTTCTCATCCCTGCTTCTGCCTGTGAGAACTGACTTCTCCCACCTCAACAGGAGGAAGCAGTGATGTGAATTCGTATTTACCACCCCACCCACCCCACTTAGACCAAGGCAAAATAATTTGGAAGTCTGTATACACACTTACCATTGACAGCCGTGGATTTATTCTGTTGTTGTTCAGAGGAAGCTCTGGTATGGCTCACAGCACATCTGCAGGTGACACTGCTACCTGCTGAAAGCTGCTTAAAACTTAAAAGAAGATGTTCTGTCAGAACATAAAGTACAAGTGCAGTTGAGGAGCCTCTGGAAATATGTGTAAAAGAGATGGGTCTTGTGGCTGTAGTTGTCAAAGGGACAGAAGACTCAGGGCTTAGAGGTCAGCAAATGTATGCTCACTTGATCCATCCAGCAAGAACCAAGTGGAGATACTGATGCTGTGAGAGGAGGGATAGAAGGATCTAGTGAAGACATGCACAGACTTCACCATACAGCAACCAGAGGCATCACTCAGGAATGCCTAGGTCCACAAAAAAGAGCACAGATGAAGAAACACTGCTCAAAATTTCTAAACTGCTTCTCAGCCACAAAGAATTCTTTATTACATAATCTATAAAAGAAATAGAGAGAGGCAGCGTGGATTCAAAGCATGGAATGAGGGGAAACTTAACAAAGTGAAAGGATGGAACCTGAGCTGAAGGCATATGTTGGCCTATTGCTCCTGGCTGGATTATATCATAGACAACCTGATATCCCAGAAGAACCATGACTGCTAGTCTTGGGGTACTGCCAGGTCAGAATAACAAGGGACCAATATATATATATATGTGTGTGTGTGTGTGTGTATATTATGAACATACAAGATTCTTGATGTTCAGCAGTAAAGAAAAAGATGTCATGTATGTTACCTCAAAACATGGGTAACTCAGGAGTCTACCCACAGTGCCAGTGACTCTGTGAAACAGTGGGGAATATTATCTCAAAGAGGAGGCATGTGAGAGGGAGGTATCCTTACACAGTCTTTCACACTTGTGTATACTGGTACCAGTATAGGGAAAAACCAGCTAGAGATTCAAAAGTACACGTGTTTGTTTGATTGGAGGAATTAACAATCACACACACAAGATCCAAGCAGTGTCACAATCACACAAGGTGAACTGAAGGAAAATGGAGGAAAGGTTTGGCCATCAATAGTTTAGGGCAACATGAGTGGTTACCTATCCAGAAGTGAAGAGATGAGGTGCTGTGGCTCAGACCAAGGGTCCAAGGGTAGTACCAACACAGAACTGGTGGCAGAGTGATGGCCAGTATGCCAAAAGTACTACAAGCTATCAGGCTCAGAGCTGAGATTTAAATACTCTTTTTCCATGCTGAGGAGAGAGATGAAAGTTAATGGCTCACTGGCGGAGTAGAGAATGGAGTCTGCAGAGCTAATGGCCTTAGCATTAGGTGATAAAGGACTGATGGGAATCATGATAGCTCCTTAACAGTGAGACAGGTGAGGGGACAACAGGAGGGTTTTGATGGACAAAGGGAGAAGGTTGAAGACAATCAGTTGTACCATGGAAGCAGTTTCAGGTGCTATTGTTTCTAAGGGTCAAGTTGTTGAGGGACGTCTGCGAGTCCGTTATCTCTGAAGTTTCCCTGGCTATGACCTAGCCTTGCCCTGAGGTCTTGAACTTTCCTAGTTTTGCAATACACAATGTGCACCCAGTTCCTCTTTGCCAGCAAGCTTCCCAGTCATAACAGGATACAATTTATATTTCATGCTGGTTAAACATTTTGCCAATTAAACCATATCATGGAGTAGGGGTAAGTGATAAGCTGGCTGCCTATTTCAGAACACATGGACTTCACTGGTAATTTGATTTGAAAATGATACCTGTTATGGACAGATGCAATCATTGATAAATAACTGGTTGAGTTCAGAGGCAAATGCCCATTCTGTCAGTGTTTGCCTAGTATACCAAGAAAATGATATATTATAAAATTACGAGAACAACAACAGCTGCTGCTGCTACTAGTACTACTACCATTATCATTATATTTATTTCTATCATACCTTTATCCCAAAACAGGGAGTCAAGACAGCCTACAATTTAAAAAACAGTACAGCTAAATACGGTTGGCCCTCCACATTTGCTAGGGTTAAGGACACAGGACCCTCACAAAAGTGGAATTCACAAATATCAAAGTGTGTGTGTGTTGATGGGGAGGGGGCTGAGGCATGGTGGGGAGAGTGGGCTCCCAGAGTCCAAAAGAGGTTAAGGAAAGGAGAGGGAAGGGGGATAGGTCTGCATGGTGGCCCCATACTTCTTCTCTCTTGCCCATCTCCTCCTTTGGGTGCATGAAGGCATTGGGAGAGGGTTTGTGGTGCTAACAAATCGGGCTGTGAGCAATCCTTAGCTGGCCTGGCAGTGGCTGGTGGAGAAGGAGGAAGACCAGAGGTGGGTTTTTGAAAGGCTACACAGCCTGATCAGAGCAGCTGAGAGGGAAGTTTCTCCCCAGAAGAGAAATGCCGGGGGGGGCAGGGTTGGAGAAACTCGCAAATAATCAAATCTGTGAAAGTCAATCCCGCAAATGTGGAGGGCTGACTGTACACACAAAAAAGTGAACATTAAAATGGGATTAAACAATTGACAATATTGAAATGATTTAAAACTACACAAAAAGTTAAAATACTGTTCAAAGATAAAAAGCAATTAAAACAGGTCACCCTGAAACAATACAGCACCCTCAGCCTATTCTTCAGAAACTTTCCATTTTAAAGTTCTGCCAGAAATAAAAAGTTCTTTGCCTGGTGACAGAGCAGGGAGGGGGCCATTCTGGCCTTCGTGGGAGGTGAGTTCCAGTTTCTAGGGGCTGCCACTGAAAAGGCTCCCCACCAACCATGCTTATGACAGTGGTGGGAGTGAGAGAAGGGCCTCTCCTGATGATCTCAGGGCCTTGGTGGGGTCATATAGGTCTACTGGATTGCCTGGACCTGAGTCATAAAGGTCATGGGCAGCACTTTGAATTCTGCATGGAAACACTCTGGCAGCTAATTGTTATAACGGGGTGGTGTGGCCCCTGTAACCTTCCCTACATCATGAAAGTGCGGGGTTGTTGCAGTACCAAAGCATTGTATCCCATAAGGGGAGACACTTATTTGGGCATGAAATCTGGTACACTAGGGGAGCTCATCTTAACTGTAGTGTGATTATAATACCATTTGACCCATATTTCCTTGGTGGATGAAATGTAATAGGAGATCATCTTTTCTCCAACTTAGAACTGGAAAACCTGGACTGCTGATCAAAGACCTAACACTTGTCAGCGTAATGTAAGACATCCGAAAATTATCTTTACAATTTCAATTGTGTACAGAATTGAAATTGTAGAGATAATTTCTAGACACTCTGTATCTTACTCAGTGGAATAAACTGTAATTCCATTCTTCTTCATATTATTTGTACAGCAGGGCTTTGGGTAAGGAAACTACAGTAAATGATGCATTGTGCATGGAAAAGTTGCCTACAAGGATCACTGCAGCATCCAAGGGACATGCTGTGGTGATCTATAGGATTGCAGGCAGAAATGATGACCTTTCTTGGTGGATGTTTGCTTCAGCAGAGACTATTGTTATTGGGGTAGAAAATTGTCCTAAAAGGCCACAAACACTGGGTCCTTCTGCAAATAAATACAAACAGCTGTTTTCCCCCAGGGTTTTTTTTTTTGTTTGTTTGTTTATTTTGAGAGTTAAAAACAAGTAGCTTTTGTTGTTGTTCTGAATTGGAAACAACAGTAGTAGTATCTTTAAGACATGAAATTTTGTTGTTTTGTCTAAAGGAAGGTCATCAGACTACTGACATGAATTTTCTGGCTCATGTGAACAGACTCTTGTGTGTTTAGGTATTGTGGAATAGCCTTCATTCTGCACCTGCAAACACTCCCATGGGACATTATAATATCTGAATACACTGAAATTTGCATAAGATTGGGAAGCGCCCTAGAAATAATTTAATGGCCTTGTTTTCGTTTGTCTGGATGAGGGTTAAGTAATAAGCACATCCTCAAATACTTCTTAATCAGTTTCTGAAAGGTTAACTTCTGAATAAAAGCCTTCATTTTTATCTTCATGGAGTTCAAAAACTTGAAATTTGCAGTTTGAGTGTCACCTTTTTATTCTTCCTCTTCTTTTCTTCTTTTGCCTTAAAGTTTGCACCTACAAACTTTGCCCCATACAGCTTTGCATACTTTTTAAACTTCTGTAGCTGTACTGTAGATCTTTTGTGAAGTCTCCAATTACAGAAAATCATTAAAAAGCAGATTTAAGCCACAGGAAACAGATTCTACTGCAGTACTATGTAGATATGTATTCATTATGACATCCCATGCTGCTTCCATATCGCTTGAACTGTCAGTCAGCAAAGCAGATACTTTACAAGGCTGAGTCTTTTCTAAGACTTCACATATTTTATTTTTGACATACTCTGCAGTGTGTCTATTCTTTCCAATTTCAGCTTTCTAGTAAAAACTTGTTGAGGTTTTATCATCAATTTTATTATTCTTTCTCCCCTTAACTTTATCCACCTATCTAATTACTGCAAGGCAGAGTGCTTCATTTATTTTTTCTTTCATAGCCTCCACTACCTGTTCTTGTTCAGACTCAAGAGATTTGCTCATGGATTATCTGTTGGGGAAATGATATGATGGTCTTAATAATTGAAATGCTTCCTGCCAATATGTGTTTTCAGTGATAAATAATTGAGTCTCAAAGGTATCTATTGCTCTTGCAAATCCTGGTCATTTTTTTCTTTTATTTTGCTGTTATCTTATTTACTAGGGATGTAAAGAATATTTCCATTTTTCTCATTCTTGGTGGGATAGGTTGTTCTGATGGTTAGAAGAGGTTTTGTGTATTTTTAATAATTTTTCACACTTTAGGATTTTTTGTTAAGGGAAACATTTGTGTCAAAAACATACCATGGCATATTTTGTGTAAAAAAAAAAAGTGAAATTAGCGTACAGTGTTTGTTCACATTGTGGTATTTGGCACAAAGTACAGCATTTTTTTGCAAATGAAGTTTTTGCATAAGAAATACATATTTCATTTTACATAGTTCCTTTCCCCAGCAAGACTTAAAAGTTTGAAAATGCTTCTATATTTTAAAAGAGTGATGGAGCATCTCCTGCAAGAGGGGGGAAAATGGAGAAAAAAAGCTTTTGTTTCTGTGTCATATACTGACACATGCATAAATACTGAGAGAACTTGATGCAGTACCATGGAAACTGTGTCAGAACATTCTTCAGTAAGATTGACTATGAACTTGTTTCTCAGTCAGAAATAACATTAATTTCTTAAAATATATTATGAAATTTTGTTGATTTTTTCTATATTGAACTCAAATGGAAACTTTTACCTTTTGATAACAGAAAGATGTAGCAAATGCAAATATGGTATGAAAATGAGAGGCTCTCTTTCAACTGGCTGGCTTTTAACCATTTATTTGTTTTGTGCCATGACATTCCCCATGTTTCAAGCTGTATCGGATGACCAATATCTTGAGCCCATTTGATCATACTCGATTTTATTACTTCCTGTTCTAAGTCCACTTCCAATAATACCCTATAGATCTTTCCAATACAATGATCAACTCCTTTTTAAAGAATATTATCAAATTCATTATCCACTAACACGATAGCTGTACTATTTATATCTGCCCTTGCTTTTTGCAGAAGTTGAATCATCAATAACCAATGTGTTGACAATCCAGTTTCTATCAGCTCATCTCTGGTCTTACATCTCAGATTCCCATTTTCAATCTTAAGTAAATCCCTATATGTGATCCATTTTCCTAATCTTGGGCGATCTCTTCTGTAAAAGGCTTCGTGTATAGATACCCATAATGGGATTCTAATATAAAGCTTCTTTTTGAACTGTGTCCAAACTTTAAGAAGTGATTTTCTAATTATATGGTTGTTGAAATCCTTGTTCACCTTCACCTTGTCATAGAATAAATATGCATGCCACCCCCATGGAAGATCAGCCCTTTCCAAGGTTAGAAGCCTCTTATTTTCAAGCCTCGACCATTCACAAACCCAGGAGAGGGCACAAGCCTGATAGTATAGTTTCAAATCGGGTAACCCCATTCTGCCTTTTTCTACCTTCTCTTTTAAGTTTCTCATCTTAATACGTGGCTTTTTCCCATTCCAGATAAATCTTACTAGGTCCTTGTTCCATGGCACTTGAGAGTTCTGACCTTCTGCTTGAATGAACACATTAGTCCCCCACCTAATTCCATTCCACACCAGGACTCTTGTTTTTTGTTCCTTGCCATTATTTTTCAGTTTGACCTCAACTTTGTGTCTTCAGTTGTTTCCCAGCTAATCTTCTGGTAGGTTCTACTCCATACATATGTGGAATAAATATATATTAGTCCATGAAAAATATTCTGTGATTGTATAAATAAGCAATTAGAGTATGTTTCATAACCAAAAGCTGGCAACATAATATTTTTCTTTATTTAAAATTTGTATATGCCATCTTTAATGATAAAAACCCACTCACAAGCAGTTTGTGTGTGTAAAAACTTTTAATACATAAAGGCTTAAGAATCAATTAAAAATTTTTAAAAAATGTTCCAGTCCAGGAAGGTATTAAAAATAATCAACAAATGATTAACAAACAGTAGTGCAGCATAACCTCTCTTATTGCGAAGAGGGAAATGTTTTTTCTCCATTTTATGTGAAATTACGGGGTTAGGAAACAGGTTTCCATATCCTGAAGGTGAAGAGGCAATGAAAATGTTAAAAGACTGCTATCTGTTAGTTCTCAAAATAAGAATAATAAAATGAATTCTGTTTTTTTTAATGCTTAAAAGCTTTCACTTGGTGGCATCCCTCCAAATCTAAAGAACTGGATTTCATAGAAACAGGCTCCTGCACACATTCCTTTTGATAAAGACCTCCATAGTCAAGAAAATATTTCCCAAATACTTCTCAAGTTAGGAAATGAGATTAGTGGCCTTTCTGCACCACACTGTTATAGTGCTATCATTCCACTTTCAATATCCTGTGGAATCCTGGAGTTTGCAGTTTAGGGAGGGGCATTTAGAATTCTCAGCCAGAGAACTCTTGGGCCTCAGTAAACTACAGACCCCAGAATTCCACAGGATGTTAAAAGTGGAATAATAGCACTATAACAGTGTAATACGGAAAGGCCCTAGGACATGGCACAGCAAGTCTTATTTCCCCCAAGGTGTTTATATATCAGAAGTGACTGCCTCCATATTATATAGAAAAGATGACTAGACTAATGACTGAATTCAGGGCTGGTGACAGATGACATCTTCCTTTGTAGCTAAGGGCAGCAGACTAGCTTAAGGGGTGCAGAGAAAAGCCACAAAGCACAAACTACTCAGTCTGGCATCCATTGAAATAAATGAAAAAAGAGAAGAAAAAAAAGAGAAAAAAGAGGGGAAAAAAAGACTGAAATGATAGAAATTAAGAGATATATTGAGGAAAACTGGGAAAAGATCTGTATAAGGTAGTAAAGAAAGGAGAGCGAATGGTACATTTAAAATATGATTAATGGGGAAGATAAATGTTTGACGAGAATGATTCTAACGTAATGTAAAAAACTGAGTCAAAGAAAGTAGGAAGTGAAAGAGATAATGAGAAACGGAGAATATTTCTTTCTATTGTTTGTGTGAAGAATTTAAGGTTATTGATAATGTAAATATTGTAATTTGTTGAGATGTTTGTAATTTGTTGTTAATCTTAATAAAAATATATATTAAAAAAAGAAATAAATGCTTCAGTGTCAATGTTCACGGCATTGCACAAGCAGAGAACCACTTGTACATGCATATTACCTCCTTAAAGGTGTGTCTTGGGGTGGCTAACTCTCAGCCTGCTAACTCTGAGGAGATTTACCTGTTAATGCTTTCTGTGGATGTAATTGAAAAAAGTGACTGGGCAAGAGAGAGTGTCCAGATCAAGTCTGAAGTCAACTGGAAAGGTTTAGGGGCTCTTGGAAACAGCTGTGGGGGGAGGGGAACTGTCATTGCCTCATTCTGATTAATCATTGAATGTGCTCACTGAACACTAAGGCTATGAAGAGATGTTAACATGGAATCCTTTCAAGGAGGTATCTGTCACTGTTAAAACTGGTAGGACTGTTGAAAGTATGTTGATCTAAGCCAAGTGGTGCATTATTACTAGCTCCAGTCCACAGCCATGGACAAATCTGAAAATTGAATACATTGCATGTTCAGATGCATTTACCACAGTAATGTTGAACTAGTAGACAAACATTTGCCTCTTAATATTTATTGGAAAATTCGTTGTGTTTTTACTCTGAACAATGGCAAATTATGCTTCCATGTTCCTGTAGGTGAATCAATCCGAATATTTAAAGGTTTGGGACCAAAGAAAGCAATTGCTCTCACATGGATGGAAATTGCAGACTGTTTTGTTTATTTTAGGCTGTCTGGGAGAAAGCACTATTTATGCAAGATAGAGCATAAGACTTACAGGAACAGTTGTCAGGTTCTTGAAAACAAATTTGTTGAAGCTCCACTAAAGATAGTGGAACAGTTCTGTTTGATGCCAGCCAAATGTTCTTGCTTTCTGAAATGTGCAAACAGCTTCTCTTCCTGCCTCCACCCCCATCTAGGTTTTGTAGAGCTTTTGTCCTGTTCTGGTCCACAAGTAGATTTTAAGCAGCCTATTCTGTGGATCTGATTTACGCACAAGGTTTATTTTTCAGCCACAAAACATTTCAGGCTGTCAGAAGTTAAAAATTATATTCTGTGTTACTGATAAATAAAAGGTGCTTCAAATAGCAAAACTATGCAAATCTATACTTACCTGAGGAGATACCTGTTTCTGCACCTGTGCTTGCTTCTGAAATCTATTTGCATTGATAACAAGGAGGACATACAAAGTCTTGCAAATTATTTGTTAGCAGAACCACAGCCTAAGTTTGCTTCACCCACTTTGACAAAACAAACATTTATAGCACAACTGTGGGTATGTTTCACAGAATTTCTCAATGTAGAAGTAGTTGCTCTGAAAAATCTCTGAAAAACCGGTTTAGGCAAGAGAGTGACTACTCAGGTATGCATGGACTTTCAAGTTGTCTGTTGACTTCTGGTGAACCCATGAATTCCAGAGTTTTCTTATACAAGGAATACTCAGAGGTGATTTGACATTGCCTTTCTCTGAAATCTAGCCTATAGCACTTTGTATTCTTGCTGGTCTCCATTCCAGTCACTAACAAGGCCCGCCCGTGCTTAGCTTCCAAGATCAAATGGGATCTAGTTTCTGTATTAAACTGAACAGTCATTTTTTAAAATTTCTTTTGCATTATTTTATGTATACTTTATTAAGAATAAACAGCATATGTATGCAAAACTAGAAGATAAACATTAAATTACACATAGAAAAAAAGAAACAAAATATAACATAAACATATTTTAAATACTAGAAGTTAAAAACTAAAACTTAACCCTTGAACATTAACAGTAAGACTAAACACTAACTCTAAGACAACAGAGGTAGTTTCCTACTTTCCTAACACAGACAATTGTTGATTCTATAAAAATATAACAACTGTTCTAACTACAAACATTGTTCCAGTGCTTTCATTGCTATTTCCCAAAGATACCAATTATCAAATCCAACTGTAATATTACAGCAATTTTTTTTCTTGCAAAAAGCTTGTAAATTATTCCTGGTACTTGATGAAAGTTGCCATTGATTTTTCTCTTAACAGTATTGTCAATTTGTCCATTTCAGCTAAGTCCAGTAATTTTATCAACCAGTCCTCTTTTGTTGGGATTTCCACACTCTTCCATTTTTGCACATATAATAATGTTGCTGCTGTGGCCATACATCTTAATATCTCTCCATATTTCTTCTCCAGCTGATCTTCTACTAGCCCCAATAGGTACAGCTCGAGCTTTAATAACACATCAGTTTTCAAGATACTATGCACCATATGTATTTGATTCCAGAATTTTTGACCTTTTCACATGTCTACCACATGTGATAAAAAGTTCCCATTTGTTGTTCATATTTCCAATATCTGTTTGAAACATTTTGTGCACATTGGCCAGTTTTTCTGGAGTTAAGGACCACTGATACATCATCTTATAGAAATTCTCTTTAAGCTCACAAGATAATGTGAATTTAATCCCCTTTGACCACGTTTTTCCTACTGTTCCCTTGATGAGTTCATCTTCTTTGTCAAGTTTCAACAGAAATTTATACGTTTCTTCTAATCAAATGTTCATCATCTGTACAAAAGCGTTTCTCAAATTCAGATGTAGTGAATGCAAAATCATACAGCTTCTTATCTACTTTACGCTTTTCTGTTATCTGTCTATAGGAAAACCATTGAAAGCTGTAACCCTCAGATATTAATTTTTCCATTGTTTTAACTCTTTACTGTTCCTGCTAAATTTTTAAAAGGTCTTGATAAATCAACCATTTTTCTTTCTGTGAGATCTCTTTCCAGCAAAAGGCCTTGTGTGAAAGAGAACAGAGGCTTTATAAACTGAGATATGCCTGTACATCTTTCCAAACTAGTGATGCCAATCACTTGTACTTAGTGAGGAGATAGCAGACCTGCACTATTTTGATGGCTTGACTAGATGTCTAGTTTGTACTGACTGTTGTCAAATGAAGCCTTTGATACTGTTGTGTCATTTGTAATCAATATATTATGCATAGGTTGTTGTGGGTTTTCCGGGCTTTGAGACCGTATTCTATTAGTATTTTCTCCTGACGTTTCACTTGCATCTGTGGTTGGCATCTTCAGAGGATCCTCTGAAGCAACCTATGGATTCCAGCCATGAAAGCCTTCAACTTTACATATTATGCATAGTGTTTGGAAAGGCTGAAGACAACTAATATTGAGATCAGCTGTAAGGGAAGATACAGATATATCAAGTCTGCCGTTTTGGATACTTCAAAGTATTTATCTGAATCCTTTCATTTATCTTTCAGAGCTCTGTTTCAGCTGTCTAAACTTTTTTTTTCCAGCTAACTTTATCTCATGTCAATGTTTCCTTCCTTTCTCTGGATCTGAAAATAGAGTCTAATATTTTAATCCTATATTTACTGTAGTTAGCATTAAAACTCCAAAATTATAGCTCTTTAACTTTATTTCCTTACCCTGATCAGTTCTTTCAGTCTTGCATTTTTCTGCTTTTCCTTTGTGTTGCTTCTTTTGTTCAATTTATACTTTTTTTCCAAGAAAACCCACTTTCTTCTAATCTTAACAGTATCCTTCTACAGCTTGATGTACAGCCTTCAATCTTTGTCAGTCCTTCATGTATTATTAGCAAGTTGCCTTCTTGCTGCAGCCTTGTAGACCTGCTGGATCTAATGGAACATTGATTTTTCCTAGCCCCAATCAATACTGAACTTGAGAGAGCAGTGTCATTGTTAGAAATAATTTTTGCTACTTGTACTTGAATGTTCAATTTAATTTAAGGTGAAACTTATTAAACCCAAATTAAAAGACAGCTGTTCCAAAAAGGAATTCTGAGGATTCAAGTTCCAAGAGCCAGAAAAAATAAGAGTGCCAGAAAAAATGAGACTCACCTGTGGAAAATCTGTAAGGTAAATGCTGCTTCTTGCCAGGAGAAATATGATAGTAATGGGAGACTTCAACCACTCTGATATTTGTTGGAGGGCACACACTGCCAAGTATGCAGGATCTGACAAATTTGTCACCAGCCTTGCAGGCAATTTCTTTGTACAAAGAAAGGAGGCAACAAGCATTGGAGGAGGAAGCAACGAAAGCATTGATTCTTTTGAATTTGATCATATCCAACAGAGATGAACTGGTCCATGGGATGGAAACAGTGGGATCCTTGGGTGGGAGTAGGTATGTTCTCTTGGGATTTATTATACAAAGGAAAAGACAAGTAAAAAATAGTCAGACACATGAACTGGGCTTCAAGAAAGTTGATTTCAGTAAACTTAGGAAAATACTGGATGAGATCAGATAGTCAGAAATGCTTAAAGGAAAGGGAGTTTATGAAGGCACAGTTGCAAAAAAAAAAAACTCCATTGAGAAAGTAAAGTAGGAGGTATCTAGGGAAATCAGGGTATATGTACAAACAACTTTGAGATGAGATGAGATTTAAAAGAGATGTGTTTAAGAAATTGAAGTTGGAGGAAATCATCAAAGAAGAATACAAATGAATAGCCATTACTTGTAGGGGCCAAATTAGAAACATGAAAGCTCAGAATGATGTCAGGCTTGCTTAACATGTTAAAAATAATTTTTAAAGTGTTTAGATTTTTTTTGTTTTTTTGGCTATGTTCAGAACAAGCAGAAGAATAAGGAAATGGTAGAGGCACTGTGTAGAGACGACAGTGAAATGCTAGTAGGGACAGAGAGAAGGTTGAACTGTTTGATATCTTTTTTGCCTCAGTCTTCTCCCAAAACGAAAATCGTGCTGTAACTAGTAAAGACAAAATATGCAGTAAAAAGACTAAAGCCCAGAATAGTCAAAGAAATAGTCAAGGAGTACTTAAATACTCTAAATGAGTTCAGGTTGCCAGGGATAGATGAACTGCATCCAAGAGTACTAAAAGAACATACTGATATAATATCAGAGCCACTGTTAATAATCTTGTTCATTTAACATCTGTATAAATTACTTAGATGGTGGAATTGAAGACATGCCTATCAGATTTGCAGATGAGAACAAAGTGTGTGTGTGGGGATAGCTAATATCCCAGAGGACAGAATCGTAATTGACTGATTGGATTTCTGAGCCAAAACGAATAAAATGAATTTCAGTTGGTATACATGTAAGGAACTATGTCTAGTCAGGAAAAAATGAAATGTACATATATAGGATGGATGACACCTTACTTGAAAGAAGTCCATGTGAAAAGGATCTAGAGGTCTTGATAGACTACAAGCTAAACATGTGTCAACAGTGTGATGTAGCAGCCAAAAAAGGTAGTGCAGTTCTGAGTTGCATCAACGGGAATATAGCATCCATATCAAGGGAAGTATTAATGCTGATCTGTGCTGCTTTCGTCATATTTCACCTGGAATACTGTGTCCAGTTCCAGGGCACCACAGTTCAAGATGGATATCAGCAAGCTTATTGTAAGCCACCTTGCATCCCATCTTGGGAGAAAGACAGGATATAAATTCAATAAATAAATAAGCAAGCTGAAGTGCATCCAGGAAAGGATAACCAGGGTGACAGTGGTCTGGAAGCCAAGCATTATGAGGAACAACTAAGAATGCTGGGTATGTTTAGCCTGGGAGAAAGAGGGCTGAGAGGTGACATGATAGCTAACTTTAAACACCTGAAGGGGTGTCACGTAGCATATGAAGCTAGCTTGTTTTATGCTGCTCAGCAGACTAGAACATGAACCAGTGGATTCAAACTATAAGAAAGGAGACTCTACCTGTGCGTTAGGAAGAACTTCTTTACTGTAAGAACTGTTTGGTAATTCCTTGGAGGGTAGTGGACTCTTTCCATCTTTGGAGGTCTTTAAACATACATTGAATGAGTATATTTCAGGAGTGCCTTAGTATGCATGGCAGGAGGTTGGACTAATTGGCCCTTGTAGTCCTTTCCAGCTCTAAGGTGCTATGATTCTACACCATTTGACAACCTTGTTACATAACAAATTGTTGCATAATTCCCCAGGTTACTCACTAGCTACTAAGTAAGGAACAAAATGAATTTTAACCACTGTTTTAATACTGAATCTTCCTTGTGCTTTGTGCTTGTAGGAAATGTATATCATGTGACTACTTCTGGCTATGTGAGTTTCAAATGTGTATTTTAAGATATTTATGAACTGCTTTTCCCAAAGGCTGAAACCAGGTAACATAAAATCAGTAATAGAAGAACAAAATAGCATTAAAATTTAATTTAAAATAAAATTTAATTTTTAAAAAAATCAGAAAGCCAACAATTAACTGAAAAAAATGAACTGAAATGAGCCATCCTATCTAGAGGGAATTAGGGCAAGGGGGAAATATCAATGGCAAAAAAAATTTGTAGATATGAGAAAGATACATTCACTACCAAATATGCCCACAAAAAGTTGCTTAGATGTTGAATCTGCTGCTGGAGATAGATTCCAAAATTTAGATATCTTGGAGCTGAATGGAGGTGCCCTTGAATCTACCCTGTGAGGTGCAGTGACAGCTAGCCTCTGCCTCACATGTATGTATTATCTTCTGTTACCCCAAAATGTGGGTGACTCAGAGGTCCACCCGCAATGTCAGTACTTCCATGTGACAGTGGGGAATTAATTAGCTCAAAATTAGGAGGCCTGCAAGAGTGGGGTAACTTAATGAGATCTTTCCACTGATGTTTATGGTGTCATGAAGGAAAGAACCAGCCAGAGAATCCAAAATGTAAACTAAAAATGTGTTTTATTGAGGAATCACACACACATGCAAAAGATTCAAACACTCACACACTCACATAAGGACTAACCAAAGGTAAAGGGAGGAAAGTTATGGATAGAGGACTTTGAGGGTTCAGGTGATAATTACTGGTCTGGATAGGGTGCTCCTTGTATTTTCTCCCATTATGTTAGAAATACTTTTACCAGTCAAGACTCTTCTGCAGAATATTTGGAGTCATATAATTTTTACAATGAGAATATTGCAATATGAATAAGCTATTTGTACATCTTAGTCTGAATCGCACTTTCAAAATTTTTCTCTTATAGAACCAACTGGATTCATGTTTATCAGAGCTGATGTTGAACCTTTGTTTCAATTTAATTACCAGTACTTCATCTTGCAGTATTTTAGGGGGACAAGAAAATAGAAGACTGCTGATGCAAGAAATGTAAAATGAAAATAGATTAGGCAAACAGAGAGGGTCTTATGAAGTGGTTTCTCACCTTTTTACCTGAATCTGACTGGAATAATTTCAGTCACAGTTGGACTACAACCAAATACAAACAATTATTAGTCCACTCTCAGCTGCTGATCTTTAAAGGTCAAATGTTGACATTATTGTTTTATTTTTATGTGTCTTAGTCTTGTAAAATGCCTTGCCTGGGCAATGTATGTGGTAAAGCAGGTTTTGAAAAGATCAAATAAAATGTTATACAGTGGGCCCTCCACTTGTGCAGAGGTTAGGGGAACAGGACCCCCAGAAAAGTAGAAAAACTGCTAATATCATAAGCCCCCCACAACTGTGTTTAACACAAGACACACAAAAAGTACCTGTACTGGTAGCCTGACTGGGCCAGGCCACATGTGTGTTCCTTGTTCACTCACTCACTTGGTGGGCAAGGGATAGGAGGGGGGTCAGGAGGAGGAGGGAGAAAGAGGACACTGTCCCATCCCCTTCTTGCCTGAGCTTGTGAGTAAATGCTTGTACCCTCCCTCCTCCCAGTCCATCCCCTTTGCTCTGCACATGTGTGTGCCCTCCTTCCATCCCTAATGTGTGTGCCCTCCTTCCATCCCACCCCCTCCCCCCTGTGAAGGTGAGTGAACTCATGAGCCCCCCTTTCTCCCCTCCTGCCAGCCCAAGTGAGTGAACTTGCGCACCCTCCCTCCTCCTATCCCTTTCCCCTGACCCAAGTGAGGGAATGGACATGGCCTCCCCCTGTCCCATCCCCTTCCCCTCGGTAATTCACAAATAATAAAATTCACAAAAGTCAAACACGCAAATGTGGAAGAGCAACTGTATAAATATGTAGAGTACCTGTACAAACTATTGCGGTGATTTCAGGGGGAAAGCAATCTTGGAAAACTACGTGTGCACATAAGAGTGAATACAGCTGTTCATTTGTATTTGCGCCTGGTAAACTAATTGTCTGCAGTACTGAAGTGCAATGTAAAAGTGTCACCTGGCCTAAGTGACCCAGTTGTCTGGGAAAGGAGATAACATTTCAGAAGTGATTAATCGGATTCTATCGTTGAGTGTCAGCCTAAGCATTCAACTTTAAATGAAGTGTAATCACTAATGGAGAGGGTGTTTAATTATGAAAAGCAGGGCCACTTTGATCGGCTCTGTTCAAAGATTGCCTCTGTCAGGCTTTTCCCTCCCTCAGTTGTTGCCTGGCAGCATGACAAATGGGGGAGAGATGTGAATCATGGCATACCCCATCATCTCTGCTGAGAGACTCACCGCATGTTGCTTTTCCTTTCCCAGAACCATATACATTCTGTTATATTATTATCTCTTTAGGAGTCAGTGCTTTAAGTAGCTTGGTTTCCTCTTCTCATCCCTTTTTTTTTATTTAGCTCTTTTTTTCTTTTAAGACTAAGCCTACAAACAGAGGCCAGAAACCTGTTGGTACACTACACAGATGTAACTACCAGGGTAGGCAACAGGAAGTAAAAGCTTTATAGATGCAGTGGCTAGTGAGGAAGTAAGACATTGGAGAAGGTGGCTGTTCAGATCTGGCGGACCACTGCTGAACAGTTCTCTAATTTAGGGCACCGACAGGACTCCAGGCACTGACTGTCTTGTTTCTATTGGTCTTACATAAGCTACTCAGGACTTGCACCAGAGCGTATTTTTGCTGAATAGCAAGATAAAAGTGCTTCAAATAAATAGTAAAATCAAGGGTTGTATTACTGTTGTTGTTGTTGTTGTTGTTGTTGTTGTTGTTGTCGTTGTTATTATTAAAATTCAAGGGAAGAACATATTTTTAGCAGACCTGTTCCTTGCAAGTTAGATTGCAAGTTCTTGCCAGTGGCATAAATTGAAATATGTGCACCTTTCCTGAAAGCCTTGAAGAATATAGATCATTCTGTAATTGAAGGTGAATGTATTCAGAGAAAAGCACGAAGGAGTGTTACACTGTGGGGTTTTTGCAGATATCCTTTTTTGTGAAGATTATGGTAGATATTCAGTGAGGGAACGGCACAGGTAGAGACAGAGAACCACTTGGTTGTTTATAAAGCACTGTGTTCGCATAGTGCTTCTTTGCCCTTTGAAAAATCTTCCAAATTCCCCCGTTTTGTGCCCTGTGAACCAGGCAGCTATTTGGGCTTGGCCCTAACATGAAGCTCCCTCTAAACGTTCTCTGAGCTGCAAGGAAGCTGTTGAAGAGAATGATGCCTAGTTAGTCCTTTATTGGTCATCCTATCAAATTGACAGTGCCAATTCAATGGGGATAAAGGACCCACAAAAGTGAGCCTTTATTTTGAGGTTGGACTGTTTCAACACTGGGTCATTCGAGAGCTGTTCACAAATAAGTGGATCTTATATGGCTCAAATAAGATTTAAAGGCACAACAGTCAGGCCATTTCCGCACTAGCCTGTCATAGTGCGATGATTCCACTTTCAACTTCCTCTGGAATCCTGGGGTTTGCAGTTTCGGGAGGGGCCAGTTGGCCCCTCCCAAAACTGCAAACCCCAGGATTCCAGAGGATGTTGAAAGTGGAATCATTGCACTATGACAGGCTAGTGCAGAAATGGCCTCAGTCTTCTGAAGATCGGGTTTCAACATTTAACTAATAGGTGGAGTTCTCCTTTTCTTGTTGAAATGTACTTTTACAGGAAAACCCTAGGTTCTCTTTTCTTTCCAGACTGTGTGTTTGTTTAATTTAAGCCATGTTTATCCTTGGATCTTGAAATTAAAAATCAAAACCCATGGGGGATATATGAAATAAATGACCATTGGCAGTCTTTCCTAAGCCATTGTCATGGCAGTTCTTTGAGTAATAAATTAACAATTTGGTATGTAATTTATGCTTGAAATGGTATACTCTCACTTTCTAATGTTCAAAGTGTTGTGTAATGCTTAAATTCATAATGGGACCTTGGTATCTGCTAGGGTTTGGTTCCAAGGCACCCATGGGTACCAAAATTCATGAATGTGCAAGTCTCAATATGTACAATAGTGTAGTAAAATGGTGTTCCCATATATAAAATGGCAAAATAAAGTTTTACATTTATTTATTTATGGAAAATTTTCAAGACATGGTTGAATCCATGGATACAGAATCCACAGATACGGAGGGCCAACTGTATGCTGAAATGGAACAGAGTTAGAAAAAGCAGGCACAAAACTACTAAATCAGTCAAATGAAAGAAGTTATGCAGACATTACAGAAATTAGCCAGATTTAAGTTCTAGTTATGTTTGGGTTGTCAAATGTAAATAATAAAACAAGGGCAATAGTGACATAACCTTACCTTCTGAAGTTAGTTTGTTAGCATTCCTCTGCCCCACAAATTATCATTTTCTGCACATGCCTAGTCAGTCATATTAAGTAATGTTTCTATATTGCAAGCTACCAGAGCTAGCTTCTCTTTATATCTAAAGTGTAGGGCCCAGCATTTTTTTAGTTCTGACTCTTAAAATGAGGACATATAAAGAGTTTAATTAACAGTGACATGTATAGGCTAATACAGTATGCAGTCTGGTACAAGTGTCTGCTATGATCTAATCTAATATTTTTCTTTTTTGCAAGATACTTCAGTATGTGCCAGATCTACAGCTGATAGCACATTGCTTTATTGTTTAATATAGGGTAATAAGTCATGTTCTTGTGAAGTCAGTACAAGTATGTTTTTAGATATATCGTTGCTTCTGCATATGTTGAAAGTTTCATAGTCACACAAAGTTTAGGTGACTTAAAATGCCTACTTGAAACAATCTGACTGAACCTGTTGCTTTTCAACACATGCCCTCCCATTGGTAGTGTTGAATGGGATGATGGAAGTTATAATCCAAAACATCTGGAAGGAACTAGGCCTTGAAAAGCCAACTTAAAACAAGCTACAATTTTATGTTGCAGAACCAATGAAGTAAACAGACTGGATTAATAGGGGTTTACTAACCTTTTAAAATTTTAATTTTTTCCCCCATAATTGCTCTGCGGTTCTTAAAAAGTATAGAATAATTGTGATTCTGTGCATATCTGTTCAGAAGTAGGACCTATTAAATTCAATGGTACTTACTTCCAAGTGAGTGAGTATTGGCTTGTGCTGTAAAAAAAAAAACCCTGCTTATTAATATTTACTAATAGTAAATAATTTTATTCTTTCTATTCTGCTTGAAATAGGAAGAACTGCATGCTGTTGTCAAGCCTCTTACACAAGCACAAAAATCATGTTGTGTGGCTTTCCCTTGTGGTCTTCAAAAGAATACCTTCTTATTGGATTAATTAAACAAATTGTTGCTTGTTTCCAAACCTTAAAAAGGTTAAGTCACATTTGATTGTAGATGTTTACATTCTTAGAGCTGAGTTTTCAGAACCTCCAGCAACAAACCTTTTTAAAGACTTTTATTTGATGCCTCACCATTACCAGCAAGTGGTTCTGTTGCTGGAAACTACTGAGCAAAAATGGAAATACATAATACCCCATTTTTCTGCAAGGGAAAGATCTTGTGTTGCAGTTTTCCCTTTGGAGGACTCTTTTATGGCAGCCTTTGAGCAAAAAGTGAAATTTGATAATAACTCTGATGTTTCATCTTGGCTCCTTTTGATAAAGTATTCTGTTTTAAAGGTGCTTCTGAAAAAAATGTAGCAATGGGATTCTGGATCATTTACTTTATGGCAGTTTTTTTCTTTTCAGAATTGATGCTAAAGAAGAAGGGATTTGAGTTTCCTTGGGAAATGGTACCCAATCTGATAAATTCCATCTGCAAAGAATGCAGTCTAGAGATGAATTGCCATATGTGTATGTAAAAGAATTGGCAATATGGGCTCTATTGGCCATTCTCGGAACAAGCCTTGAATTGCAACCGCTCTTTCCATCTATTCACATTTCAGACAGTATTTGGTCCCTATGTAAGATCTGTCTAGGTTTGCCTTAATTATGCATTTTGTCATTTTGTGAGGCT
Source organism: Ctenosaura bakeri (assembly GCA_948474755.1). Lineage (NCBI taxonomy): Eukaryota > Metazoa > Chordata > Lepidosauria > Squamata > Iguanidae > Ctenosaura > Ctenosaura bakeri. Next base: position 343,859 of record CAOLHI010000879.1, on the reverse strand, counting down.
CTCATCTTGTATACAGTTCGCTTTCTTAGCACACAGTGAGGATATTAACCCATCCAGGTCATTCACTAGCATTTTGTGTGTTGTATTCAGCTCTCCGTACATTGCAACTGAGGTTTTCTTGTTATTTCACTGTTCATGTAGAAGGAGCTAATTTGAACCTGCAAATCTTAAAGTATAAAGCTTACATTTCTGAATTAGATTTACTGTATAGATTTCTCATAGCCAGATTATTTGGAGTGTCACAGTATGTGTGTTGTAGGCAGAAGGTTAATCTTACTGACTTGAACATAACTTTCTCAAGCAGATACCAGAGTGTAGCTTTGTTACTTTGCTTTTTAATCCAACTCAGTTAGGTTTTAAATTTAATTACAGAATCAAATATCAAACGTAGCTTAAAAGCAGCAAGTTTCTGTTTTTCTTGACATTATAAATAAGGAATGGGAGTCGAACCTTTTCTGGTGCCTTTTACTTAGCCCAAACCATGATTGTGTGCTGCTGTGTAAGCAATAAGGAAGAAAAAAAGCTACAGCAGCTTCATATGGTGTAATTTATAGTGATTATCATAACCTGGTATATGTTATCTATCCCCAGCAAGAATCCTCACCCAGAATATTTCTGCCAGAAATCTGTTTAACCATTTGTATAACTTTTTGTAATCCTGGATTTCTATCTGTATCTGTATTTTTTTTTTTTTTTGGAGCTCAAGAACTACATTTAAGTTTTCTTTGAGTAAAACATATTGAGCATTACACATTTTCCTGGTTGTTTTTAAATTGCTGTATCTCCTTCCCTTGTTGTTCTCTGTGAGGACAACATTCTGACTTTTATCTTGCATCCAGAGACAGATTGAAAGAACAGTCAGAAGGTACATTCTACTGAAGTGAAGCCTTTGATATCATAAGTAGTCTGATATTTTGTCAACAAAAAAGCAAAACTTAAAATTCTGACAGAGGTCTCTAAGGCATTTGTACATAACATAGGATATATTCTGGGGCTGAATCCAAACTTATTTGTGATCTACTCAGAAAGCATAACCTTATAACAGATCAAAGGGAGCTCTGGCACCTCTTACCTTTCCTTCCTTCAAAGTAGCCATCTTTTTTCATTATTGCGTTTTACCTTCTTCTTACTCTGTTCTGTTGAGATGGAATATTGGGGAACACGCTGTGCCTCACCACTATGGACAGAATATTTAATACCCATTTCACTTTCTTTTCTTCAGTACCTGGTATTCTTCAGTATATGACTGTGCAAGTCATAGAAGCTGAAACAATGTCATATATTTGACTCATTTACTCTCTTTATGAGTACATCCACAAACTTGCATCTACAAACTTGCGATTTTAAGGGGAGTACAATTACATCTAAAACAGGTTGAAACTCTGATCCTTGACAGACCATTTTTTTTGTTTCCGTGGGGTTTTTTTTTTTAGTCCATTTATATTCCACATTTCTCCTACCATGGAACTCAAGGTTACAGTCTCCTACTAAACAAAGGCATCCATATCTTGTCTGGATTAAGCTTCAGTTTGTTCATTGCCATTCAGTCTGTAACGGACTAGGTGTTGATTATGAACACTGGTTTCTGCAGAATCTAAGGCTTAGGTCAAGGCAGAAGAGAGAGCTAGAATTTCTTGTTAACTACATATTAGTGGGACTGAACTCTCAAACTTGAAATGAATTTCCCAGAAGTTATCAGTGATAATGGGCTCTTCCCTATTATCTAGTAATATAGCTGAAAAGGGGATAGTTCCCTCTCCAGGTAAACAAGGGGTTAATGAGGTGTTGGGCTTAAATTACGTTTATTGGGGTCAATGTCACAGAAAGATATCAGAAACCACAAGAGACAATTACACAGTGAGGCATTCCAATGGGGAAGAAGGGTAAAAGCTTTGAGATAGTTTCATGGGAGAAGGAATAAAAAACTTCAGGGGTCTGAGGCCAACAGACAAACAAAGGGTTGGTTACAGGCTGGATGTGTCCAGAGTCCTGGCCCCAATATTGTCCCCAGCATCCAGAACATCATACTGTGAGTAGACAGGAATGTTTAATTAGATGTGCAAGAGTCGTTATATTCTTTTTAATCTCTGGCTGATATGACTAAAACTTGTTTGTAACTTGTAACTGCTTGAGTAATGCCTGAAGGAGGGTGCCTTCATGAATGAGATACCTTGTGTCAATGTTGTTTTCCTGCTTAGAATAAAAGCTTTTCCTTTAAAAACCTCCTCTTTTGCATGCTCTCTTCATGTGCTTCACTTGGTGCGCATGCATATTGTATCCCCAGCTCCCACAGGGAGTGGAAAGTTTTGCAATCAGAGGTGCAGGTCTAGAGATTCTTTCTCTGGTAGCTTTGTACTGAGTTACTGCATGACAGAGATTAACATGAGTAGGCTATGTCAACTAGATGATCTTCAGGGGTCCCATCTCCTACTTGAGAGCAGAAAGCAGGATTGAATAAGAGATCTTCCCCTCACATTATCATTTATATAATAAATGCCATGTTGTGACAGTGCACAGGTGGTAGGATATTAGTAGTAGACTCGTGAGTAATTTTCATTGACATTGTTGATCCTTCTGTATGAAGTGTGTTCAAGGTTTACTGAAAAGATCATTTTAAAATCTTTTGTTTGCGTTACACAGGGTCTGAAATATGTATGCTTAGTCTTGAGCTAATGCACTTCTGTAAGTATAATTTACTAAAAGATGCTGTGAAATAGTTAAATCACTGGCAAAATGAAACATTATGGAACATACCTTTTCTTTCCCCATTTGAATAGAGAGTCATAAACAAGCAATGCTTAATTTAAAAGTAATGAAGGATAAACTGAATAATAGATACTGATGAAAGATTGGAACTTTGGGGAGTGTAGGTTATTGCAAACTTTAAAACCCTTTTAATGAATCCCTTGTAAGCAATGTTGGTGCTATTACAATATTACAAGGATTATGTAAATTCTTTGTGAAAGGTAAACTTGCCTTTATGTGGGCCTTCAGCAATTTAGTTCTCATTAAGATCCACCCACTTCACCCTTGACAGGCAACATAGAGGAAGGTCTGTCCCTGTATGCTAGGAAGTGAGACATGAATATCTTTCTTTGCAGAAGTATATCCAATTCAGTTTGTTTATTTACGGTCATAGACCAAATAAAAATATGAAAAAATATAAAATAATACTAGTACAAAATTACAGTTACAGGTAAAATTCATACACCATACATACATACATACATACATACATTAAATACAAGTGCACTGAGTGCATTGCATTTGTATCAAAAGTCCAAATATAAAATTTAATATTGATAAGATTTCAAATGTAATACTTGTAGTTTAAATATATCTGAAGTATCGTTAAAACAGAGGTGTATAGAACTATTAACTTTTAGTTACCTTAAAAAAAAATCAAAGTACTTTAACCTGGTTTATTGTACTTAACACACTTTCCTTCCATCCAGCTTGTCATTCCTCCAACGCTCAGGACAGAGTATGAAGCACCAGCACAAGTGAGCCATTGAGATATCTCTCGTTCATTTAATGTCACATCCATGTAACTATGAAAATAACTAGAATTTAGTTAAATCACAAAAGGAGTGAGGTTGTCATTAACTTAGACAAAGATAATGTAACTTAGGCCATTTCCACACAAGGTTGATACATTGTAGTAGCATCAAATTCTTACCCTCCAGTCTGCATGTTGTAGCATTTTAGCATCGTAGTTTTCCTTGTGGTTCTGCACATTTTCAACTTCTAGAACGGTTCACTGTGATGAGAAACTGCTGTATGTGAAAACTGGAAAAAGTCCGATCTAAATCTCTCAAACCAGTTCTGCTTCGGTTTTTGCCTACATGCAGAAGCATAGCGTCAATTCACATTGCAGAAGTGGCTGGCTGTGGGCATTCCCAGGCTGTCCCTTCCGTCATTTCCGTCGCTATCTCTCTCTGCCCATCAAAGGAGAGGCTGCCATCATTATTGTCTTCAACAGACAGTGAGAAGAGAGTGGATCTGGTAATGGACTGTTAAGATGTGTTTTTTTCCATGTATTAATGAACATACCTACACACAAATGTAGCAACACAGAAATGTGTTTAAAATTCAGTTTTTTTAAAAAAAACAACAACAGACCAATCAGCAATGGTGGAGAGGGGTAAAGGAAGGAAATGGGAGTGGTGAGGGACTTGCTGTTGTGGATGCAGCAACCGTTGTTCTTCACGGTAATACAATGTAAATTGGGGAGGGGGGTGCAGACAGTACAGTTTCTGAAACGGAGTATGAAAATACCACTCTTGACATGTGGTGAACCAATTCCCTCCCACTCCTAATTAGTTGCAAGTAACTACTTCTTTGTAGATGGTTACTTCCAGGCTTTGCATATCAGGCTCACTTTCCATAGTGTCCACAGGATTTAGATTGTCTTATCCTCCTGTCTCTCCTGCCTCTGTTCTCTCTGCTGCCTCTTTTTTGCTATGACAGATTTGCCACACTTAGTTTTAGACTGAAGCAGTATACTTTAATCACAGGTGAAATGTTTAATTTGAACAACAACAATGTATAGCGCTTTTAGGAGCGAGGTAAGTTGAGCTTGACTTAAGTCAATTTCAATTCTGTCCCTTTCCCATTGTCATATATGGTAAGTAGTGGACAGCCCACATTCTAACTGATTCATTACTGAGCAAGTATCATGCCTTAGATAACTTGCAATCATAGAATCATAGAATCATAGAAATGTAGAGTTGGAAGAGACCCCAGGGGCCATCCAGTCCAACCCCCTGCCATGCAGGAACACCCTCAAAGCAAATCAAGCCTCTGCTTAAAAACCTCCAAGGAAGGAGACTCCACTACACTCTGAGGCAGCAGATTCCACTGCCGGACAGCCCTGGCTGTCAGGAAGTTCTTCCTGAGGTTCAGGTGGAATCTCCTTTCCTGCAGCTTGAATCCATTGCTCCTTGTCCTGGTCTCTGGAGCAGCAGAAAACAAGCCCTCTCCCTCCTCCCTCGGTCTACAAACTCCAATCTGAGGTAGACAGTAGTGTTTACTTGTAGCGCAGCAAGCAACACAGCACACTTCTTTCAGAGTTGCTAAGACTAAAACATACATGGAGTTTGCAGGTTTTATACCCACACATAACAAATTTTAAGGCACACAAAGATGTGATTGGAGAGGATCATAAATTTAACATCACCCCATATCTTTAGACATTTCCCCTGTTATCCTTGGGGCAGGAAGTTCCTGCCTCTTATCTTAGACACTTTGAGTTCCTCTTCATACTTCCATTTTTGCTTGCTCTGATCTTCTCCCCCCACCCGTTACTGGATACATTATAACCAACTGATACATTAGAAAACACAAGCAAGCTTCAAACAGATATATTGTTGCAATCATGAATTAACACTCAATACTTTGTAACACTCTAGCTAAACTCTAGCATTGCCCCTACATTGACCACCATACACTATTTCAATATATATCCAGCAGATCCATTTATGACAGGGGCTACGCATTCCGACAGCAAGCAGAGTTCTGTATATGATGCTGGTGGCTCTTACTGAAACCTCCAGTATCCTGCTCCCTAACTAGGTGCAGATCTGTAGAGGAAACTCTGAATCTGGTTAGAAAAGGAAAGAATGCCATTCAGAGCTTTTGATCAAAAGGGTCAGACCCTGCTCAAGTTACAAAGCCAGGGAGCAAGTAAGACAAGTTCACTGAGCACACACAAACCTTATGTGCAAATTTTAAGGAATTCTATTGTGCACACTTATTATTCTGCTTGCATAGCTAAGCTAAGGCCTAATGTTTGCTGCTTCACGAATCCATAGAAACCAGTTCAGACCAACCTTGCAGTCATGTAGTGCCCTTAGATGTGTTTTACAGACACTGTTTTATGCCAAGGACAAAATACAAAAAAAAGACTTGAAAGCATATAAAAGCATACAAAAAATGGAGGTACTTTGGTTCAGCATTTTAAAGCTTATAATGCCTCTGTGCGTGAAAGTGCATTTGGCATCAGTGCATCTGCACATTGCAACTGCTGCACATGCAAATGTGCATGCACATTTAATTGAGTAATTTCACAATTCACATGTGCAGCAATTGCATAAGTTTCATGTGTGTAAAGTGGCACTCTGTCTTCTCAGTAGGGTATCTTAGCCTTAGTGGGTTATCTAAAGGGATGAAAACAAAGACTGTAATGAAGGTTGGGGCCCATCCAGCAAGTGCTTTAGATATTTCTTGAACAAACATTTCATGCTATTGTATGTTTGTCCAAGAATGCACATTTTTGAAGTTAATTTGACCAAACTTAATATTTATATTGAGGCTGACAATCTAAAGAGTTTGGGACCAATCAGCAAATGTCAGTATTTAGGGGAAAGAGATAGCTGATTTTAGTCTATATTGCATGGAACAAATTTTAATGCCCCAGACAACTGTTTCATTGAAATCATATGCAAAACAGTTGCCATCAACCTGGGTGAAGTTCCTTTTTCCTTAGATGTACAGTAAAATGCATCCCCTAGAAAAAATGCTTTTCAGCCTTTTTTAAAAAAAGAATCATTCTGAGCATGTGTAATTTTGAATGTTAACGTCATTTAAATCATAGTATTGTGGCTGTGGGAATAAAAGAGTTGGTTCTTCTGCCCTGTTGGTAAATACTTGGAGACATGTGTCATTTCCTTGTAGGAGCAAGTAATATATAAAATAATAAAGTGAGCATATGCAACCATGTACATGCCTGGCTAACTGTCACAACTATCTTTTTTTTAATCTGTGAAGGAATGCTGCAGCAACCAGCATTAGCTTTAACATGCTCTACACTGGTCCAGGTGCTGAAGCTGAATTTGTAGGACATTCTCCGATCACCTGCTGCTCTCTGGCCACTTAGAGCACCCCTGGACCTTGGCCACAAGACCTAGCCAATCTGCCCCGCAGTCTCCTTGCTTTTAAACCTATAGCTTCTAAAGGCTTCAGCTTCTTCCACAGAAGTCCCTTGTAAGTAATCTTGAAATCCCGCCTTACTTTTGAAGTCAGGATGTGACATGGTCTCCCCTGATTCAGACTCCTGCATTAATGTAATCTCCCATTTTTGTGACTAGTTTGCTTCTTTCTCCATAGCAGTGTGAGTGGAGTAAAACCAAACACAGGAAGTCCTAGCCCCCTCCCATGTATTCTAGCCCCCTCCCATGTCTGCCATGTCACATGACTACCTCACTATACTGTGGGTGGAAAAAACCAGCCGCCATTACATATTAGCAGGAGGTCACATACCACAAGGGGTCCCAGCCCCTTCCTCAACTGTGGCACTTCCTCATTGGTGGAAAATGTTGAAGTGGGAGTGTATGTTGCTACCTGCATATAAAGCCTGGTCAGGCCTCCATGCTTTGTTGCGATCTGATCTCTTGATCGCCACCCAGCTGCAGCTGTTTGTATTTTTGTATTTTTGTATTTTTGTATTTTTGTATTTTTGTACCGAATAAACCTGGCCTACGGGCCCAGCCTTTTGGACCAAGAAACGTCTTGTTCATTTGCCTGTTTCTCAGAAAAAGCTGGCTCTCCCTAGGGTGCTGGAGGTGACAGTTTTTGGCGCCCAACGTGGGGCTCGTGAGAAGCGGGCAGGGGTGAGGAGCACCCAAATTAGTCCCTCTGCCCAGGGGAACAGACGGGGAGGCCCCCTCTGAAAACCGTCTGATTTTGGGGGCGGACATCGAATTTTTCATGTCAAGGCGCCAACGTCCCTTTGAGACGTGACGGGAATTTTCGCAGTACGCTCCCTGATCAGCGGCAACAGAGGTTCTACCTTCCTGATCCAAAAGGCTTTGGAATCTGAGTAGGGTGAGGTCTGGAACAATTGGACGCCTCTGGAACATGCCTCTGATTCACCTCACCCCCTGGTAAGCCTCCGAAATTGATTAGGGTGAGATCTGGAATTATCAGAAGCCTCTGATACATCTCACCCTCTGGAAAAGTCCCAAAAACTTTTTTAAAGGGACCGCCCTAGATAGGTACCTTTGGGCTTGAAATTAGTTTTGAGAATTCTCTTGTTGCTCTGTGGCTGCGTGTGAATGGGGAGCTCCAACTGTCTGTTGATGAATTTGCGTTCTCTGTGTGTGTGTGTTGCGTTCATTTTGTGCCTGGAGTGAGAAATGTCTGTGCATTTGTGTTCCCTGTAGTTTTATTTTTTTAATTAGTGCCCTCAGTCCAAGGAATTCCCTGGGTGAGGGCAGGCATGGCTGCAACAGATTCTTGCAGCATGTCCCAGGGCTGCAGTCAGGCAGTTTGGCTGTTTGCCCTGAGATTCCTCGAGATTCCTCTGCCTGAGCTCCTGCCTTCATCTTCAAACTGATCCTTTTACATTTTGCGACTTTTATGGTTTTCCCCAGGGATAAAATCTGGTACTGGGATTGATTTACGAAATGTGTCTGTGCTGGGAGCGCCCAGCTTCTTGTAATCAATAGGAAAGGATATGGTATATTATGTTTATTGAACAGGGAATTTCTGCCTGCATCTAATGCCCAGAAATTTGAATCAGATTCAATGAAATGTTAAGAATATATCTGTTCCTGCGATGTTCTTTTAGCCTGTTTCTCTATTTGCTAAACATTAACAGGTTACATTACGTATTGGAATTGGGGTTTCTTTCTTTCTTGCACTTTCCCAAAGGGAATGAGGGGCGTTTTCCTTGCTCAGCACTTCTGCCAAGGGTTATCCAGCATGAAAAAAAACTCTTTTATATGGAAGAAAAGTGCTGGACTTGTGTTAAACATTCATCTGTGCAACATCTCTCGACTGCATCTCTCCTTTTCTTAAAAAAGACATATTTTATTTCAACAATTAAGTGTGTACTGCCCTTATGTTCTGATTTGTTTCATTTTTTTTAAGGAACTCTTTCATTCCATTTCCTGCCACTGAATTACAGCAGGAAGAACATAAATCTGTTGTTAATCTCTGCATTGTTTACGAAACATGTTTTCTTTAACCAGAAATCCCAGGCCAGCAAGATAGCCTTTTCTCTCTGTTGTCTCCTCCAAGGAGAACAAAGAAGGCGTGAATTTGTTCAAGATCAGCAATTGTGTGACTGAGAATGAGCCAGTTTTCATTTCTCTGCAGGAACTTGGGGATTTTCTTTGGGAGTGGTTTTGGGGTGATTTTTGTGCAAGCATATAATTTTTCTTTTTTTCCCTTTTTATTTTCACAAATTGGCTCTTGCATTTGTAGCTCAGGAAGCCCAGAGTAGACTGGCCACTGAAGAAGAAGAACATGCCAATCCACCACATGTTAGCCAGCCAGAACAACATGTTAGCCATAAGGATTGCAATAGGGAAGTTGCAGAAAAGGAAACTGTTCTTTTTCAAAATCTGTTCTTTCCCAAGTTTCTAGTCCTCAAGGAAACATTCAATTGTTAAGCTGCAGATCTCTTTTGTCTCTTGAGCATTTGCATAACAATGGGGCCAGACCATGACTCTTCAACAGCTCACTTTTTTTAAAAAATCTCTTGGTTTGAGAAGGTGGGGGTCTTGAGGCAAACCTCTTTTTAAACTTCATCCAAAATTTAGTAATTGCTTTTGACATAAAAATTGCCAGTGTGAGAAGTAAAATATATTTTAGTATTTGAGCTTTTGAAATACAATGGAGTCTTAAGCATAAATCTTAGAAACTGGCAGCTTGGAGCCGAGAAGACCTTGGAGCAAAGAGGAACCAGGCAGATAAAAAAAAAAAATTCAATAGTGAGACTGAATTACTTGCTCATGTGAATTTTACTAAGGCGAGGCTTGCTCCTTTTGTGACGGAAGGACTGTTTTCTCTAGAACGCAGAGGAAAACTGCAATATCTTTATTGAGCCTCAGCAGATAGGAATTTTTGGAAAGACTAGTTCAAAATGTAGTTTCTTGCTTTTGATTCTAATTTGTGACCAGTTAATGTTTTCATACAGTGACATTTGTGGATGGATGCTATAGGTTGGATCAAGATCATGACTATTTTAAGTCCTGTTAATTTCAGTGGTCTTCCTGTTAAATATGACAAAAGCTGGAATCTTTTTGATGTCTTATGCATTTATAAGTTCCCCTGTGGAAGTAGTTAAACATTTTCGTCCTTAGAAACACATTATTTCAGTAAGCTAGAAACGTACATGGAAGAGATGACAGTACTCACATTGTGATTTCACTTTAGTGAATTGCTAAACACACCAGGAAATGGCTTTTGCTTCCAATTTTTCATCCCTTTGTAATAGCACCTTGCTTTACTACTCCTCTTTGCAGGAATTTAACCAAGAATGGTTCTGCATAACTGTGAATACTCATGGCCCCTCTTTTTGTATCTTAAAGCATCTTGACTACACTTTGATACCAGAGGGGGGTGGAAACCCTCCTGGATAGGTTTCCTCCTGCTTTTATTACAGAAGATTTTTCCTTTTGGATACTTGAAGAGGGTTAAGCCCCAAACCTGAAAACAACAACAACATCTTAAATGTATTTTTACTTCAATGTTTTTAATGTTCCAGAAACTTTTGCCTATGGACTGTGTATTTGAATTTGTAATGCTATCATTCAATTGCCTTCATTCAAGTTTTTGATTGCTGATGTATTTCTTTGTAATTGTTGTTATATGAGGTATTCTTTTAGTAATTTCCGCTTCAGTTGTTATGAGTGTACTGGATGTGGGATGTTATGCTTTCTGCCTTCCCCCCCTTTCTCTCTCTTTCCTTTTTAGGTATTTTTAGTGTGATGTTACGAGATTTATAGAAATGTGGTAGAATTTGAACTCAGAACCCACAGGTTTGCCTACTTGTATTGATTTTCAATTGATCTTTGTTATTTTTCTGAATTGTTTGCATATTGCTAATGTAAACTTGAGCACAACCCCACTCTCTTTGTGTCTGGGGGATGATGTGCTTTGTTGTTTTTATCTGCCTACAGATATCATTATTAAAAAGACATCATATCATAGAATAGAAATTTCTGTTAGATAGACCAAAGAAGATCTTGTATGCCAGAGAATACTGTCAATTAATTGCTGATTTCTCTTACATGCTGTTGCATCTAAGAAGATCAATTGTTGATTTCATGTATCTACTGCTGTACCTATGTGAAGTGCATAACTAGTTTCATATATCCATTATGTGTACATTATAGTAATAATTCTCTTTCTAAAAGCCCTCTATACTAGAAATATCCTTTTCTTGTTGGGATTATGCTACAGTCCTGATCTACTGCCCTCCCACATTTTTCATGGAACTGTTTCGCCTTTCTGATTGCTTTCATTCACAAAAGCCTGCTTTTGAATTACAGCATTTCAGGGTTCCTCTGTTTTGTAGTTGCTGCATTGCATTCACGTCAATGGGAATTCATCCAGTGAACATCGTCCATTGTGAGTGCATTTGTCCATTATTGATATGTTTGCCAATAAGTTGTTACTGTGGTTCAGACCTGAGCACTAGATATCTCTTTTGATATCAAATAATTTGACCTTTTGCTGGCACACCTGGCTTATGCATTTGCAGGGGGTCCCCAAAATGCAAGTTCCCAAGGAAGCAGCCGATAAAGACAAGGATTTCTTCCCTTAGGCGGGCATTCCAAAAAGCCTTGGTCAATTGCTCTGGGACCTGGCTTGCAGATGCATCAGATGCATTTTATTTTACAATGATGCTGGATTTGCGCCAATAAACAGCAAGGCCATGATAAGTGCTGCACATGGATAGCAGCAGTTCAGATCCGCCTTTGTCCAGCCTGAAATTTGCTCTGTTCTTAATGTCTCCTGGTCTGGCCCTCAGGCACAATGTTTGCTACAAAACAAACAAAAACACCCTGATTTTGAGAGTTCACTGGCTGAATTTCAAATTTTATCCCGCCTTGCTGGAATTTGCTTTGTTCTCACCGGACCAAAATTTCCCTAGCCAACTCTGTCTGGGAAGCCTGAGGGGGGAGGTTGAAATGGAAGATGCATTGTTATAAAAATCTATTTGTTCTGTGGCCCCTGCTCGCTCTTTATCCTTACAGGAAGGACCCCAGCGGCAGACTCAAGCTGCTATTTAGAAGGAATGCGCCAGATATCTGATCTTTTAGGGACATTGGTTCTCATTGGTCACTCCGGAGGCTGACCTGAGACTTCAGTATTGGATTTTGAACTGTGCCTGTTAACCACTGGAAGTAATTTCAGCACTGGCTACATCGACAGTAGATTAGGATTGATTGCACTGAAACTAAGCAGGGTTGGGCCTGGTCAGCTCTTGGATGAGTGAAAAGTATTTTTGTCTTGTTTAACTCTGAGTTTCTGTTGTCTATCGCAATGTATGCCAATCATTCGTAATATACTACCCAATGATAAGCCTGTTGATCTACCTCGAAGGGTCAATGTTACTAGAGAGTCTCAAATTCTACTCCAGGGATATGGGATGGGGCTGGTACTTCCTGTGTGGGGGGGGAAACTGTGAGTGGAGTAAAACCAAACACAGGAAGTCCTAGTCCCCTCCCATGTATTCTAGCCCCCTCCCATGTCTGCCATGTCACATGATGACTACCTCACTATACTGTGGGTGGAAAAAACCAGCCGCCATTACATATTAGCAGGAGGTCACATACCACAAGGGGTCCCAGCCCCTTCCTCAACTGTGGCACTTCCTCATTGGTGGAAAATGTTGAAGTGGGAGTGTATGTTGCTACCTGCATATAAAGCCTGGTCAGGCCTCCATGCTTTGTTGCGATCTGATCTCTTGATCGCCACCCAGCTGCAGCTGTTTGTATTTTTGTATTTTTGTATTTTTGTACCGAATAAACCTGGCCTACGGGCCCAGCCTTTTGGACCAAGAAACGTCTTGTTCATTTGCCTGTTTCTCAGAAAAAGCTGGCTCTCCCTAGGGTGCTGGAGGTGACAGCAGTAGTCATCTTTTCTTTGTAAGTGGTACTGATTTCTTAACTGCTATGAACAAGAAATTGGGAGCAGTTATACAGTCTCACATAGCCTCAGAATCTCTTCCTAATTCAGCCTAAGCTGTAGTGTATTATTATGAATGCCAACCTTAATATTGATTATGGTTAGAGAACATGCAGATACAGTACTGTGCCATGTTGAAGGCTGACTGGGGAGGGAGGATTTGCCTGGCAGAGAAACAGAGGCAGCAGTCTGCTATAATTTTTTTACTGTAGTTAAATGGTTAACTGTAACATGTGCATACCAAGTCTAAAAGTGGGGTGGAAAGGAAGAGAGTTTCAAGTGAAAAATATTAGCATCTGCTGAATTTCTGTATTATTTTCAAATTTAACTGTTTTTTTTAGAAATCTGCAGACATATATTCAACGCTTCAGCCTTCAAATGTGTAGTTCAAACAGTTTTCTTCATCATTCCAACATCTGCTAATGATTGTGGAATTGCAAGAGCCATGTGCCTGTTTTATAAAAGCATTTTTCCTCTTCAAGATATTTTTAACTCTTGGACATGATAATGTATTTTTCCAGCTTGTACAACTTCACATGTGTTAACATTAAACCATTATTTTTGAGAGATTAAAATAGTATTAAACCAGCTGAGCATGTGTGTCGTGTGTGTGTGTGTGTGTGTGTTATATTTCTGTCTTCTTGACTGTTTTCTTGAGTGTTTGTAAGGATTTGTTTTGTTAGTACCGTGCTGTGTTCTTACTCAGCCTTTGTGGGGGGGGGAAACAGCATTGTTTTCGATGTAATGCCCAATGTTTGGAGATGCTATAAGATGTAGATAAGAGATGAGATAAGAGATGAGTTGAGTGAGTCATATCCTTTTTACTCTGTGAAGCAACTGTATTCACACTCGTTATGGTTTCCTTTTACAGTCACTCCCAGTGGCTGCAATTTAGAGCAGCAATTCATGTGCTAGGAAGCTGTTGCTGTTAGCTGGAGAGTATTATTTGTTGCAGGTCCTGTTATAGGATCAATTTTAAGAGTGAATGGATGTATATGAAGCCAAAGATAATTTGCTTCTCCAAATTGAGAAGAGGGGAAATGTTGCAACTGGAGCATAATAAGGTAATTTTCTCTCCTCCTCCCCCCACTGATTTTACATTCTCCCAGTGATTTTAGCAAGGCTTTATATGGAGTAATTTAGTATGAAATACTCATTGTTGGTTTTATTTAATAAACACAGAAGTAAGAAATTTAACCTTAAAAGTGATACCAGTGAGAATATATTTAAAATATAAATTAATGTTTTTGTAGTCATCCTAACAAACCTATAAGAGGAACACTTGAAGTGCCTGTTTATTATTGCATCTTATGCCTTCTTTACAGTTTTTTCTGTACTGTGTTGGTTAAAATGCATGGATTTAAGCCTTTTTTTTTTTACTGAAGGATGAAAGAGGACTTGCACAACTCTAGTGATTAAAAAGTAGTAAAATGTTAAACCCGATCTTCTTCCTGTAGTAAGGGAGCTGAACATATTGGGACTAATTTTTGATTGAGTCAAGTAAGTCGTGTGTATTCTCACTTTGGGAGTATTTACTGTTGAATTTAATTGGCAATAACATGTATAAGATTGCACTGTGAATTATACCGTGTATACTTTATATATATTTAATATGTGCTGTACAAACTACAGCCAGAAAATAAACATCTGAGATGTTCTGCAAAATCTAAACATATGCTACTGAGTACTGTATGCAAACTTGTTTCTATAATTGAAAGGACAGGAGTTCATGTTGCTTTAGGGCTATGCAAACATAGCTGCTGGATGTTTTCAAAGCAGTTTTGTTTGATTTCCTATCTGTTGCAGATAGGATTTTATGACTCTGTAGCATCTTGGATGTTAATAGTAATAGAATCCAGCTATATGCTTACAAAAAAGGGCATGTTTTAGATTTGGAAGGGGTGAAGAGAGAGAAAACGCCATTAACAAGTTTTATAGTAGATTTAACAGTGACAAAATAATCACCCATCTTTTCTAGATGATAAAATATTAATCAGTCTTGAACTTCTATCTTTACACATCTTCCCTTGCCAATTAAAAGCACTGCTGTACTAAGTTTCTCTTACTTTATTCTGTATCAGAGGAACTGATATTCTAAATTGTGAGATTTGCATAATCTTGTGAGATTTGATTAATAAGCATGGGATCTGAATAATCAAAGACTCCAACTCTGCCAGAAAGCTCCATTTTTCTTCTTAAGAGAAAAGGATGTAATGAAATGCGTGCAACATATTTTCTCTTTGTGTTAATGATGATAAAATTATTTGACAGTTTATTATGTAACTGTTCTGCAGCAGTCCTGTATGCATTGGTCAGCAGAACTGTGAAGAAGCATTTAACTAGCTACTTAGATTTTCTAAAGGTAATGGCCAGCTCAGAGCTTTGAAGGAGATAACTTTCTTGGTTTTTAGTTCGAATCTTCTGCTATGCTTTTCATTGTAGAGGGCTGGCCTGACTTTACAGTGTTTTCAAGTAAAGTATGGTGAGTTGATTTACATCTAAATGTTTGGCTGTGCAAGATACTGTGATCATTAATGGTATTGAGTTTACATGCCTGACAAGAATATGTCTTAATCCACTAGAAAAAGGAGGAAATGTAATATTTGTAGTTTTGCCATAATGGTAGTGCTTATAGAATTGAGTCTCTTTATGGGTTATTTACAAATACTGCATATTAATTAGGGCTCTTTTTTTCAAATGTCATTGCAACGGTGTAACAAATTCCTTTGAATGACAATCATTCTACACTTCTACACTTGGAACATAGATGTGGCCAATTTTTCAAGCCCTCTTCACCTGCTTCTCACCCACCAAGAGAAATGGAAATAAGTGAATAATACCCAACTTGAATTCCAGTTTCTAAGTGCTACTGAGATGTGGGCTGAATGCACAGAAAAGCAATTTATGTATTAGTGCCATCAAGACCAGTATCTTATATCATTTTAATAGCACAAATAACCCTGCATTTCTGGACATTTGGTTTCAGAGTATACATGAAGGGAAAATCCAACAAAGTATACAGTTGTGTATCCAAGTGTGAAAGTGGTTGTGTAAGATGTTGTGTACCTAGAGAACCACAAAAAGTAATACAATAATGCTCAAGTAAAAGAGAACCTGAAGGAGCTTGACTGATGAGCTATTCTTCTGCACTAACATTACATTGGGATTTAGAACGAAGCACATAGATACAGTAAATTAATGTAACTGCACACTAAATGTAAGCTCCTTGATAGAATAAAGCAGAATAGTGAGTTGCATTTTGTTCTAATGTTTGTATTAACATGTTGGTATTTCTGGGGCTCAAACTGAATGCATTTTGAGAAACATGTCCAATGTTTACTTTAGCTTTAAAAATAAACCTATATAACATTGACATGGATGCTGCTCATGTAGTTTGGTCACAAGGGGATGATTTTCTTGTTTGTCATTTACCCCTTGTAATGTATGGAATGCCATAAGTTTAACAAACAGATAATTATATGTTCATACTAGTGCATGGCACATCATGCTGTAAAACTGAGTCTGCATCCAAGCACTACAGAAATGAATAAGAGACTTCAAATGACTGTGTGTGCAGAGCCACAAATAATTTCTTTTTCTGATTTAAAAAATATTCAGATCTTATTTGCCATTTGAGTATTTTTTAAGAGGAGGAAGATATTCTGAATTGTTGTCCCCAATGTCCTAAAAAAAGTTGAAAATAAGTAAAGGTAAGTTGAACTATATGGGTGCTCAGTTTCACCCAGTGCCACTTTTGGGATGTAACACTTGTTTGGTTTAGACTTAAATGCAGTACCATGGGAATTCCACCATTTTTACTGTTGTAAAGAAAATAAGGCCATATGTTACAAGTTACTGAAAAAAGCTAAATGCAAGCACAAACTTGGGTCATAATTTTAGGATTGCTTTAAAGTCATTGGTGCTTTCAGAATTCTTCTAAGTCCAGGTTTTGTGATGACAACTAGAATGTAGACAGCTTTTGTGTGAGGCTGTTGCCAACAAAGCTTAACAAATGTTCAACTGTTTATGTGGATTGTGCTTCAGTAGTTTTGAACCTTAGAAGCAAGGGGATTTGTATTATGATATTGATTAGCTTTGTGCCACTGAGAGAGGATTGCAGAACTTTCGCTTCAACTTCGGGGACTTCTTTCTGCTGTTATTTTTCAGCCCATACTAAACTCACACAGAAAATTATCATACGTTTTGACATAAAACCAAATTGTATTTTGTGGCTCTAATACAGTACAATGTAATATTGTACAATGTAAAGAGCTGGAGAATACAAAACAATTTAAAGAGGAACAGAACAGGTCAGGAAATAAAAGTCCACTTTATACATGACAGTTCTGTCATGAAAACTAGAGGTGTAAATCTTCCTCATAATAATTCAGGCAGCAGGCACTGACTTCTTATAATGAAATTCCTCGCAATTTTGAGGAACTGTTGGATAGAATTAATGAATAAAATGTTGTTAGGAAGCTATAGGCAAGAATTACAGTACCATTGGCATTCATTTACTTCAGCTGTGATTTACTTTTCTCTGCAGAACAAAATCTTATTCCACTAATGGGATTTGTTTGTAAACAGAACTTTCTTCATAGCAAAGCTCAAGGCAACCATCCTTATTCAAATTTGAATAAATTTCTGTACTAGCAAGAATTTCCTCACCTTTATAAATTTGCACTACCATTTTGTTATAAAGAGGAAAACAGATCAGAAGTAGAAATCCCTGTGGTAGAATTATGATGTAGGAGATAGATGAAAATTGAACACACAAAAAGAATAAAAATCAATATTTCAGAATAAAGGTTGCTCTTCAGAGCAGACAGATATTAAGAACAAAAAGCATATAACACATTTGTTACTGTTCCTTTCTTAGACAGGTAGTTGATTAATAGCCTAGAATGAGTTGCTGATGGAATCTAGTTTTAGGAGAAACTTATACTGGAGTGAAACTTCATTTAAAGCTTTGGAACATTACCAGCCAGCTGCTGGGAGTATGTGTGTGAGAGAGAGATAGAGAAAGAAAGAGAGAGAAAGTATATATACATATGTAAAGTTCTGCACACTTGGAGAGATAGAGGTAGTGAGAGTAAGCAGAGGGAATGGCTGAAGGAATCTTGAGGGCTCAGAGCATATCTTGGAAATTGTTTAGAAAGAGAATGGATCTACTGCTCTATAGAAATAGCTGTTCAGTATCTCCACTTTCACTTTGCTTTTTATTCATAATTAAAGCAAATATTGTAAAAAATGTTGTAAGTTTCCAGTCTAGTCCTATCAAAGAAATCAAAATCTTGGAAGTCTCTAGTGTTGGCCCAGAACATCTCACCAAGGATCATTGCTGATGGGGGTGGAACAAGGGGTACCTTTCCAGCAGCAAACAGTTTTAGTCGATGTATGCAATGTGATTATGTACTGAAAAGTTAGTGTGAATAATGTGAAAGTCTTTATCATCAACAAAAAAGAACTAGTGTCTTTTCACTTAAATCACCCAACTGAAGTCCCTAGAGGTAGAAATGTATCTGGTAAAGATACTTCAGACCAGTACTACTCAAAATGGTGGCACATGGCCTAGTGCTGAACTGGTCCATGATGTAATGGTTACCAGACCATGGCAAGTTTCCTGAAAAGAAAGAAGTAGTTGTAGTCAATGGGTGCACATTTGGTGTTGCTCCATGGCACACCGGGGAACAAAAACTTCTGCTGGTCACTCATATCAGCTAGCTTAAGAAATGCTGCTTTAAACCTATGTGCCCTGGGTATAGTGAAAATCCATGATGACATTTGTTTTGTCAGTTTTAAAATATGAAATAAAATTATTTTCTCTGTGCAGAATTGTGGATGTCCAAATCAAGCACAATTCAAATTAAGCATGAGTTGTATCTATGGGCTGTTGTTTTATTATTTTATTTATTTCTGTCCTGTTTTTCCCTCAGTTTGGGACTCATGGCAACTGGTTTGAATTACAACCCCCATTTCTGTAACTGTTGGCCATACTAGGGCTGGTAGGAGTTGTAACATAAATACTACAGGTCAGGAAATGCTGCGCCTATTTTCCATGATCAAACACATTCAAAGTAATAATACTGTACTTTAAATAGAGTTCTTCAAATACTGGTCAAGCCTGTTTAGGCTGCAGTCCTGTGCATGTGTAATTTGAGAGCAAGCCACAGTGAACACAGTGGGAGTTACTTTGGAATAAAAGTGCATAGGATTGCACTGGTAATGTACTCTCATGGGGAATAATTTATTCTTTAAAATTAACAATTAAAACAACTATATCTAGATCTTTGATGTTCTATTAACCCTTTAAAATAAATCATTATATAATGTGCCAAAGAGGAAGATTTGCAAATGAACTGGTTAATCTCGTTCACATAAGGTCTGAAACTGGTATAAATTGAATCCCAAATCAGGAGAAAGACAGGATATTTATTTATATATTATCATTATCATTATCCAGTACACTGGAATTTGTGATGCCAAACAAAGCTTGTACCAAACACATGGGTACTGCTTGAGAATATGAGATAATACTTGTAGTAAGCTATTGACAAATGTTAGATGGGCTAGTGACAGTTTGGTGCCTTAGCAGTGGTGTGTAGCCTGAAGTTCAGGTATTTGTGGAATAAATTTCATTTGAGGGGATTCTTGTAAAAACAAGAATAATTATGTTTGTTACTGAATTACTGTCTGTATTTGTTAGCAGTGGGGGCTGATGGCTCTACTCTGTGGAGCAGTGAGTCCATTCCTGGTTTGGGCTAACTTTAAAGGAACTATCCAAAGTGCTGAACTTATTTAGGAGTAAAGTTTGAATTAACACATGGGGTTGATTCACCTCTACACTGACATAAGCACCATCAGCTGCCAGTATTTGGAAAAGGAGAGTAAAATCTGAACTTTCAAGTACTCCCACTGTCCTGATGACATATCAAAGTATTAGTGGATAGCTCGACCAAAATAAAGCAATTCCAAGTGTTCACCGGTCAATGTGATATGCTCACATTACTAATCAATTGTAGGATCTTTAAAATTACTTACTTTCATTTTGTGGGTTTTAAGACCCCTTTTACAATAATCAGTAAGCAAATGTCATTTATAGAGAAGAATACAGCAGGATAAATTCATTTCTGTGTATAAATCCAGAAGGTACTTTCAAGTACAATAGAAGCATAGAATCGCAAACTTTTATAGGGGCCTTATGAGGCCAACCCCTGCTCAGTGCAGGAACTCTAGTTTAGTATAGTTCTAGTATTGTATTATTATTATTATTATTATTATTATTATTATTATTATTTTATTTGCATGGTATTTTGAATTGTTTAAAAGATACTGTCTACATGTTCAACAATGGTACAAGAGATTGGTCTCACAGTTAAAGGCTGATTTAGAAATATGGTGATTCTGTAGTTCTCCTTTCTGTATATATGCAGTTCTAGCAATATTATTGTGAAAAAAATCAAGTCAAAACTATCTTGTTATTTTAGATTGAAGGGGCTGTTTCTAATTCCTTCCCATATTGCTAACAAATTATAAACAAGAAAATATATTGTTCATTATGTAGCTTATAGACAGTGAATATAACTATTTATATTTATAATTCTTTGAGAGCTCGAACAAATTATGGCTACTATTACATGTACAGTTACTAAAGCACTCATATGTACATATCATTTCAGCTTTTCATTTGAAGGGCTTGCAGAGAGGAGCAATCTTAGTAGTTTGCACTTAAAAAATATCCACTTCTTTTCTGGTGGAAACAAATCTTTGTAAATATATATGACATAAATTCATTGCTGTGCACTAATGTGTGTGCTCTTTTCAAAGACTGTTCACCTTGGTGACCTTGAAACACTGGGAGTAGACTGCTGTTGTGTTATGTCATTCAGTTAGTGATCTGACCACGGTGTGGCTCCCTCCAAGACAAGACTGTTGATTATTACAGACTCTTGTTATGAGCAGAGACAGAGATTCTAGCGTTGATTATGCCAACTAAAAGAAGTTCGTTATGATAACAGGATCAGTGTGTGTAATGTTTCTGATAAAAGAGTTTATATCTGATATGAGTGTCAGCAAAAAAATGCTAATAGCATTTATAAAAGTCCATATAGGCTCATAAGAGAGACTTCATTATTTTCTGTGGTCTAACTTTCATCGTATTTCCCTAATACAATCTAGAAGTCTAATGTAAGACATTTTCCATGCAACAACTTTCCTATTTCAATCTGATTTCAGTTAGAAAGCAAATCCTTATACTGAAATGTGAAGTGCAACCTGTATGTACTTCATTCTGGGAGCAAACTGTTGTGTACAAAACACTTTTACATTTGGGCTAAATGATCTATCTCCATCTGGTATACCTTGTACAGTGAGGAGACAGACAAAAGAACATTCTAGCTTTGTTGTTTTTAGTTTATCTTGGCTACCTTAGTTATTCTAAGCCCAAATTGGTAATCAGGAATGCATTTGACTCATCAATATTGTCTTAGTAGTGGTAGAGGTGTGAAATTATTTGTCTTTATGGTAAGTCTTCTTACCATTAAATTGTTAACAAAGAATGAAACTGTACGAAATTCATAGAGATGTCTTGCTTGTTTTAGTGGTAGTCAGTTTATCAGAGAATCAACTTGTGAAGTAGAAGAAAATTATATGTGGACAATCTCTTGAAAAGGCATCAAGGCACAATTCACCATTTAATCTTAAAGTATTGCAGCACAGTTTGTTTACTCAGACTTCACCTCATTTTCATTGTGAATGTAGTGATTACTTTCCTTCTGAATATGTACAGTATGGTACTGAGTACATAATGCTGCAGAAAAGTTACATGTTGGTTGGGAAATTCTTGGAACTGTATTCTAAAAAAAAAAAAGTGTTCCCACCTCTGGATTACCACTGTGAGAACAAACCTAAGGAAGCATTTGCCATCCTACACTCCTCCTCATTGTCTACTTTAGAATATCTTCAAGAAGGCTTTTAGAATTTCCAGTAACTTTTCAATAGCTTTTCATCCAGACCCTGATCTGTAGTTAAACTTAAGTATGGCTGATGAAATGGTGGTTGTGAAGTTGGTTGGTTTCCTCTGCTTGTCCAGGTTTGTTTTATAGCTGTCCTTTCTCAGTCCTGGCATGGCTGATAAACAAAATAAACTGAATAACTCCCAGCTTGTTACTTACTTCTAGGCAGTAAGCACAGAGTCATAAATAAAGTCCAACATAAACAAAAGTCCCACAGGGTTTCAGGGCAAGAGAGTGTCCAAGGTGAATCCAAGCATTCATTAAGGCATCCAGCAAGGTAGAAGATCAGATAAGCTCTGACAACTCCTGGAGGGGAAGGATGCCAGCTAAATACACCCAAAGGCTAGCACAGCTGTGCCTTGATCAGTTGTTGCCAGTTATAAATTCTGAGAGAGTGATGCTGGGTCTCTCTTTTCAGCCTGTGCTGTGCAAAGCTGGGTCTAGGTAAGTATTCTTCTGTATCTGAAGAGGCAGGACTCTCTGTTGGAGCTGGTGCCACCGCCTATTCTGTTTCTGGCACTATAATCTCTCTCTGTATATCAGGTGTTGGGGTGCCCCCTGTTCCAGTCTCTGGTGTGCCCTCTGCTTCAGACTCTGAGTCAGAGTCCATGCTCTGGAAACAGGGCATAACAATAGCACAAGCTGCAGTAATCTGTCTGACTAAGTGAGGGACCATATTCTTCCTTATCAGTCTGTCTGGCCTCAAAGACCTTCCATCTTGGCACCTTCACAGCCAGGTCTGGTGAGAATGCATGAGAAGGTCTTTTTGGTTGTTGATCTCAGACTTTTGAACTTCCTTCCTAGAAAGATTAAGTTGGTTCCCTCCTTTTTATTCTTCTGTTAGAAGCTGAGAACTTTTTTTTTATTATAGCAGACAGTGGAAACTACAAGTGGATAAGTAAAGGAATTTTAATAATTTACTGTAGTATTTTTATTTCTTGTTTTTAATAAATCTGTTTTAAATTGTTAATTACATATTCTACCTGTAAGCTTTTATATACTGTTACCTATATATGTCTATTTTAACCTTGATAACCTGACTTGAGTCCCATTTCTGGGGTAAAGATGGAATGTAAATAAATAGCATCATCATAATCTAAAATGAAACAAAGAGCTTCAGAGCCCCTAATAGAGAGAGCAGAGAAGAGGAATTGTATGAGCACATTGTGGGTCACTCTTTTAAATGCAAAAGTATTGTCTTGTGTTGGGTCTGAACCAGCCATGATTTGTTTCTGCTAAAATATCAAATCCATTAAGATTGAAGACTTAAGGGGATTCTGATAAATCCCCCAATCAGGAAATGACTTCTCCAGTAGCGTTTCAGTGCTTGTTTAAGGTGTCTGTTATGTGATAGACTCTTCAGTCATGACCACTTTCAACAGCCTGAATCTCTTTTCTCCAGCAGGCTGCATTTTTTCTAAAAGTTTTGATAATGTTGCCTGCTGCCCAAGTCATATCGAGAAAACACTAGATATGTTGTTTAGATATACCGAAAACTTCCATGAGATGATTTCTGAATGTGATATATGCATTCATGAAATAATGCTAAAAATCCTTGTTGGGTTTAATACTATTTTAACATAGTTCCTTGCACTGTTAAGGCTTGTGCAATTTGATAGAGTATTTACTTGTTTTCAGTTTTGACATGGTGGCAGTAAGGCAACCTATCATCGAGTTTTCTTGGCAAGGTTTAGTCAGAGGGGTTTTTGCCTTTGCCTTCCACTGAGGCTGAGGGAACATGACTTGCCCTAGGTCACCCAATGGATTTTCATGGCTGTGCAGGGATTTGAACTCTGGTCTCCAGAATCATAGTCCAACATTGAAACCACTATACAATGCTGGCTGTCTTTAATATATACTACTGATTATAAACAGCAATTTTCCTGCAAATTTCAAAGCATGCAAACTATAGCTCTTAATGGGATCGTAATATAGGATTCTAGGAAACTTCATAGGGCTTAAAGTACCTGAGCTTTGAGACATCACATTAATGCTTATTAAACTTGGTTTGATGACTTACAAATACATAAATGAAACTATCAGGCTTTCTAATTTAAGTGGCTCAGAAGCTTAAAGTGGCAGAACTCAGGCTGTCATACTTTGGATGTATCATGAGATATCGTGACTCCTTGGCAAAAGTGATACTGCTTAGTGAAATTGAAGGCAGTAGGAAAAGAGGGAGACTACACCAAAGACTGATTGATTCAATAAAGGAAGCCACAGCCCTGAGTTTGCAGGACTTCTGCAGGGCTGTTGATAACCAGGATTCTTGAAGGATTTTTATTCATGGGGCCATAATAACTTGAAGCTGATCTGAAGACACATAACAACAGTACATTTTCATTCTAGTCTTTCAACTACAGTTGCCCCTCCACATTTTCTGGGTTTGGGGGAGAACCAGCACAAAAATGGAAAAATTGCAAACATCAAAATGTGTATGTGTCTGTCGGAAGGGGAGCAAGACATGGGAACCCAAGGACCAAACCAGGTTATGGAAAGGAAATGGAAGTGGGGGGTCGACATCTAGCCCCATACTTCCTCTCTCTTGCCCATCTCCTTCCTTGAGTGTGTCCGGAGCATCAAGATATGGTTTGTGGTGCTGAGAGATTAGGCTGCCAGCTGTCCTTAGATGGTCAGTGAGTGCCTGGTGGAGGAGGACCAGAGGCAGGTTTTTAAAGGCTGCACAGCCTGATCCACCAGAAATGAAGCACCTGAGATGGTGGGGCAGGGGTTTAAGAAACTAGCAAACAATCAAATCCATGAAAGTCAAATGTGGAGGGCTAACTGTATTTACCACTTTTCACAAAAGGCAGGAGAAAAACATTCTTGATAGAAAGAAACGATAACTTAGCTTTTGTGAGAAATATGCTAAATCTGTTTAAAGTTCCCGAGTATGAACTTCACTGGGATGTTGTCTTTGAGAACACTTTACCTGGAATTGGGAAGAGGATTATCATGTGGCACAGTGGCATGTTATCTTGATGCCCTAGCCACAATTATATATAACTTTACTTTGCAGAATTCCACATTCAGTGATTTATGAGAGGGTATTAAAAATGTTGGACATCATGAATGTGTATTTTTTTCCCCAGAGAAATCCTGCTGGAACAAGTAATGCAGAATTACCCCAGGCAGATCCCGGAATGTACCAGTTGGACATTACATTAAAAAGAGGACATAATTTAGCTGCTCGTGATCGGAGAGGTAAGAATATAGTGATTAAAAAACATTGTTCTTAAATAAACCAGACTGGGAAAATATCTTGTTTGTTGTTTCTGCTATTTCATTTTATGTATTTTTATTTTATAACTCTGCGTTTAATAGATACTGCTTGTGAGTAATTTTTCCAGTCAGATTTACTCTATTTAAATTATGTTCTTTAGCTATTATAGTATATTAAACTATAAATCATGTGATTATGTTAGGGATAAATAGCTAAACATATAAGCTGTGTACTTTTATCACATTTCAGCTTAAATCATTATAGATTTCACTTTGTAAATGTTCTGAATTAACTGGAGTTTGGTCAGCAACTATAGAAAAATCTTTCATATGGACAGACAGTCACATTATTCATATTTGGCTAGCAGTTGATTAGATTAAAGCCCAAAGTGTTGGCAAGCTTTTATTGTAATTAGTGGAGCAGTAGCTTTAAAAAATGGGATTTAGAACTTAAGCTGTGAGGGTTGACTAAATGGAAGGTTCAGTTTAATTTTTATTTTGCTTCTGTGCCTGTCATCTGTTCACTTTCTGGTACTTTTTTCTTTGAAAGCTGACAGTATACCTTATTGAATCCTAGAGTAGCCAAGCACAATAAGTTGCTGCAATTCTGAACATACATGGGAGCTGTATTACATGGGTACTTCATCAAATGATGGTGACATTTATATAATGACATTTATATAAGACTATCTCATCTACATAATGACATTTATGTAAGACCATCACAAAAACATGGATGAAACTATTAAAGATCATAACAACAAGGATGGCACTCATAATGTATGTATGTGTGTGCATGTATCTGACAAATAAATAGGAATATATGTTGACGTGAATGAAAGGTCACAAATTAACATCCAGTGGGGAAATATACATGAAATACCTTTGGCTATAAGGTATATTACACATACGATAGGAAAATACCATAAAATACCAAAAAGGAAAAAAAAGAGCAACAAAGAACATTATTGTTGTGTGGCTTCAAGTCTGACTTATGATGACCCTAAAGCAGCCCTATCACAGTGTTTTCTTGGCAAGCTTTATTCAGAGGGGGTTTGCCATTGCCTTCTTACGTGGCTGAGAGAGTGTCACTTGCCTAAGGTCACTAAGTGGGTTTCCAAGGTTGAGCCGAGATTCGAACTCTGGTCCCCAGTCCTAGTCCAGCACTCAAACCACTACTCCACACTGGGTCACAGTTAACAAAGAAGCTAAGATTACATTTAACAATTTAACTTATTTTCTATGCTTCTAACGAAGAACATAAATACAAAATAAATGAAATTTTTAACAATATATAAATATGCACAGCCAAGTTGAAGTCTTTTAAAAATACACAAACTCCTGCTGTGAATAGAAACACATAGTTGCCGTGAAAGAACTTGCTCCAGTGACTGACATACTGTTCCTAGATAAACGGCATCTGTGCTATAATGCCAAATGGATTTAAATAGCTCAAAGAAAACTTTGGAGCCGTAACTTTAAAAACCAAAATGCTATTTCTACTCCTTCAGTATATGATGCAAGCCATGTACATGGTGTAGGTGGTAGCAACCACCATTATTACCACGATGTGGTGAAGAATACAAAGTTTACACACCACTGATATATAATTAATATAATGAGTAATACACTGCCCTTTCTCTTGGACTAGTCAGGCATAGTATGTGGGGAGAGAATTAAGAAATAACAAACTGCATTGCTGATAAAAATTATACATCAAGGTTTTTCTTTCCCTGTTATAAAACCTATTGCTAACTAACACATGTTGAGAAGATTAATGCAGTTAATTTCTTGGCAACCCGCCAAATCACTAGCTGGCTGCTGTTAGCAAGTAATGGCATAGTTAGCATATTGTGGTATCAGTGGACAGGACAGGACAGGAAAATCCTTGCAATGAGTATTTGAAATGTTGAATTGTTCTCCTTTAGGATTTCAGACATGCTATGCCATTCTACTGCTCTACTTTTTGAATTCCCTATTCCTGGTTCTCATTTAGGTTGTGTTGGGATCTCAGCCTCTTTTTTTGTCTGTCCTTGTTGGGGGTTGACAGTGAAGGCAGACTGCATTAAAGTCCTTGATTTGGGGTTTGTTGTTTATGAGCATCCAGGGAACATCCATTCCTGGGCACTAAAGTGAAATGAAATGACCCATCAAGACAATAAAATGATGCATCAAGACAATGAGAAGGTTCAGCTAATTTTTTTTATAGTTAAATGTCTCTTCCTTTCACCTCCTGTTCCAGCCACTCTACTCCATTCCCCATTCTACATGGTTGTTTTTGTTGTTCCACTGAGTCAGCCGGTATTCCATGACATTGGACACACTTTTTTGTGTCCTTGTGATAGGTTTGTTAAAAGTATTAACCTCATACAGGTTGGGATTGTTTTCTGCTTTTAAAAAAATGTATTAGAAAGCTAATCCTACTTCTTTAAAAATGTGTTTTTTAATCACTGATGTCTCCTTTACCTGAGTGCCAGCATGGTGTAATGGTCTGAGTGTGGTTTGAGCATTGGACTATGACACTGGAGATCAGGGTTCAAATCCCTGCTCAGCCACGAAAACCCACTGGGTGACCTTGAGCAAGTCACCCTCTCTTAGCCTCAGAAAAAGGGAAAGGTAATCCCCCTCTGAAGAAACTTTCCCAAGAAGACCCTGTTTTAGGTTCACTTTAGGGTCACCATAAGTTGGAAATTACTTGAAGGCACACAACAATGACAGAACAACTTCCTTCACCAGCTTCATTTCCATAAACACAGGACAACTTGAATCAGGGATAGGAGGAATGATGCTTAATTCAGAGATGGGGAGGAAGTCTAAAATCCAAATCTGTGTGATGCAGACATGAAATGAGAGAATAGTTTGGCTAACATGCACCAGTCTGCTAATAGGGAGCTATCATACCTACTGTTATAACTGTATAGGAATATTGTCTTTAGTTAGTATTAGGAAATGCAAAAAGCTGGAGCATTTTGCCTTGTTTTCAGTCAAGAAATATTGGCTGGGAATCCAAACAGCTCTGGTTGTATTGTTACACTGATGGTGAAGGCAAAAGACTGCAAGAGGATAAAAATGAAAAGATGAAAATAGCAAGAAGAAAAAGATAGACTGCAAGAGCAATGGGAGAAGGAGGCTGGCATCTCTCTGTTTGTCAAGTGCTTGGCTTCTATGAGAGGAGGGGGCCCAAGAGCCAAAGCAGTAAGAGAAGACTGATTTGAACAATGTGGTAAAGCACAACCAATTCTCCTTAATAATTATTAAATTATAACAATCTGACGGATTGTTAAGACAAAAGATTTATTGTAGAGCAAATAAAATAAACATCTTCTAGCCTTATGCTGGTTCCACCCTAGTTTGAAAAACAACAATAAAAACCCTCCTTCTATATTCTCAGTTCCCCAAACATTATTCAGATTTTATCAGTTCCTCTCTTCCTAGCAACCTGATTTCTAGCTGGGTCAGACTAACTCTTTTACAGATAAGGATCTTAAGCTACACTCTTTCCCCCATAGTCCCCCATCAGCATTCCATGAGCTTTGTTTGACTGGCTCAGCCTAGCTCTTTCCAGTTTCTTGCTGAACAAACCGCTCACTCCCACTTGCCAACTCACATTCATGGTCTCCTGCAAGCCAGGCCTCCAAGGAGATGGTGGTGTGGAGCCGCCACCTTCTTCCCTCATCCTGCTGCCTCCACCCTGTGTGAGGCCCCAGAAAGTGCAGTGTCTACTATAATGGACTGTTATGCTAGTCCAATGGCTGAATAGGATCTTCCATCCTTGTGCGCGTGTGTGTGTGTGTGTGTGTGTAGCACACCACAGTCTTTAAGAACAAGCTTCAGCAACGTTTTGTTTGAGAAAAATTAATTCTAGCAAAACTTTCAAGTTGACTTAAACACAAATGTTAGTTTGGGATGCTGACATTTACAACTGCCTACACTTGCAAAATAATAGGTTGTCATTTAGCCCTATTGAACTTCTCAGTGGTTTTTAATGGATTTAGTATCATCTTTAACCTCTAAATTTTTCTGTTGAGGATTTCAAAATCCAGAATTAGAATTTCCAGAGCCATAACTCTGCTAGACTGTTGCAGCTTTAAAACAAAACAAAAAAAACAGAAAACAAACAAAACAGAATGACAAAGACGATAACAAACATTTTTACAATTATAGCCCACATCATCGTGAACTTGTTGGGCTTGAGTTTATCTGCAAATTTGATTTAATCAGTCCTGAGGCTGAATACATACTGTTAGCATACTAATTATTTTAAAGCAGGGGTGGGCAACTACTAGAAATTGAGGGGTAACATCAGCCTTTCTTAGGGCTTTGGAAGGCTATTCCACTGCCCCATCTTGTTCATATTTACCATTGTGTTGATTCAAAGTGTCCCCCCTCCTAGGGCAGAGCTTTCCAAACTTTTCATGTTGGTGACACACTTTTTAGACATGTATCATTTTGCGACACAGTAATTCAGTTTTACTTGCAAACCAGAGGTTAAACTAACCCCTTATAGGGGATACAGACACATACAAAAATTGTAATAACAAAATGTATGGGCACACAACATATCTCATGGAAAGCTTTCATATATTTTTTTAAAATATATGATTTCTAAATAATAACATACATATCCGAGATTGTAGGTGACACACCTACACACTTCAAGCAACATGCTAATGTGTCGCGGCACACCTTTTGGAAAGCCCTGCTGTAGGGGATGTGTTTTGTCCTGGCACCATTTTAGATGCAGGAGAGGCCTTCCTTAAAACAGAGAGTCAACTGGAAATTCCTGGTTGGATTTCTGTTTTTAGAGAAAAGCTTCTCCTGGGCCCAAAATGTAATAAATAAGCAGGAATAAAATGGCTGAATTATCCTACAATCCCCCTAGGAGGTATATGTGGGCATTTGGGACCAAATCAAATGATCTTTGGAGGTGCTTTGGAGGCCTCAAACTGGCTCCTCTAGATATATGCACCCTATTACCTTTTTAAAAGTATGTATGTATATGTTTGCAGGGGAATACAGATTCCATGTTCGTTCTTAACCATATAAGCAGTTTGCTAATCGGATCTAAGTGACAGAAATGCCAATGATTCAAATACTGACTCAGCCTGACAGTTTTGGCCATTGGTTGGTATTACAGCTGCTTTCATCACTTATGTTTGAAGAAAACCAAGTGTTCCACACCTGGGTGCCTAAAATGAAAGTGTGGAGATGAGGAGTGTGGCAAGATTGACAACTTCAACCCATATTTAATTAGCTCGTGCACTTGCCTCTGAGTGTTCAGTACTTTCGTGAAGCAGGGAAGCACCTGCTGTGGTTCTTTGTTTTGTTTAATGTCATGCCTCTTAAGTAGCTCTTTGAATTGCTGGCATGCTGGATAAGTTACTAATCTGGTTTTGGTAGCCTTTGATTTTGTAGATGTCACAAGCGTGCACAATTATTAGTTGTGAATATGTCAAGTTTTATGTTAAGGACGTCTTCAACCGAAGTAGTAAATCTCATTTTACTGGTGTTTAGATAATCCTAGTACTTTGGATTTCATTTGCTTCAGCGATGATGCCTTGGGAATATAATGAGAAATGTTTCAGTGTGATAGTTTAGTCATTGTAATAGGCTTGATAGCTTCTAAATCACTTTTATGTATATTGTAGTAAATAGCAAACTGTCTCAAATAGTTCAATTAGTGACCTAGATTGGGTTGCAGTGGGAAGCAGCATTATATGAATTCTGAAAGAGTAATTCATCCCCTTTTTTAACAAATACCATAGAGCAAGGCTTGTGTAACTGCTCTGTAAATTAAAACATTTTTATTCTTTGAAATAATTGTGATTATAGCAGTGTTTAAAACCTTTGAATCTGACTCACCATATGAAATAATGCTGCTAGATAGGCTAGTGATTTTCAGTGACAAGATTGAAAATCAAAGCTGTGGCCTTTTAGCCAAATTATTTGTTATGAGGCCGATGTCTTATGCCCTGCTTATTAGTAATATCCAGATGGAAGCAATGCCGAGTACATTTTATTTATTATTATCACACTTTGTGATGATTTCCAGATTACAAGAGGAGATGGCTGCCTTTGGGGAGCTTATAGGTTAACATTCAAGACAAGTCTGTCTGTGGCAAAGACCATTACCAACTTGTCTTGGTTATATCACATCTGGATTGCAGCACTGTGCCTTACAGAGGTGTGCCTCAGAAACTACAGTTGGTCAAGAATGTGGCAGTGCAGGGCTGCATGTAGGAAATACTAGAAACCTTGTCAGAAGAGCTGGAGTGGCATTCTGTTTGTCTCTGGTAACAATTCAAAGTGCCGATGCTCTCCTTTAATATCCTGAATTGTTTGGTACTTGAATAGTTGTGAATAGATCATCTTCTTCTGTATGAGTCTTTTGATTGGAACATATCTTTGAACGGCATTGTACATGTTCCAGAATTGTCATTCCTGCCTTACCACCTCTACATTGATCAAAACATTTTTGTTTTAGGAAGGCATTTATATTTCTAATTGCTGCCTTGCTGAATTTAGTTTTTGCCTGTCCGACTATTTAAATTATGACACTTGCAGTCTGAATTCTCTTATTATTGTGAATGTTGTTTTCAATTGCGAATTTGATTATTGTGAGTGTTGTTTCTTATTGTTTTATCCTGGTAGCTGTCTTGAGATCTCTGGATGAAACAACAACAACAAAACCTTTTCCCACAAGTTTGGGACTCAAGATGGCTTCCACATTAAAAAAATTATAATTAAAAACTTGCAAAATTTCAACATTAAATCAAACTAAACTATTAACCATAGTA
Organism: Ctenosaura bakeri; assembly: GCA_948474755.1. Taxonomy (NCBI): domain Eukaryota; kingdom Metazoa; phylum Chordata; class Lepidosauria; order Squamata; family Iguanidae; genus Ctenosaura; species Ctenosaura bakeri. The sequence continues at coordinate 311,905 of CAOLHI010000879.1, read as the reverse complement.
AAAACATGCACTCTAAAAGGATTTTAAAAGCTAAACAGTGCAGTACTTACAGACCTTTGTTAAAAGCCTTCAGTTCTAAAGGTATATTTGAAGAAAAAAATCTCTGCCTGCTTATGGAAGGACAGCAAAGGAGAGGGGGACAGTGTAACCTCCCTAAGGAAGGAGTTCCAAACTCTAGGGAAAGCCACTGAAAAGACTCTCTCTCATGTGCCCACCACCCATATCTGTGAAGTTGGTGGGACTGAAAGAAGGGCCTCTGACATATAGCCTGGACTTACACTGCATAGGACAGGGTATAGTCCTATAATATTGTGTAATATAATATAGGACAATATTTCACATGAATATTGTGCCTCTTCTTCTCCTGTGCATGCTTAGGAAGACATGGGAATTAGGAGTGGAGATTCATGGAAAATATGATTTTGATGGGGGATTTGATGGTGGTAAGATGGATGGCATCACTAGATGTTTTTGAAGGCAGTTTGAGAGCATATAGAGCAGTGAAGGACAAAGGGCTAGGTTTTTGTTTTTGCCTTAACAGAGCAAAAGACTTCCATATAGTGAATGGTGATAGCACTAAAGAAACAATGAAAGCTGGCTGAATAATACCACCATTCCACCATTCCCAAGGACCACTTTCTGGAACTGACTATTTAACCAGTTTATTGTAAATGAATGCCATTCCAGAAAGGATGCTGTGACAGATGGCACTGAAAATTGCTGATTACTGAGGATTTAGTTCCCCATCTTTGTCCTGACAGCTATCCTTCTGCAAAGCAACCAAGTGCCACAATGGGCCTGAACCGCATTGAAACAGATCTAGAAAACAAATCTCATTTAAAAGTTCTTAGAGATAGTTCATGACCACCTGCTGAAAAGTTCTGCCCAAGAAGGGGCCAGTCAACCATTCTATAATTATTCGGGTCTTCTGGGTCTAGGGAGAATTTCTTAAGAGGATTTTGTACCTGCTCCTGTTTGAGATAATCAGGAATGACTCCCTGCCATGAGTAGGCGCTAATTATCCCCCTGGTCCAATAAGCTGCCCCCATCCTACTAGATTTTACCTCTCACAAAGGCTGTGGGGCAAGGTTATATTCAAATAACTTGCTCACAACTTCCAACTATTTTAGTTGAGACGTGTCCAATAAAATTCATTCCATAAAAATGTACCAGACAGTGTTTTGGTTGCTTCTTGAGACCTATATGCTATAATAATCTTCTCAAGGTTCCGGTTAATGCAAGGGGTATTATGTTCAAAAATGCCAAGTGGTACACTGAGACTTCCATAAATTCCTTTAGAGCAGTATATAAATGGCTCCAAGCCACCCTGTAAAGTTTCATTGGATGGCATGTAAAGGATGCAGTGGAGGCTGTTGTTGTTGTGTGTTTTCAAGTCATTGTGACTCATGGTGACCCTAAAGTGAACCTGTCACAGGGGTTTCTGCGACTATGTGTGTGTGTGATGTGCCCCAGGTCACCCAGCAGGTTTCCATGGCCATGTAAGGAATCGAATCCTGGTCTCCAGATTCGTAGATCAGTGCTCAAACCACTATACCACACTGGTTCTCCCAAGTTGCTTTACCATCTTTAAATCTGGGATCCATGACGTGATACACCATGGTCCTGCCTGAGTCTGTACAGTGAGAAAAAGCTCAAGGTTGAGTATATGGTTCTCCTCCTTGTTTTTAGCCTCAAGCAACCCTGTGATGTTGGTAAGAAGAGACATAGCAACTGTCTCATTTCTCATCTAGCATTCTGGCTGCTACATTGTGCTGAATTCTATGATAAATGCCATGCTAAATTAATTCTAATTGCTCTTGTTTTGATTTCCTCCTACCTTCCTGAATCCTCCAGTGTCTTTTATTCTGTCAGAGAGGCTCTTGCTTTGGCAGTCCTACGCTCTTTTATTGCTGTGTGCTTTTAAAGTTGTTTCGTGACTATCCAACTTGTTATCATTCCAGCAAAATTACTATCCTTCAAGTAGTAGTTTGCTTTGTGATAAGTTAGGATTAAAGTATGAACTACTTCTTGGGGACCCATCAATTTCTGTCAAATGGAATCTACGGTTTCCATCTCAGATCTTGTGAAGCAGTTGTCAGTGGAGGTCAACCTATATATTTGTGAAAAGCCCTGAATTTTGCTCAGTGATTACTATTAAACTGACTGACAACCTGAAATGATAGCTCCGAGAGTCATAAATTGCTGAATGTATTAAAAGGGGTGTGAAATCTGAGCGCCACCACAGGACAGAAGTAGGTGGAAGGAGCTGCAGTTCATAAAGAAAGGACTGATGGCACTTAACAAGTTTCCCATTAGGTGAAGAAGTTAGTGGTACGTGCAAGAGTTATTTCATTCTTTAGCAGCTGAGCTAAAAAACAAATGAACGTAAAATGACATTAATAAACGTAGGCTAGAAAATAGAAAAAGGTTCCAAACCATTAGTGAAGTGAAAGTTGCTTAGACAAGCGCTGGAGTATTCATTCTAAAAACTTTTTTTTTTTTGTCTAGACTTTGGTGTATGCATAAGATTACAGTATTCCACTTTCTCAGATCCTGACATCTAATCTGCATACTATGCAAATCATTCCAGTTTTGCATATTATTCCAATCTGCATTCTTATTGTGCAAATTAGAAACATTATAGAATCATAGAAATGTAGAGTTGGAAGAGACCACAGAGGCCATCCAGTCCAACCCCCTGCCATGCAGGAACACCCTCAAAGCACTCCCGACAGATGGCCATCAAGCCTCTGCTTAAAAACTTCCAAGAAAGGAGCCTCCACTACACTTCGAGGCAGCACATTCCACTGCCGTACAGCCCTGACTGTCAAGAAGTTCTTCCTGAGGTTCAGGTGGAATCTCCTTTCCTGCAGCTTGAATCCATTGCTCCTTGTCCTGGTCTCTGGAGCAGCAGAAAACAAGCCCTCTCCTTCCTCTACATGGCATCCCTTCAAATATTTAAACGTGGCTATCATGTCCCCTCTTAACCTTCTCTTCTGCAGACTAAATATACCCAGCTCTCTAAGTCTATCCTCATAGGGCATGGCTTCCAGGCCTCTCACCATTTTGGTCGCCCTCCTCTGGACTTGCTCCAGCTTGTCAATATCCTTCTTGAATTGGGGTGCCCAGAACTGGACACAGTATTCAAGATGAGGTCTAACCAAAGCAGAGTAGAGTGGTACCAGTACCTCCCTCGATCTAGACACCATACTCCTATTGATGCAGCCGAGAATTGCATTGGCTTTCTTGGCTGCCGCATCACACTGCTGACTCATGTTCAGTTTGTGGTCTGTGAAGACTCCTAGATCCCTTTCACCCGTACTGCTGTCCAGCCACGTGTCCCCCGTCCTATATTTCTGTATTCCATTTTTTCTACCTAAGTGTAGGACCTTACACTTCTCTCTGTTGAATTTCATCTTGTTAGCCTTGGCCCAGCTCTCCAATCTATCCAGGTCATTTTGAATTTTGATCCTGTCCTCCGGCGTATTAGCAACCCCTCCCAATTTGGTGTCATCTGCAAATTTGATGAGCATGCCCTCTATTCCTTCATCCAAGTCGTTGATAAAAATATTGAACAGCACTGGGCCCAGGACAGAACCCTGTAGCACCCTGCTAGTCACTTCTCTCTAGGATGAAAAACAGCCATTCGTGATCACCCTTTGGGTTCGGTCGGTCAACCAATTACAAATCCAACTAACAGTAGCCCTGTCCAGCCCACATTTTACCAGCTTCTTTGCAAGAATGTCATGGGGAACTTTGTTAAAGTCCTTACTGAAATCGAGATATGCTACATCCACAGCATTCCCTTCATCTATCAAGCTAGTAACTCTATCATAAAAAGAGATAAGATTAGTCTGGCATGACTTATTTTTGAGAAATCCATGTTGACTTCTCGTGATTATCGCGTTGCTTTCTAAATGATTAGAAACTGACTGCTTAATGATCTGCTCCAGGATCTTTCCAGGTACTGATGTCAGGCTGACTGGGTGATAATTATTGGGGTCCTCTTTTTCCCCCTTCTTGAAGATGGGGATAACATTTGCTCTCTTCCAGTCTGCTGGAACTTCTCCTGTCCTCCAAGATTTCTCAAAAATTATAGCAAGCGGTTCCGAAATGACCTCTGCCAGCTCTTTTAATATCCTAGGATGCAATTCATCTGGCCCTGGAGACTTGAATTCATCCAATGTGGCCAGGTATTCCTGTACCACCTCTCTACCTATTATGTGCCTCATTTCCTCTGCTTCCTCCCCTGCTCCCCAACCACCAGGTTGAGTGCTTGTATCCTTCTGGGGAAAAACTGAGGCAAAGAAGGTGTTAAGTAGTTCTGCCTTTTCTCTTCCCCCTGTGAGTTATTCGCCATCTTCTCTGCACATTAATTGTTGCATTTTTTCCCCTCTAACATGTTTCAGTCTTCATACCATTATCGTTAGCCGTCCTCATTGGCGGGTTTGAATTTTGCAAATTTAATCTCCAGTTTCTTCAGCCTCTGCCCTCCTTCCTCAGGCACTTTTTTTCCAGGGAACCTTCCCTCTCAGCAGATCCAATCAGGCCCCATAGTCCTTCAAAAACCTGCCACTGCGCTTCCTCCACCAACCACTGCCTGGCCAGCTGGCTTGCAGCCCAATTTCACAGCGCCATGAAACTTCCCAATGCCACCCCGCGTCCAAGGAAGGAGATGGCCGAGAGGAAATATAAGGCCATGATGCTGACGCACCCCCTTTCCCTCTCGTTTCCCTGACCTGGTTTGGACCCTGAGTGCTTGTTCTTCCTACTATGCCTTGACCCTGTTCCCACAGACAGATAGGCAGACACACACATTTTGATATTTGCAATTTTTCCACTTTTGTGAGGGTCCTGTGCCCCTGACCCTAGCAAATATGGAAAATTAACAAGCACAGAATAATCTTTAACATGCTGGACTCAGAACAGGGGGACCCAAGTTCAGTTCTCAGCTTTGTTATGAAATTTACCATATGACCATGGCCTACCATTCCTCCTCTGCAAATTTACCCTACAGAACCGATGTGTGGATTGAAAGGGAGAAAACAAATATTAAGAGGACATGTGAATTTGTAGTACAGTAGAAGCAAAAGAACAACAGTAATATTAACATATTGTCATGCAAAAATATTTCCATTTGGGTTCTCATTAGATCACTTTTTTTATCTTCAAAACAGTTCTCAGAGAGTTATTGCCCTCTGATTCACAGGGTAAGATGCAGAAAAATTACAGGAAAAAGCATAGTCAGGCCCTTTTCTCACGGGGTAATTAAATCTTCCCAGGTCGACCTCGATCGGGTGCCATTTTCACCTTAGAGAGCACCATATCGCATTAAATTTTTTGGATTCTCACCCCAATCCGCACGGGGGAGCCACCATTCAGCATTTCCACGCACCTTTTAAAAACCAGAAGAAATGTGGTTTTTTCCTCCAATCCGCGCTCGTCGTTTCGTGAAAAAGCGACGGTGCGTCCTGATTCGTGCAGGCGATCAAGAGAGGGAGGGATCAAGGCGTGGCCAGCAGAAGCCACAAGACCGCCCCCAATACGAACGGCTGAAAGGACCGTCATTAGCAGGGCTAGCTCCCCAGCAATGATCGTCAGTAGCTCGTTCTCCATACACAAAATAGCAGAAAGCAAGCTGAAAGAAAGAGGGGGAAACTGTTTCCACGGTGGTTCAAAAGAAAGGCGCGGGACAGGGTGAGGGGGTGGAGGATGTGAGGGGGCATGCGTGCGTACTGACGTCAGTGATGACGCTCAGGATGTTTCCTTTAAAAATAGGGCACAGCCAATCAAATGCTAGGCAGGGCGGGGAAAGGACACCTTCGGGAGTGGCCATGGTAATATTGTGTGAATGCGTTGATGCTGCCTAAGCCTCTTCCCTATGGAGCCGTGAGAACGCTACTAAAAGTTCAGTCGTGTTAGTGGGGATTAAGGAAAACCCCGCCTGGATCGTGGCGGCACGATTTCTGCACCCCGTGAGAAAAGGGCCTCAGATTTCCTTCAGAAATACAGAATAAATATTTTATAACTAGAAAACAGTCTATCATAACTTTCTTTCACCCTTGTAGCTACTGTTTTGTTTCCTTGATAAAGTTTACATTGGAGAGGAAAATGGTATTCCACTCTCATTCACATTTAACTCAGGCAGACATACGTGTGAGTAAAAAGTTCAAATATCCATACCCTCCTTTCAAGACAACTAAATGTGGAATTAGTCCATCCAAAAAATTTATCTTTTTATCATTACTTGAATCCATTTCTCAAAAATGGAATCCGTTTCCCCAAAACTTGAATAGTCACATCAAACATCTACCATAATAAGTTTCTGTCTACCCTTTCTTCTTGTCTTTTCGCACCTCCTCCTTTTTTTTGAAAGCATCATGAAGTGACCACCTCAGGGATCGGAGCAAAGGATAAATGAATTGCTCTGTTCCTTCCCTCCTAGGGACTTCTGTTTCTGCTATCTCACTTCTGTCAACTGTGCTTTTAATTTGCTTCACCCCCATTCTTATCTCCCCCTGGATTCATGTCATGCTTCTGACATGCTTCCTGTCTTGTATTTGCACTGCTGCAGCATTTCTTCATACTTCCCTCACTTTGCCACACTACATGTCCCTCTTTTGCATCTTGTCTCTCATAATGCCTACCTGTCTTGCTCCTTGCACTCTCTCACTACATGGCTTATCCTCCCTTTCCTTATTCCCTCTCCATCCATCACCTCCTACTCCCTTCTCTCCTACTCACTTAGCCAGCCTTGTATTGCATCTTTGCAGCATAGAATCATAGAATCATAGAATCATAGAAATGTAGAGTTGGAAGAGACCACACGGGCCATCCAGTCCAACTCCCTGTCATGCAGGAACACCCTCAAAGCACTCCCGACAGATGGCCATCAAGCCTCTGCTTAAAAACCTCCAAGGTAGGAGACTCCACTACTCTCCGAGGCAGCAGATTCCACTGCCGGACAGCCCTGACTGTCAGGAAGTTCTTCCTGAGGTTCAGGTGGAATCTCCTTTCCTGCAGCTTGAATCCATTGCTCCTTGTCCTGGTTTCTGGAGCAGCAGAAAACAAGCCCCCTCCTTCCTCTACATGGCATCCCTTCAAATATTTAAACATGGCTATCATGTCCCCTCTTAACCTCCTTTTCTGCAGACTAAACATACCCAGCTCTCTCAGTCTATCCTCATAGGGCATGTTTTCCAGGCCTCTCACCATTTTGGTCACCCTCCTCTGGACTTGCTCCAGCTTGTCAATATCCTTCTTGAATTGGGGTGCCCAGAACTGGACACAGTATTCAAGATGGAGTCTAACCAAAGCAGAGTAGAGTGGTACCAGTACCTCCCTCGATCTAGACACCATACTCCTGTTGATGCAGCCGAGAATTGCATTGGCTTTCTTGGCTGCCGCATCACACTGCTGACTCATGTTCAGCTTGTGGTCTATGAAGACTCCTAGATCCCTTTCACACGTACTGCTATCCAGCCACGTGTCCCCCATCCTATATTTCTGTATTCCATTATTTCTGCCTAAGTGTAGGACCTTACATTTCTCTCTGTTGAATTTCATTTTGTTCGCCCTGGCCCAGCTCTCCAATCTATCCAGGTCATTTTGAATTTTGATCCTGTCCTCTGGCATATTAGCAACCCCTCCCAATTTGGTGTCATCTGCAAATTTGATGAGCATGCCCTCTATTCCTTCATCTAAGTCATTGATAAAAATATTGAACAGCACTGGGCCCAGGACAGAACCTTGTGGCACCCCACTAGTCACTTCTCTCCAGGATGAAAGGGAGCATGCTCCTCCCTTTCCACTTGCACTCCCCTGCTTGCACTACTCAGCCTCCTGGTTCTCTTTATCCATTCGTAGCCCCCCTTCATGTCACTCACTTCTGGCACTCTGCTGCTCTCAAGCCTCACTCTCCTATTTCTTCTACTCCTTCCCTGGCTCACCTCATGCCCTCGCAGTGTACCGCTTGCTATCTTCTTGCATTCTACTGCCTGAACCTCTCTCTCTCTAATCTCTCCTTCTCTCTCACTTCTCCTCAGGTCCTTGCAGTGCACCTTACCTTTTGCAGTGCACTGCTCTCTCCTTTCTTGCATTTCACAGCTTGTTGCTTTCACTCTCCTTTCTCTTCTGCACCTCCCACCCTTGCAGTGCTCACTTCCTTTGGTTCTTGCATTCTACTGCTGCCTCTCCCATTTTCCCTCCTTCCCCTTCCTCCCTCGCCTTGCATCTTTACAGTGCACCCCTTCCTTGCGTCTTGCACTCCACTGCTTGTCCTGTTGCTTTCTCATATCTCCTACTCTCTCCCTCATCTCATTTCATGTCCTCACAGTGCACCTCTCTCCTTGCAGCATGTCATTTGCTTCCTTCATGCACTCTGCTGCTTGCACAGCTCACTTTCCTGTCTTTCTTAATCCCACCCTCCTTTACTTGATGCCTTTGCAGTGCTCCACTTGCTTGTTTCTTGCATTCTGCTGCTCATACTTCTCAGTCTTTCACCTCACCTATCCCCTCTGTTGTTTCACCTCATGCCTAGCAATATGCCACCTTGGCTGTTGCACCCCACCACTCGTGCTGCTCGCTTTCCTGTCTCTCTTATTTTCTCCCTTGCCTCATCTCATGTCCTAGCAGTGTAGTCCCTCTCAGTTACCGCATTCTGCTGATTGCACCACTCACTTTCTTTTCTGCTCACTCCCTCACTTTGTACTGTATTCTTCTCTTTCCCCTTGCACTCTGCTGTTCCCAAAACTCACACTCATTTCCCTTGTGCCTAAAATTCCCAGGTGGATTTGTTTTTTGCAGAACAATTTGACCACAGAGTGCCTCTACATTATCTCTGCTTCTACAATGGCTACACTTTTTTAAAAAAATAAGAGCTTGGAATCCAGACCAGATGATGGTCAAAATGAGCACCAGGTGACATGCCTGGAATCTGGGTAAAACCTGGTCAAACCATGTGAACAATAACCCTACGTATGCAGGCTTTTGGCATACAATATATTTTTATACTTTGTTTTACAGAAACCACGGTGTTCTGTATAACTGTAATAATCTCTACGTCCTTCCTTTTTGTGCTAGAGCAAAAGGCACCAAAGGTACCAGAGTATTTAAATTCCTAATGCAGAAAGAACAAGCTCAGCTAAAATGGAGCGTCAGGGAGACAGTATAAACTTTCTGTAGTCATGATTTATGAAGATTCAGGGCAAAAAAGGTTAGACCTGACCAAGGTCCCTGAACAGAATTTTAAAACTCTCTTCATTATTTTTCAATTTAATATAGGCTGTGATAACCATGAAATTCTAATTTTCAAGGGTATCTGTGAATAGTCTTACACTCAAATATGATGTGTTTTGCAGGTAAATGTCTGACATATATAAACATTCAACACTCCAGGGTGTTGTAGTATCTGCCTCAGTATTCAGAGGCAGATATGTTCAAAAGATGCTTCACATTGATTGATAGGCAGTACAACCAGAGACAAAGGTCTGTGGAAGGCAGTTGACTTTGAACCAGTTTCCTTAATGTCTTTCGGTTCATACAGGGACCATACTTGTCCGAAGCTTATTGCCTTTGGCTTGGATTAAAACTGCTGTAGGTGGCACAACAATTGACATGGAAACCAGCTGCAGATTGGCAGCAGATTTTATCATATTTTAGATGAGTTATATGAAGAACCTCCTTTCCTTCCCTTTGTTCAAGGTGGAAGTAATTCAGCTGCTGATTCTAATAAGAAGATACTGCCACCATGTGCCCATAGTCTGCAAGACTGTAATAATTGAGCTGCCAATTCTAATTGGGAAGATACTGCCACAGCATGCTTACAATGACAGTTATTGCCATACCTATTATGGTAGTTTTCAAAGAAGTAGCTGTATTTTGTAGCATTAAAAGAAAGAACAGAAGGGGAAGGGGAAAAAGGAAATGTGGCAACATCTTTAAGACTAACTGGTTTTATTTTTGTATGAGCTTTTGGGGATATAAACCCACTTCTTTGGATGCAATACAGAATGATAATAAATGCTTAGGTATAAAGCATATTTACATACTTATGGGACTGGGATAGAATGTAATAGGATCTAGAAAGATGCAAATCATGACCCTTGGCCTAAATTTTCAAAGGATTGCTCTAAAGTGATGATGCTCTTTCATATCTTTATAGTGGTCAGTTATTGCTGATGTATGAAAGCAATAAATCTGCTTACCAAAAGTCAGTTTCCCTGGGTTCAAAACTGTCTCTGAGAAGATTCCTTTTGTTATATGTGCAGTAGCAAGGACTCCTTCATTAATATATGTAGTGTGCCATGAAGCCTTCTTTCCTGCTGGGTGGAATGGGATCAGCATCTGTACTTTTCATGTCACAATGAATTTACATATGTGAACAATGGGTAAAAATAGAAATGAATGTGCGTGTATTTCACATATATTAGCTCCTAGGATATACTTATCATGAGCATTGCTGCACTGCCAAAGCCATGCATGCGTCATGTACTTTTGCTTAGAGCTGGAAGAATATTGACTTTGCTGAATATTCCTTACAGTAAAATATCAATGCAACCTGAATCATGTCATTTTTCCTGCTGAAAGGTACTAGTATGTACATTCTCATTCCATCTTTCTTACTATAACAATAAACATTCTGATTAGGTCTTGTTCCTTAGGATCAATACACAAATGAAACAGGTCAACCAGTCCATTTTCTGAAGAGTGTTTTGAGATTTTTGTTTTTATTTGCCATGAAGTCAACATGGACTTGTGCTGACCCTATGAAGGAGAGACCTCCAGGAGCCTCAGTCATCAGTAACCCTACTTATATTTTTCTTGAGATATCTCTGAAAGCTACCATGCTACAAATAGAAGCTGTGCTACACTAGCTAGCTTTGCCAGCCATGAGGGATGATGGGAGCAGCAGTCAAATAACATCCACAGAACCACAGGTTGCCTAACAACAGGCTAAACAGTGGAGGTACACATTTTCTTCAGTTGCCCAGTAAAGTGTTGGGTAATCTGTATGGTGCTGTAGTTAAAACTCTGGACTGGGACTTCAGAGATCCCAATTCAAGTTCCCAATGAGTCATCAAAACTACCAGTTTTTAGACAGTCATGTATTTGCTCAGCCTGACCTACCTCACAGGGTTTTTGTTGAGGACAGGAGTGGAAAGGAGGAGAGCCTTGTACCACAGTCTTATGTTCTGTGGCAGAAAGGTGGAATATAAATGTAAATAAAAGGTATTCTGTGTCTGAAAAATGAGAGAGCAACAGCATAATTTACAAAGATCTGTCTGGAAGTTAGCAACCAAGAGCCAGCATGGTGTAGTGGCCCCAGTGTCTTGGTCTAGGACTCTGGGATGCCAGGGTTCAAATCCTCATGGAAACCCTTCCTGAACCTTAGAAGAAGGCAACAGCAAATCTTCTCTAAATAAATCTTGCCAGGAAAATCATGTGATAGAGTTGCCATAAGTCAGAGTTGACTCAGAGGCACCTAACAGCAAATCTAGATGTTATCTCAGTGATACCATGGAGTGTAATGTTTATAATAGCTCAATTTATTTCTGGGAAGAAAAACAATTTATTTCTGGGAAGAAAATCAATCAAATAAATGATACGTTCTATGTATTATGTGTTGAATTAAAATTACAATATTTAATGTAGAACTTCTTAACAATAAAGCTGATTTGTATTTGTTTGTAGCTCAAATCTAATTATAAACTGAATTGGGTAGAAAACATTGCCATCTTGTGGTGTGATGAAATATCACACAAATGTCTGGAATGCCTTCTTAGAATAAGTTTAAATGAGATTCCCTATGTTCTTTTGGACTACAGTGCACATGTGAATATATTATGTATGATACCCTAGCTCTCTTTGATATAATTGTGTGATAAGAGTGCACTTAATCTAGAAGCACACTAAGAGAAAAGGGGAAATGAATAAACTTTTGAAAAGTCATCTATATAAGTATGATAAACTGTTGTCTAACAAAAACTGCTGTGTTTTGGTCTTTGTGTATTACAGTCATGAGAAATACATACTTTAGTTTAAAGGATTAAATGTGTGTTTCATTACTTGAACAAATGATGTTAAAACTGGGGATAACTTTTAAAAGAGCTTTTTTAAAAAACAAAACAAAACACTAAGTTTAGAAAAAATGTTCATTCTTTTCACTATAATAAAGAATGATTCATAGCAAAGATATTTCGTGACCTTCATTGTACATAGGAGATAAATGTAAATAAAAAGAATAAGTAAAAGTATTCAGAGATAAATTAGTAACAAACTGAATAAAATCATATAATTAAAGCAGTCCATTAAACTTGTGGCTAAATATCATATATTGAAGTTACTGCTACAAGTATGTGTAAAGGAACTTCATAAATATGATTCTTCTGAGGGGATATTATTTCTAGTGTGTATATACAATGGTGCAGTTGAATCTTTGAACAATATTTTGTTTTTCCTCAAAGGAAAACAAAAAAATAACTTGTGAAAAAAAAACCTTCTCCTTTGGAATCTGACCCCTCATATCTGTGAGGTCAGTTTCTGCATCTTCATTAACTCCCATAGTTTGTCAACTGAACGTTTCAGAAAGTTTTTAAAAATCAGACGATCTAGTTCCTCCCCCACTAAAAAGAGAATCACTATCTTGTTTCAAAACAGAGGCACACATGTCATGTATAACTTTGATTATTGTTTCAGGGACAAGTGATCCATATGTCAAGTTTAAAATTGGTGGGAAAGAATTCTTCAGAAGCAAAACAATCCATAAGAATCTTAATCCCGTATGGGAAGAAAACACTTCCATAATTATTGAACACTTAAGGGAACAATTGTATATAAAGGTAAGCCCCATGCAATTTTCCTTAAAACTAGTAAAAAGAAAAAAAGGGTGCTAAATTAAGCCATATCAAAATTTCACATGTGGAACTTTACATGAATGCTTTTACGCTTATAAAAGTTATGCCTCACCTTTGTTTGTTAATGTGCCTCAAAATTATTTACAGCACAAATGTTTGAAATATTATGTGAAGTGTAGGTTAATGTTTGAAACATGGTGCTATCTTAACTGAAAAGTGAAGAGGAAAATTGATATGTAAATCTCAAGTTTTTAAAATGCCATCAGCAGTTTTGCCAGTACTATCAATTTGTACTTGAATGCTCAGCTGGAAATTCTCCTTATATAAACAGAACCCATCTGTCATGTTGTATGAAGTTTTGTTTTGCAGACATTCCCAATTCTGATATGAATAGAATCTCCCAAAGTAAGAGAGACTGCCTCTTTTGTCCATTTTAGGTATTTGATTATGACTTTGGGCTTCAGGATGACTTCATTGGGTCAGCTTTTTTGGATCTGAATTCACTAGAACAAAACAGGTACTGTGTTACAAATCTATTGACTTATATCAATGAAGCTTGATTCTGTTTCCTCGTGGATAGAAGAAATGGCTTCTTGTTCTACAACATCTTGGGAATGTCACAGTGATTGTGGTGTTATCACCAGTTGCTGCCCTTGTGACTGATCATTTAAGTTCCTGTTAGACTTTTTGTTTAAGTTGATTTTTTTTACTACAGACATCTCCAGGAGAGGATAACACTTAATGCACCTCTGATCGTGGCCTCTATCTAGAGTTTATGCCATTGTTTATTAGCCTTCAACTTGTCACAGGTTACTGATATTTTCTTACATTAGTGTAACACAGGGGATGCAATTGTGTGGCCTGTGGGGTTCAAAGTCCACCGGCCTCCCCACTTCTCCAAGTTCTGGGAGAAAAAGATCTGCCAGAAATGACAGTGGGGGCATGATTTTCATGTTTAATACTCTCGTACTGGAAAATAAGGGTGGTATTAGTCACTGAAGAGTGGGAGAATTTGAAAACATTTCTCTTAATGTGCCTCCCCCACCTCTACCTGATATACTACAGCATATTTGGGATCATGCATTCGAGAGGTGAAGTCTAGTTTGGATCTTGTGAGACTCTTTGACCCTTAAATCAGTTAAAAATAGCCAAAACAAATCCTGAAAGCCACTCACTGGAGCAAGGAATACCAACATATACCTTGAGAGTTTGAATAGGAAAGAATATGAATTGACTGCCTGAATAATTTTTTCTGTAGCTATTTTTTTAGTATCCTGAAGTTCAAGTGAATTCGATTATTCATCATTCATTCATTCATTCATTCATTCATTCATTTTGTACTTTGTATCTCACTTTCTGTTACAGTCTACAACATAATACAATCACAGTTTAACATACTAAGAAAAGTACTTTGAAATCATCTGTAACAGCAGCAGAAAGAGAAATGGAAGTAGCATTATACACCTTCCTGAAAAATCAGTTTTTAATCAGTAGGCATTACTATATTAATGCCAATAGATGTGACAAATGTGCTTCCAAAGGCGGCATACTCCACAGAATGGATGCCATCCATTGAGAAGGTCACTATTCTCCTTTCTTTAAATCCAGCATACAGAGCAGGGCCTTCCCTAGACAGTGTGGAAAAAATCATATGAAATTAGGTAAGTAAGCTTCTAACTACCTTCCTCTAGATCAGGGGAGCGCAAAGTGCAAACTACAGGCCAAAAGTAGCCTCCAAGGCAATTTCTAATGCAGCTGAAACTCGCAGAGCCTCTCAACAGCTTTAAAAAAATGAGCAGAAAAGTCCATTTCTATTCCTGGAAGATTCTAGGAATGATAATTTTTCATAAAACAAGATGCAAATTCTTCCCTGCCTTGTTTTGTCCCCCAGCCACTTGAAAAGGAAAGCACAAATGGACATTTCACCATTTCTGGATTAAGTTGGGGGCATATTTTCAGACCTGGTATAGCCCACACTGGATCTTGTGGCTAGCAGACTGGCCCACGGAAGCCCGGAACTTGTATACTCCTCTTTTGACATTGCAACTTCAATTCAGCTGTTCTGAAGTTCAAACAAGCTGTAAAGAGCTTGTCTAGTTTGGCCTTTTATTACCAGAACAGTGTCTGATTAAATCCTGGGTCCTTCAGGTTGTATGAGAAAGAAGAGGAATAGCATCTCTATAACGACCAGGACACCCTGTAATTTTAGCAGCTCATCTTATTTCCTCTTAATTAGAAGCCCTTGAATTTAAATGTATGCTAAATAAAATGAATTATCTTTATTAATTTATTTATTTTTGGTAGAATCTGGAGAGTACCTGAACATGCTTTAGGTTTTACCCTCCTCAGAGCAGAGAGCCGGGCCATCTTACAATGCTTCCAGCAGTGGAAGGGCTTCCCATTTTCCAGACTAGAAAAGCCTAAAGCAAGAACTTTCTCTAAGTGAAAATTACAGCTTAGCCAGTCAGTGTCTGCTGCAACAGGGCTGAGAATTGGGGGAAAATGTTCAAATAAATAATGGAAAGATACCATTTCTATATCACAAAGAGTGGGAGCCATCCAGGGAACCCTATCTACTATCCTGTTTTGGAGCCTGTTGTTACAAGGAACAAGACACAAACAGGATGGGTTGAATTTCCTTCTTAATCTGTATATTGTTTTAAGTTTGTCACACGCTCTGTGTGCTTGCTTTTTATCCCTGGTTTGTAGTATATTGGCAGAAGGTAGCATTGGGCAAACCATTTCTGCTTAAAAAGCATATCCCAATACAGGCAATTGGGATATGCTGGGCCTGGTTTCTTGGAAACATCTTTATTTGTGCTTATGCAACAAGCATATTTGTATACGATTTCATTTTCTAGGCCAATTGATGTTACACTAAGTCTGAAGGATCCACATTATCCTGATGAAGATCTTGGAACGATATTATTGTCTGTGCTGCTGGCACCAAAAGAACAACAGAGGGAAGGGGTAAGTGTGTGTTAAACATGCTGGAAAGTAAGTGCAGGTTTTCACCCACTTTCTGGCCTAATGCATTTAAATCTCGTAAGTGTTCTATTACCAGCCAGTATAATGTAAAAAGGGAGGTTGGGAATCTTACTGATCTATATAAGGTCCTCCTTTCCGCAGTACTTATATACAGTTGCTGGTCAATTTTTATGATTCAGATGGCTGCAGATCCCATACTTCAGATCAGGTCTTCCTGTCGTGATTATGGTATAGGCAGGATTTTGAAAAAAGTGTAAATATATAGTGAATACATACCAAACCTATTTTAAACAAAGAATTTTGGATCTAGTGCTGTGCTATTCAAACTGCAACATTTCAGGACTAGTGCAGTGAATTTTTCTAGTAAGGAAACAAGATAGCCTAATTGCTCTATGTAATTGCTGAAACTCTGAAAATATTTATCTGGAATGAAAAAGTGTGCCCTGATGTGTGTGTCATTCTCTGACAGTGTTAAGCCTACATGAAAGTAACCAAGAGCAGGATAGATACTGGATTAAAATTACAATTACACACATACATATATGAAATTTGAAAATTTCCATGTACTTGGATATATGTACCTATGAATCTGATATAGCTGTGATGTGTGCAGCTCTTTTTGAATGAAGAATCTATGTCCATTTCTTTGTGTTTCCACTCTTTGCTCATGCTTTTGGAAATTTGTTTTTCAAAACAAAGAGTAAATTAGGAAGATAACACTGGTATAAGTTAAAAAATTTAGCATATTCTTGATCAGGTTTTATTACTGGGACTTTTAGCATTTGAATTTGGAATGCAAACTCACTCCTCACTCCAAATAGGAGAATGTTCATTGGGATATACTCCTTAATACTATAGGTTTCTTGCTGTCAGCTGCACTTGACAGTATACCATTTTTACATGAAATATATAAGTAATTACTAAATAATAGATTATAATGCAAGTGATGTTACTTGATTTTTTGACAATGTAGAACATCAAATACATGATTATTCATTTTCTGTCTGTATGGATACAAAATAAACATCCTCCAAATTAAATTTGAGTTGGTTTTACAGGATGGCCTAGAACTTGAAAAGTAAATAAAATATATTTGTGGAATTTCTGGCTTTCCAATCTCCTGAATGAATCGCAGATATTTTTGTTTGACCCCATTATCTCTCTTCTAAAAAAATATAAACCAGAAGGTTGTGTTATCTTAGAATAGGGAAAATGTTACTTTTGTTATTATGATATTTGGAGTAGGGAAAATGAAATGCACAAGAATTTCTATGACATATGTAGTATCCTTTCCTGTGCATTAACACCAAGTAATTCTAGGTTTAGTGCAGTTTTAATTTGTTGGAGTGCTGTAGGCCCTTAATATTCCACCAGTCACATCAAGATGCCAAACAAGCTATAAAGCAGCATTTTGGTTAGTGTTAGAACTAACCTGACTGGAGGCTCAAATGGCTTGAAATGTATGAAGGAAGTTTTTCCCACATTCTTTTAGATTTTTGTCATGGATTGTATAAGCTATTCACTACAAAACTGATTTGACAATATATCCATTCCACCAAACCCTTTTTTGGTTACCCCTGAATCATGCTAACATATCCCACAGAATCCTTCTGCCTTTTTTTTAAAAATTAGTCTATTTTTTCACTGCAAAATGGTGAAAAGTGCACACAATCATCACAAAATGTCATTGTTTTGATCTGACCCCTCCTCCCAGGAAGAACTACCAAACAATAAAAAATCAAGCCAAAATTATCCAGGAACAAAAGTGGAAGTGAAGTCATGTTATTTCTGGTTTTGTTTGGGTGCAGTAGTATAGTCTGCCAGGGATGTGTTGGAGATGGGTGGGTGAGAATTATTGCCTGAAGTTAGTTCTCTTCTGCCTCAAGTGTGCAGCATGCCATACTCATTTCTCATCTAAACCCTGCATTCTGATCTTTTTTTCCTGAAAAACATTTCAGTTGTCTGTTTTTGCTCAATGGCCTAGTTAAACGCTACTCACTACAGTTTTGTTTTTCACAACTATTGTATTGAAACTCATATTACATATGCTACTTTTTGCTTCAACATGATTCTTTGGAGGATCTTGGTGACTGTCAGAAAAGGAATGCAGTTAATTAAGACTCTGTCCATTCACAGTAACAGTTTATTAGAGTTCAGTTCCTAGTGGAATTCTTAGAATGTTTAAATCCCAACAAAAAGATGGTTCACCAATGTGTGCTATAACAATTCTATAATTTTTTTTAAAAAAAAAAGGTAAGCCCAAGTGGCATTATTAGGTATATTTTAGAAAATTGGACAGTGAAAGAAATGTAACTGCACCTTTAAGACTAACTGGTTTTTATTTTTGCATGAGCTATTGGGATATAAATCCACTTCTTTGGATTACATACAGAGTGATAATAGGTTTAAAACCTATTTACATAGTTGTGGAAATGGGATTAAATATAATGGAACCCAAAAAGATGGAAATCATGACCCATGCCCTACATTTTCAAAGGTCTGGGTAATGTGATATAGGTCTTTCAGATCCTTACAGTGGTCAGTTAGTGTTGCTGTGTGAAAGCAATAAGTCTGTTTACCAAAGTCCGTTCTCCAGGGTTCAAAACTCTCTCTAAGAAGATTCTTTTTGCTATATATGCATAATGAAGACTCTTGTATTAATATATGTAGTGTACCATGAAACCATTCTCTTTCTTCATACCACTTCTAATGGATTGGAATGTGTGAATGTAACTCAATTCAGCTGTCTTTCTTTCTAGTCTTCCTTTGCAGTTTCCTTGTTCAAGGACTGAAATGTAGGAATAGGGGGGTATAACCTATTTTGCAGAAACAGACCAAACAAGAAAGGAGGAGGAGTAGCCGTATATGTCAAGGATGTTTTCACTTGTGAAGAAATCTGGGAAGCCAAGTCAAGAGCATCTGGGTAAGAATTAAGGGAGCAAGAAACAATAGGGATGTGATTGTGGGGATTTGCTATAGGCCACCAGGCCAGCCTAAGGACTTGGATAAGGCCTTCCTGGAGAGATGACCACACATTCAAAAAGGAGAGATGCAGTGTTAATGGAAGATTTCAATTATATTTGTTGGCAGTAAAACTCTGCCAAGACTGCAAGTTCCAACAGGTTCCTTGCTTGCCTTGCAGACAATTTCATGATCCAGAAGGTGGAAGAGGCAACAAGGGGATTGGCTGTTTTAGATCTAATCCTGACCAACAGGGATAACCTAGTTGATGAGGTGGAGGTGATGGGATCCTTAGGGGTGAGTGACCATGCTCTTTTGGAGTTTGTCGTTCAGTGGCAAGAAGAAGCCAAGTGTAGCCAGACACGCAGCCTAAACTTTAAGAAAGCTGATTTCTATAAACTTAGGGAGTTACTTGCTGAAATCCTGTGGTCAGGAATACTAAAAGAGAAAGGAGTTCATGACGGATGGGAGTTTCTCAAAAGTGAGATACTGAAAACACAATTGAAACTGTGCCAATAAGGAGGAAAAATGGCAGGTGTCTGTAGAACCTGGAATGATTGACTAAAGCTAGAGCTAAGTGTTAAAAGAAAGATGTACAGGAAATGGAAGAATGGTGAAACCACCAAAGAGGAATTCAAGCAAATAGCCAGGAGATGTAGGGAGAAGGTCAGAAAAGCTAAAGCACAGAATAAACTCAGGCCTGCCAGAGACTTTAAAAACAATAAAAAGGGCTTTTTTAGATATGTCCACAGCAAAAGGAAAAACAAGGAAATAATAGGGTCACTGTGTGGAGAAGATGGCCAATTAATAACAGAGGGAAGAGAGAAGGCAGAACTACTCAACACCTTCTTTGCCTCAAGTTTTCTCCCAAAAGGATAGAAGTACTCAACCTGGGGGATTGGGAGCAGGTGAGGAAGGCGGGAGGGGGGAATGCAGCACAGAATAAGTAGAGAAGTACTACAGGATTATTTGGCTAAACTAGATGAATTCAAGTCTCCAGAGCCAGATGAATTACATCCAAGGATATTAAAAGGACTAGCAGAAGTCATTTTTGAACCACTTGCAATAATCTTTAAGAACTCTTGGAGAACAGCAGTCCCAGCAGACTGGAGGAGGGCAAATGTCCTCCCCATCTTCAAGAAGAGGGGAAAAAAGGACCCAAATAATTATCGCCTGGTCAGCCTGACATCAATACCAGGAAAGATCCTAGAGCAGATTATTAAACAGTCAGTTTGTAATTACTTGAAAAGCAATGCCGTTATCACTAAAAGTCAACATGGATTTCTCAGAAATAAGTCATGCCAGACTGATCTTATCTCTTTTTATGATAGAGTTACAAGTTTAATAGATGAAGGGAATGTTGTAGACGTAGCATATCTTGACTTCAGTAAGGCCTTTGACAAAGTTCCCCATGACATTTTTGCAAAAAAGCTAGTAAAATGCTGGCTGGACGGGTGGATTGGTAATTGGTTAACTGACCGCACCCAAAGGGCGCTCACCAATGGCTGCTTTTCATCCTGGAGAGAAGTGATTAGTGGGGTGCCACTGGGTTCTGTCCTGGGCCCAGTGCTATTCAAAATCTTCATCAATGACTTGGATGGAGTGGAGGTCATGCTGATCAAATTTGCAGATGACACCAAATTGGGAGGGGTTTCTAATACCCCAGAGGACAGGTTCAAATTTCAAAATGGCCTTGACAGAGTGGAGAGCTGGGGCAAAGCTAACAAAATGAATTTCAACAGAGAGAAATGTAAGGTCCTGCACTTATGCAGAAAAAATGGAAGGCACAAATATAGGATGGGGAATGTGTGGCTGGATAGCAGTATATGTGAAAGGGGTCTAGGAGTCTTGGCAGATCACAAGCTGAACATGAGTCAGCAGTGTGATGTGGCAGCCAAGAAAGCCAATGCGATTCTTGATTGCATCAATAGGAGTATGGTGTCCAGATCAAGGGAGGTAATGGTACCACTCTATTCTGCATTGGTTAGGCCTCATTTGGAATACTGTGTCCAGTTCTGGGCACCTCAATTCAAGAAGGATATCGACAAGCTGGAACGTGTCTAGAGGAGGGCAACCAAAATGGTGAAGGGTCTGGAAGCTATGCCCTATGAGGAACGGCTTAGGGAGCTGGGTATATTTAGTCTGCAGAAGAGAAGGATAAAAGGGGACATGATAACCATGCTTAAATATTTGAAGGGATGTCATGTCGAGGAGGAAGCAGGCTTGTTTTCTGCTGCTCCAGAGACTAGGACAAGGAGCAATGGATTCAAGCTGTAGGAAAGAAGATTTCACTTGAACCTCAGGAAGAACTTCCTGATGGTCAGAGCTGTTCGGCAGTGAAATATGCTGCCTCAGAATGTGGTTGAGTCTCCTTCTTTGAAGGTTTTTAAGCAGAGGCTGGATGGCCATCTGTTGGGAATACTTTGATGTGTGTTCCTGCATAGCAGGGGGTTGGACTCAATCGCCCCTGTGGTCTCTTCCAACTCTGTGATTCTATGATTGCAATCTGTAAATCCCTTATTGTGTGTCTAGGAAGGTTGAAATGTACTATAACTGCTTTTTGGGTATTACCATTTCTAATATCAAATTTGTGTCTGTTGATCTTCTTGCATAGAGACTGTCCTGTTTGTCCAATGTAGAATGTAGAGGGGCATTACTGGCATAGGATGTCATATATCACACTGGAGGAAGAGCAAGCAGATGTATTTCTGATGTTGTGGGTGTTATTGCTCTCAGAATAGAAGTGGAGATAGAGTTGATATCTGGGCTTGTGGTAGGGTCTTATCCATGTTATGTTCTCATGTCATGTATATAAAAATAATAATAATAATAATAATAATAATAATAATAATAATAATAATAATAAAAAAATCATCCCGCCTCTCCCCATGGATTGAGGCGGTACTACAACAATACATTAAATACATTAAAAGCATTAAAACATAACCAATCCTCCCCACCCACCCACCAACTCATCTAAAACCAACCCCCTAAAACACATTAACTACATTAAAAAACAGGAGGACAGTTGGTGGGAGGCGGTGGAGTACTAGTCTGAAAAGGTTATCATCATGTTATCATGTTATGTATCCTATAGTAGTTTAAAATGTGGAGGCTGTCTGTATCCCAATAAAGGCCTGCTTCCCAGAATTTGTGAGAGGGCTGTGTTCTTTTCCAGAATTGGTTGTAGCTCAGTAGTGATGCATTTGAATGATCTCAGCTGGAGACTGTAGGTGACCACTAGCCATGTCCTGTCATTTTGTGTTTTTGGTTTTTCTTGAAGTAAATGGTTCCTGGGTATGAATCTTGCCTTGTCAAATTGTTTCTTCACCTCTGAATCTCTGTCTTGTCAGTTTGAGCAGATATGGCTGTATTGAAGGGCCTCACTGTAAACAATAGATTGAGTAGTGCATTCTAGATGGAAGATGGAGGCATGGAAGTATGTATAGCAATCAGTGAGGTTTTGATAGCATGTGGTGCTTAGAAGTCCATTGTGCAGTTGCACAGTGGTATCATGAAAGTGAATTTGTTGTGTGGATTGTTCCAGGCTCAGCTTGATGGTGGGGTGGAAGTTGTTGAAATCCCTGGTGAAACTTCTCAAGTGATTGGTTTCCCTGTGGCCAAATTACAAAGATGTCATCAAGAGACTAGGTACAAGAGAGGTTTTTAGGTGCACAAAGTAAGGAAGTGTTGTTCCAGGTCAGCCATGAAGATGTTTGCATAATGTGGTGCCATGCGGGAACGTGTGGCAGTGCCATTGATTTGGAGGTACACTGCATTGGTCAGATCTCCCCTGGAATATTGAGTCCAGTTCTGTGCACTACAGTTCAGGAATTATCAACAAACTGGAAGGTGTCCGGAGAAGGACAACCAAAAGAAGGCTTGGAAACCATGCCCTATGAGGAGAGGCTTCGGGAGCTGCATATATTTAGACTGGAGAAGAGAAAGTTAAGAAGTGACATGATAGCTATGATTAAATATTTGAAGGGATGTCATATGGAGGGTGGGGCAAGCCTGTTTGCCTCTGCTCAAGAGGCTAGGACATTGGGCAATGGCTTCAAATTTTAGGAAAAGAGATTCCATTTAAACATTTGGAGGAATTTCCTGGTGGTAAGAGCAATTCGATAGTGGAATATGCTGCCTTGGAGTGTGGTGGAGTCTCCTTCTTTGGAGGTTTTTAAACATAGGCCATCTCTTAGAAATGCTTGTGTATTCCTTCATGGCAGGGGGTTAGACTTGATGGCCCTTGTGGTCTATTCCAGCTATGATTCTATGATTATTTGGGAATCTGAAAAAGTGGGTTTGTATCCATGAAAACTCATGCAAAAATAAAAATCAGTCTTAAAAGTGCTCATACATTACTTTTTCTTCTCTCGTCCCCCTCCTCAGCTTTCATTCCTCCTTTTAATGCTGCAAGAAACTAACGGGGCTACTTCTTTGAAAATTTGACAGTGTTCTTCTCAGTGTTTGACACTTTTCCCCCCATTGTTACCCTGGTTGCAAAGGCCAGTTTCATGGCACAATCCAAGGCAGACTGCGGGAACCCACCATAACTCATCAGGGACTTTTTTTAAAAAAAGAGGGCTAAGAACAGAGAAGGGCTACCAAATCATTGCTGCTCAGATTCCTGAAGCAAAGGAAAAAAGAAGAGAAAGTAGAAAAGGGCTAAGGCACTTCTTCTTTAAAAAATGTCAGAAAATAGGGATTGGCTCTTTGAACTACTTCTAGCAAGATTCCCAATGCTTTTTTAAAAAGTCGGGGGGGGGAACAGTAGGTCCCATAAATCCTTTGTTGCGTATTAGGTACAGACCTGAGCTGTACTAGCTACAATTTGGCTAGAAAATAAGAGGCAGTGCTCTGAGGCACAGCTGCTAAGATGACTGAGACAGGAAGAGAAGGCAGGAAAAGATGACAAGGCTATGGCACAACCGGTAAGATCCCTGAATTTTAAATAATCACAGGAAAATAGAAGAGGATTCTCTGAGGTACTGCTGGTAAAAGTTCTGAAATAAAAACAAAACAAAACAAAGAGTAGGAAAACAGAAACCATGTGGGCCCTTTAGTGTATTGGTTATAGATCCAAACTAATATACTTTGGCTACTGGTAAAATGCAAATAGATTTTATAATAGGGATGAATTTTGGAGAAATGCGAGTGTTTGTTCTGGTCTTGCAGAGATATAAGAACTAAAGTATGGCTTACTATTACACAAATAAGCAAGTACTAGCCTCAGACTCAGATGATCTTCCAACCCCAGACTGTTTCTGTAAAATAAACTGTACTGAAACTGATAGGGTTGGAGGAGTATTATTATGTTACTGTATTGATTTAGATGGGTTGTAAGTAATTTTCAATGCTTATGTTTTAAAAACAATTGGGGAAAAAAACACAGAATGCTGTTCTTCTTGCCTGAATGGATGGAAGAGTTCTTTTTTGCCACCTCCTCCTCCTTGTAGGTGAGATAAAGACAGTTAACCATCTTTTCCTGCTTTGGTTGAAGCCAGCCCATCAGTGGACAGTCACATGTGGGGTGATTTTGACAGTACCAGTCTAACTTGCTTTTTCCAGAGGATACACACATGTCTGTGGCATCCACTATCCCTCATTTTAGATTTCATCATGGCTTTAGTTAGTTGCCATATTTGCAGCTAAGGAGAAATTTTGAGAAGGCTATCAGAATTGGCTAAGGAACACTTCCTTTTATCATCTATTCCATGTCGTGCATTTAGGGGAAGAGTTTTGATACTATTCTTAATTTTGATCATCATTTGCTTTTGTGTTACGTCTCTTTCAAATTTGGCTAATTGACTTTTTATTCATTGTGTTACTGTATCTCTTAGAATCTGAATAGTAGGTGGCACAGTGCAGCTCAGGTTGGAACTTCCTGGTGAATGTGTTTGAAGTATCACATGATGAAAGATTTTGTCTACTGAGGATTTTGTTACAGTGGGAGGCCTTAAACTGGGGACATATCCTTGAGAAACTGATAGGTGGACTGAATCAAGGGCATGCTCTACCAGGACTTCCTGTCTAGGTATCTAGTTTCAGAATTTTACCAAGACGGGATATGATGGGGGCATTGCCTCATTTGAGATGAGGTGTTTCACCTTTAAATTGCTGTTAATGGACAACCTCTGAACCTGTACTGTTTATGAGTAGCTTTGGAAATTGCTTTCCAAGCTGCAGACTGGTTTAACTTTAGTAAAGTTAAGCCCATTTCAATATCCAATTTTGTTGTCTTCATTCTTGGGCTGAGGCAATAACTGTACAATAGTTACAGTAGCTATTTGTAATAAGTAACTGTTTTTTAGCATAGTAAAGAACTTAGTATTTGATTATATTATAATTGGTCAGTCCTGTGATTTGAACCTCATGGGAGATCTACGTGTGGATTGCAGATTAGCATCTAAGAATTTGTAGATTCTAGCCTGCAAAGAAGAACATAGTTGGATCATTTTGGTTAGATTATCACCCGAAATATTAGTAATCATATATCTAAAATTATCCCTATATCATTCTGATATTAGTATTATTTATTCTTGATTTTGTTCATTATACATAGTTGCAGTTGCACTAGTTCCAACAATTCTTAATTGGATGTATGGTTTTGCTTAAGTAGTGTGAATCTAAAATGTGAATGTCTTCCTGGCTTGATTAAACTGTGCACATGATCTCAAGAATAAATGTTAGAAGCAATGGAAGTATAATGGGAGATAATAAAGAAACTATCTATACCATTCCAACTGCAAATCTATATACACTTTAATGGGAGTAAGTCCTGTTAAAAATTATGGACCTTACTTCTGTATAGACATGTTCTGCTTTAAATATAATAGGTGAAAAGTTGAACTTAAATGCTTCAAAGATTTATTCACTATGTTTTGTATATTAGCAAGCCTATTTCTACTTTCATTAATGCATGGCATGCATCGTACTATTGCATGCATTGTATTGTTTGTACATGCTTTTATCCATTGACTTCATACTTTCACTGAAATGAGTGCATGTTAGCTTAGATTTTGGGTTTTTGCAGCATCCTATGCAAAGATTTCATCACTGGAGAACTTGCAAAGTAACTGTGACTTCATATGAGCAGTCCATTCAGTTATCTTCTGTATCTACAGTCCATCTGACTAATGTTAGAAGATGTAAAAACCTTAGAAACATGAATGATATTCTAAACTGTGGGAGAGAACAAGTGTGAATGCATCTTTGAAAGTGATTTTACTTTATTTTTAAAATAATTTTTATATAATTTTGGAAGGAAAAGACTATGCAATCCTGAGCAACATGTTTTTAAATACTAAAATTTAACTACGTTTATCTGTTTAGTCATTTATCTGCCATTTTCAGCCTGCAGACTCCTAAACTTGTTAACCCAGTTGTATAGGTACTCCCTTCAAATATGTTGTGAAGATGAGGTGACTAACATACTTGAGAATGTGTTATAAAAGAAAGAGAGAGATAAGCTTTTTACCTTATGTAGTTTTTCTTGAATTATGCCAATGGTAACCCAAATGTATTTCTCTTAGAATATAGATGAACATTCTCAAGGCTAAAACAATCAGATTTTTTTGCTCATTTGTCACTTCTGTGAAGGCTCACTAAGCCCATCAAGACAATCACTTCCTTTTTTAAATTGGCCTCGAGTGTAATCCAATCGATCATTTAATCTAGGTGGGCAACTATGGGAGGACAGAGGAGCCAGAGGTGGTCTTAGGGCCCACAAAAACAGCTCTTGGGCTGTATAGAGCCCACAGGTTCCATTTTGCCCTCCTCTGCTTTACCTCATGACGCTGTACTGATTATATAATGCTAACCCTTGCAAGGAGAGTGCTTTATTTTGGGCAATTTAGTGCTTTATTTTGGGCAAACAGTATTTCAATGTAAAAATGAAAAATAAGCTCATTGGTCAAGATCCTGGGGTAGTACTTCATTGAAGGCCAATGAGATTGGGATTGTCTTCCTCTTTCAGCAGCCTTACAAGGTGCCAACATTTTTTTCAGAATAGTTTCCTTTCCTAGCACTCTGGAACAGTTTTTCTATGGATGCATGGGATTAGGGGGAAATCCATTTATCTTGGTGGGGCACAGTGGGATTTTTAAAAAATTATTCACCCTTCGTACTATTATACAAATGCTATACTATCCTACAAATGCTATCATATTGGCTGTTCCTTCATAATCCAAGATGATAATTCTGCCTAAAAATCCCCATAACGTTCTCTTGAAGTTAATGGAATTTTTCTCTCCTGTCCTCTTTGTTTAGCATTTTTCTTCCAACATGCTTCCTTCATTTAAATTTATTCCAATTCATTCAAATGACACCATCCTAAGAGTACTTAACACTTAGCCCTGCATGCACCCTCCCCCAGTGACAAAAACACCTAATTCCAGGTGTTTTTGTGGTGGGGTGCATGTATGTGTGCATTACAGACCAGTCAACAAAATGGATGTCTCTTCGTTCTCAGTCTTTAAACACTGAATCTCTGTCATCATAAGGTTTGCATGAAAGTTGAAATTTGAATAATTCCCATGCCCTGCTATGAAATAGGTTTTCATAGTCCTTTCCCACTCTGGAACATTACAGAAGAACAGTAACCAGTTTCATCTTCCTTTTCTTCTAGGAAGAAGCCATAACTCAGCAGTTGAGCATGCATTTTTGCATTTCTAATTCCAGGTTCCTTTGATAGCATTTACAGTTCAAAGGATCTTGGGTAATGGGGCTAAATAACCATTCTGCTTGAGATCTTGGGGACTATAGCTGAGATTTTACATGTGTGCAGAACTCCATATGCACAGTTCCACATCCCCCTACAACCGAGCAGCTGTAAAGTCTGCTTCTGTCACTAACCAGTGGGGAAGGGAAGGGTAAGCCAAGTAGCCACCATAAAGAAGTAGCCACTCTAAGCTTGGTTGTGGGCTGGGGAGAGAAATGAGACTGTACACATCTTTTCTTTCACCCAGAATGTCAGAGCTTGCTAGGTCATCATGGTCTGAAATGCTTCTTCCCTCTATTAAGAAGGAGGAGCAACAGCTCTTCCCAGGGCTAGATAGCTGCCAAACATGGGAGAACAAGAGATTAGCCCTCTGTGTCCTATCCCAAAAATGACTTCTTGTGTGCCTTCAAGTCATTTCTGACCTATGGTGACCCTAAGGCAAATCTGTTGTGGGGTTTTCTCATGGCTGAGACTATGTGACACACTCAAAGTTACTGAATGGGTTTCCATGGCCAAGTGGGGAATTGAGTTTCATAATCCAGCACTCAGACACCACACTGGCTCTGAGAGGATGTAAGCCTGTGCCTACAAGATAGAAGGCATAGTCCAGGGTTGTCTCTGTAGTAGTCCCTATTTTTTCAGAGTTCATTACATGAGCAGAAGAGGATTTTGCTCATAAAAGTTTATAGAGGAAAAGCCCTAGGACTTTTAGTTTTTTAATATGTTTATATTCCACTGTACTTCACAGAGATCCCAGGCTAATTTATAGTTACGATCTCATCAGTTCCAGATTAAAAATAAAAGAGAACTAAATTTTCTCTTTGGTTCACACAAAACAGTACACAAGACAGTACAAACTGCACACAAAACTGTACACAAAACAGTACAAACAAAGCTCAGAAAAGTTACATTTTTAGACTAATCCCCCAAATCCCCAATGCAGCAGGTCCATGATGGTTGGAAAGCTGTGTAACCTCTAGTCCAAAATATTTTTTTTTCCAGTATAACAACACACACACACACCCCTTTTAGACCATGACTTTAAAATTATATATATTATAAAATATAATGAAATTGTAATGATCAGCAGCTAAAAA
This sequence comes from Ctenosaura bakeri, assembly GCA_948474755.1. Classification (NCBI taxonomy): domain Eukaryota; kingdom Metazoa; phylum Chordata; class Lepidosauria; order Squamata; family Iguanidae; genus Ctenosaura; species Ctenosaura bakeri. Next base: position 283,286 of record CAOLHI010000879.1, on the reverse strand, counting down.
GAACTGTTCTTTGAAAACCTTCATACCTAAGTGCATTTTTCAGCTGGCACTTCCACTGATAACAAGGAGAAAGACAACCAGACTTTAGCTGGAAGGCAGTTCCAAACCTGAACTCCCATCACCATGAGGGCCCTGCTATGTTTTGTTGCCCTAAAGGGCATACTTACTTATTCTGGAATAAAATGCTTTTATAAGACATCTCCATGATGACATTATTAAACGGTTGTTCTACTTTCTCTTCTCCATGGCCCTTCACTTTGTTTAGAGACATAGAAAAGCCAACTTTGGCATGGAGGAAGCAGAACAACAACACAGACTCCATACATAAATCACCTTAGTGCTTCTCTTCTTTCCCTATCACCCCCAGGCATGTTTTACAATATCTGTAATAATCTATTGCATGCTTGGACCTATTACCATTAAATTACTTCAGCATGCCATGCTTATTATTTCTCTGTAAGTTGTTTTACAACATATAATTTATTCTTAAATGTCTTTTGCCTATGCATTTTAAAATTGTTAAAATATTCATGTGATAACTGTTATGAACATCATTTTAATTTACTGCTAAGACACCTTTTAAAACCAACTTTTAAAAATTTATTCATTCAATGGTACAACAGTATTTTAAATAAAAAGAAAGCATTTCAGTCAACCTGAAGAACTAGGGATGGGCCAACCAACTCCTCAAATCCTGGGCAAGGATTTGAGATTCACTAATCTGAATCCCTGTGCCAAAATAGGCAAACCGAATCTTTCGAATCCACCAACCAAATAGTTTGTTGGAGACTAGGACACCTGAAAACATGGGAAACCAGACACACAAAGGGGGATGGCAAGTGGGTGAGTTTTTTCCTTGCGGTAATAATGTCCTTTGCTTCAGAAATTACATCTGGAGTTGTATTCTAAGCTATTTAAATTGAACATTTAATATTTAAGTTCAGCACTTGACTGGAAGGTACAGTCTTGAGATTTCAAGGACAGCTGAAAGATTCCTTTGCATAGGTCCCTTGCAAAGCTCTTTCATATACAATTCTGAGGTTTGTAGTTATACAAGGTGTCACAGCCTTCTCTGCCAAAGTGAGCTGGTGCATGATCAAACTACAAACCTCAGGATGCCATAAGGAGCTATGCAAAGAAAATCCAGTTTTAACCTGGATTGTCTCTGTACTGTAGTGGTCCTGTTTGCACAGACAGGAAAATGTGGGATTAAGCCATATTTTCCTGCCTGTGTAGAAAGGACCTTCATGTCATTTTCAGTCTGGGGAGATCCTGAGGCAAAACTATGACAATTGTCCTGGCCAGATTTGTTCAGAGGAAAGTTTGCCTTTGCTTAGGCTTTTGCTAAGGTTGAGAGAGTGTGTCTTGCCCAAGATTATCCTTCTTTCCCTTGCTTTTTAAATCCTTTTTTAAAAAAGGATTTGAAAGGTTTGAGATTCGTGAGATTAGTGGATTCCCAGAACCTTCCAGGGATCCGGATCCGGATTTAGAAAATTCTGGATTCGTCCCATCCCTATGAAGAACTGATTTTCACATTAGGGCTTAAATTGATCCCTTCTCTACCTACTTGGCTAAGTCATACCCGTAATACCAGTGGTATGACTAGGTATCATCTACGTGTGGCTAGTTCTCCTTCTTTTCTTTGGCAGTCCTCCGTTTTCAGCCCTTCAGAACATCATGGGAGGAAAAGAGATTTCCCAATACTTACCTTTCCTCTTCCATTCAAGGAAGAGAAAAGCAGATTACAAAAGGCTTTTTAAACTGCACTTACATTTGAACAGCAAGGGATACTGCAGCAGTAATCTGGCTTTAAACACAAGAAGTGGTCTTTATATGTTAACAGATATTACTTCATTTACTTTAAAATGTAGTAGGTCTGTTCTGCTGTATTTGGAGGGGAGTGCTCATTTTTCTGAGTGGACCTTGTGGCCTCTTCCTCAAAGTCCAGCCCTGACCGCGCCACTAAATAGGAGTAGGATTTTTGAAAGCCCACAACATGCAACATTGAGAGACTTGGTTAGCTGTAAAGGATACATCCTGTGGGTGGAAAGAAATGTTCTTGATTGAAATGGAATCTTTGCATCCAGTGCACTAGCTGTTTCAGTCCTCTTCCTTGCTGTTGCAGAAACAATTTTCTTTTGAAGAATGTGAATCTGAAAATTAAAGAGATTTTTTGTCAGTAGAAATGAACTGGCACTCAATCAGATGAGCTGTAGCTAATCATCTAAACTGTATTAAATTTTAATACAATTGAAACACTGTGATTGCTCTTAATAGCTAGTCAAGACCATTGTCATTTGTTCTTCTTTTTTTATTGATCCCAAACATCTTCAAGTTGCTTCAGTGTATTTTTCTTTTTTCATCTTGCATCTGAATTGTGCTTTCATGTGAATGATGGTTGCAACAGTTGTTTGATTCCAGTTTTGCGTAGCTGTTTTGAATGTATCTGACATCTCAGTGAGTGCTTTAATAGGCATGCTGCTCCTTTGGAAGACAACTGGCCTCCTGTGTGAATGAGTAAAAGGTGATTTTAAAATGCTCTATTTCATTTACAGACAATGCTAATGAGGAAGAGTTGGAAAAGATCAAGTAAGGTAATGCTTAGCATGTGGTCTTGAGAAGAATTGTGATATTCTGTAGATTGTCACTTGAACTGAAAGTTGTGACACACACTGTTCTCCTATCAACCTGTTTTACAACTTTAACTACTAAGGAGACATTCTTTGTTGTACACGTTACAGCCTTTTAAAATTATCTCCATCACTACAGACCATCTGAATACATCTGACTAGGTGTAGTAAGGAAAATCAGTTTACATTGAAAATTATCCCATGCATTATGTATATTTTTCTTAATAATTAGCACTTCTAGAGAGTGGTAGGATAGAGAGGGAGGAAGTGAAGTCCTGATGCTACCATGATCATAGCATAGTTTTCTGCTTGAGACGTCTGTAAATCGATCCATGGATTATAAATTATTAAATAATGGGTATATTATTCTGTTGGCATGTAGAATATCTAGCTATGCCTTTTGTCATGATACTCATGATTTTGACTGAAATCTTTGATTCGCTCTGGACGCATGCTGGCTCTGCTTCATCTGCTACTACGATGCATAGAAATAAAATCTAGGCATAGTTTCAAGATTGCAAACCTAATCCAGCTTTGTTTAGACAGCTTTTTATTTTGATTTTTTTTCTATAATTGCTGAAGGAAATGACTCTTCACACTTTTAGAGTATAGAAAAGGGAGCTTTAAAGTTGAAGAGTTCCATTATCGCTTTGAGAGGAAATGGTTTATACGCATATAACTTTTATTACATTTGTTAGATTTATTTTAGAAAATAGACAAGGATTGGCAAAGCACTTTATTAGCATGCAACTTTGTTTTCAGTGCTTGTTACTAGCTCTAAGGTGCTCTAAGGTTTGTTAGTCTCTGGACAGTCCACTCCTTGATCTGATTTACTCTGTAGTTATATTTGTATTCCAGGGTGAGTGAAGTTAGGCAGCAGCCCTGCTTATTTAATCAGAATGATCAATCTCTGATCAGGTTTTCACAAGTGTTAAAGGCCGGTGTATACACTTACTTTCGTTGTTCACTCGTCTCTTCCAAACTACTACAGTGTATATGACTAAGTACAAAAGCATCAGCATTAACTTGGTTGTGACGTGTAACCATTCTTGTGGTTGCAATGGCACTTTTATCACCCACTATTTGTATATGAACCTACCTCATTTACAGAGTTTGCTGTTGACCATCTCTGGCTGTGTCCCTGTAGAGTAAGGAGGAGGAATGCCCAGATATTGTTAGAGTGCAGCTCCCAGCTGCCCGAGCCATATTGGCTAATGGCAAAGAATGCTGCATGTTGTAGTTCAACTACAGCTGGGGTGCTGCACAATCCCCACTCCTACTTTACAGCTTGATTTAAATAGGCACTTTGTTATACACTCCCCCATCTAGGGACAGTTAGGAAGGGATTACCAAGAGAGCAAAGCCCATTGACTTGTGTGTATGAACCAGACCTTAGAATTAGTTACCAAGCTATCCTTTATATGTAAGAATACAATTTGAAGACACAAAATATACTCAAAAATAATATCCCTTGCCGGGAAAATGTATATGAATTGGCTCCACCATGATTCATCAGTATACTTCAACAAATCAAGTTTAATACAGCTTAGCTAAGTGGGTAAACAAGGACTGTATTTTGTATGGCTTGCAAAATAACTGAAATGATGGCATAATATAACCAGGAAAGAAAATAAGAAGCATAGTATTGTGGATATTAACATTATCCATTTTGGTTGCTCACATTGAAATCAAATTCCAGGTAGAAATAATAGCAACTGGTTTTAAATTTGTGTCAATGGAAAATGTGTGTTTTAATAAAACAGCATGTGGTAGAAAGATGGCAGAGACAAAACAGATCTCAAGAGTTCTTTATACCAAAGAACAAATTTTATTATTAATGGTATTTTGTCACTTTTTGTGCTGGTTGCCCATGTGGTTAGATTGTTTCTGCATTCCTTAGGGTAATTGCTGAGATGAGATTGTGACTTGGAACATATTTTTTAATTGGATGAACGGATTATTAATATTTACTCTCTTTGTTAATGTAGAATGAATTTTCTTGTAATTTGATTGCTTCAGGTTTCCCCAGTAGTTTTTCAGTATCTAAGATGGTACAGTTTTAAGTCTAATTAGGATTCCCACTTAATTAATGTTAAATATCTGGAAACACTGGTGACAGAATTAATCCTGTCAGCAGAACTAGGATGCTCTGACTCTGCACATTTGTGTCACTATGATTGCACTTTAAATGCCATGGCTACATCCATTGGAATCCTAAGATCTGTAGTTTTGTGAGATATTAAAATTCTCTGCCAGAGAGCTCTAATGCCTCACCAAATTACAGATACTAGAATTCTGTTAGGTGTAACCATGACAATTAAAGTGAAATCAAATGTTCTAATTGCTCAATGAGGGTAACAGGAGAAGAAAGTCCCTTCCCACCATTCTTCCTTTGCACAGACAAACTAATACCAGCTTCTTATCTTATTTTCAAAATGGTTCCATTTTGTTTCCAAAGTGATTTGCACAGACAAACTAATATCAACCACTGTCTTATTTTGAGAGGTCCCACTGCATTTCATATACGTTATGTTATTGGAGAGAATGTTATCATGAACTTCGAAAATGTCATGTATAGTTATTACAAAACATCACAAAATTAAAATTTCTCTAACTAGTAAATGCCTTCATTTGAAGTGCATTTTTACCTAAAGAATATGATGGTGTTGATAATATGACCCCCTTGTTTTGAGACAGTGCTTAAATTGAATATGCACAACTCCCCTCCCATAAGCATGTTTTCACAATGAGTAGTTAATTCTCCATAGATCAAATGATAACAGAGTGTAGTGATTTCTGTTGCATTGCAATGATAAAAGTGAAGCATTTCATACAGACTGAGCAGGTTTAGTGGCAAGAAGTGCCTCCAAACAGCCTCCATATTGTGTGATCAAAGCAATTCATCACCAGCTGGGACTAAGGCAACCATGAAAGAAGGCAGTGCACTGGAAATGCCTGAAATAAAAGAGTAACTGTCCATGTACATGCTTTTGCTCACTTTTGGGATGAAATCTCCATAGATTATTAATGTAGAGAAATCTGCATTTTGTCTAGGCAATAAAAGGAAAACTATATGTGGGATAAAATATGTAGTTTGGCATTGCATACATTGCATACTGAGAAAAAACTCAGTCAAAGAGAGGAGATGGTCCTACTGCCACCAGTACAGGTACTTTACATACTCCTTCATTGTAAATAGTTCACTGTCTTCTGTCCATCAACCTAATAGATGTTAGGGGCAGTACGTGAGCTGAGCTGTGACTGGTGGCCTTGGAGTCTGGAAATGTTCATGTTAAGTGTAGGACTGGCTCCAAATAACCTGGTTCCAAGCCACTTGTGACTTTAAACATAGTCACCAGTTCTTTAAAATTAGCCCAGGAACACATGGGCAACAAGTGCAGTTAGTACCATTGCATTCTTACCATAGAGCCCCCATAAGCAGTGGGATGGCTTCATTCTGTACTACCTTGAAGCTTCTTATAAATTCTTCTCTTATAAATTTTTTAAAGGCACCCACATGCAGAGCACATTACAATAGTCTCATGTGGATATGACCACAGAAGGAATTATTGTAGCAGTTGTTTGCTTTTTCTACATAGGTGTAGGAAGTGAATTTGCTGAGGCTGATGAAAGGCACTCCAGCAACCACCTATACCTCTATAGATTACATTGAATCAGGCATCACCACAAGTTACACACTTGGTCTTTTAGAGGAAGGCAGACCCATTTGCCAACACATCTCTCCTCCTATTAGCAGGGTTCTTTACCTATACAGTCATTCCATTTTATCTGGATTAAGTCTCTGCGTGTTTGCCTTCATCTACCCCCAAACTGCCTCCATTCAGGGTTTCTCAACTACTGTTGGACTATTTGGTAGAAGTAAGAGGCAGAGCATGTCATGGATGCCAACACATTTAAATCCAACCTGCTGGAGGAGTTCTTCTAATAGTGCTTTTAGGCAAATATAAAAACATGTGGGACAAAGCAGAACCCTGAGACACTCTTATAGTCAAGGCACAGCAGGAGTTTCCCGGTTCTACATTCTGGGCTTATCCCTCCAGGGATATCAGTGGAATCAGCGCAATACCATGCCTCTCTGTCTGGCCATCATTAGGTGAATGTTATTGAAAGCTAACAAAATATTCAGGCAAATTAACAATGTTTCATTCCTCCTATAAATTCTCTGCTGTAAATCATCAGAGCAGCCAAAATGCTTTCCATCTCATAGCTGCTACAGAAATGGGATCAGAACATATCCATGTAGCCCAAGACCAGCTAGAATTAAGAACCCACTAGTAACTTACTCAATAATGGTACTTTTGAGAGGGAATAATAATTCCCAAAGATGAAGTGATCCAAGTTTATCTAATTTTGTTTTTTTCCCAGTAAGAGTTTGGCCACTGTCTTCTCAAGTGCAGTGACAACCCCACCTTGCTCAGTAAGGGAATACCCAGAAGGTAAACCAGGGTCTGACAGATTTTGTTATCTAGGAAGGTGTTCAAGGAGCAGGTGGTGGGTTTCAAATTACCTAGTAACTTGTTGACATCAGGCTACACATGCTGAAATGTGTCCAGAAGAGCATGACTATGTCAAACTCTGCATTCATTTCTGATTCTGTCAAAAAGCTGGAGTGAATGCAAATAATTTTGTCACCAGAATGTGATGCAAATTGGTCACAAGTGAAACTGTGAAGGATTCCATATGAATTCCCAAAGAAGGTTTTTCACATAGCTTTTCACTACTGTCAGTACACAAAAATACATGGCTCTTTGTCTTAAGCTGGGTATACCTTACAGTGAATTCGTAGTGACAGATAAATGAATTGTCAAGGTGATGCACATCTAAAGTATACGTGATACTACATAGTTCATAATATTTAAAAACTGGATTACACTGACAACACAGTGTTGTAAACAGTGCAATGCATCTGTGTGCAGGATGTACATATCACAGGGTTTGAGTATCTAACTGAATGCAGATAGTTGGAATTACTGTCCATCTGATAGCAGGATTGGGTGCACTATGTGGAAGCTTCACAATAAATGTAATATTACAGTTCTTTACAAGAAAATAGGTACAGATTATCATTGATACAGTTAAATGTGTAGGTAGAGAATATCCTGGTGAAGGTTGAAAGTAAGTTGTTCACCATTGTTATTAAACATTGTGATATATTGGATAAGAGAACTGCTGAAACTTTATGTCATTGTACTACTTTGGCTGAAAATTCCAGGTCAATCAGCTTTCCTTGGTTATTTGTGACCTTTGGCTATTCATCTGTACCCCTTGTTTAAAGAATCATCATAGGCTGGAAGTTAATTTAAAAAGTATTGTTTGCTTGTGATTTAGCTAAATCAGGGTTCTCTCTGCACCTGAAGTTTCAGACCCAGAGTATACGTCTGTCAGACCTACACAGAAAAGCTCAGCTTTGGAGAGGAATAGTCAGTATCACTTTGATCGAAGGTCATGAACTCAAGGCCATGGACCCAAATGGGCTTAGCGATCCTTATGTGAAATTTCGGCTGGGACAACAGAAGTACAAGAGTAAGGTAACTTCTTAGAAATATTTTCCCAAATGGTGGTGGCTTTTAATGAATTGTTAAGAGTTTGTGTTCTCCTCAGTTGTTCTTTTTAAATATATTTGATTAGTGGGGGTGAGGTTTTTTTTTTTGTCTTAAATTCTTCAGTCCAGTTCAAATGAAGAAATTTAAAAAAACACCATACCATCCATCAAACAATTAAGAAACCCCCCCCCCACAACATTTGATGGAAGCAATTATAAGCACTACCACCTTCAGACTGATTCTTGAATGGTCTTAATATTGTTGCTGAGTTACATCCAGTGGTAGAATTAGGTAATTTTCAAATATTAGACTTAATACTCTTATGCCCCCTTCTTCTTTAAATTGTAATATGTATTACCTTTGCATACTGCTCATTCTGGTCTGTGGGGCTAAGTGGACATGTACCCCAAAGTCTGCAACTGATGACATTTCTGGGGTTTTGTTATGTCTAATGAGTTTTGTTATGTCTAATGAGATTTGATTTTTGTTTTCATTTGAACAGCTAACGCTCTTTCTCCCCTGTACATGGCTGCACACCATACTGAAATTCCCCTAAGCTTCAAAAATGTTTTTCTAGAGGAAAGGGCATTACAGTTTGAGAATTTTATCCCAGAGATCTATTAGGCACGTTGTATGAAACGAAAAGAGTTTTTTCATGAAGCATAGGGTGTTTGGTTCTGGAAACTCCAGCTTAAAAATCTCTAAGCATTTGGACATGGAGATGTAGTTCTTTTGGATCCTGACTAGTATAGTGCTTCCAGATCGAAATGATTTGTTTAGAAATGTATGTTGTTAAATTATTTTCTGTTATATAATTATATGTTTCGTGCAAATTCTTGTCTGTCTTGCAAAAATGTGTGTTGTATTTTGCAAAAATACGTGTGTACTTTTTATTCTGGTACTAAGAATAAACTTTCATAATAGATTCAAAAGCAAGAAAAGCTGCAGAAGCAATCTCATAGACTGTAGTTCAAGTAAAACTTCAGTTTTTAAGATGAAGATCTGACTGTAAAGATTCAAATTGAAATGTCTGATAGAAATGTGGTATGAATTCTACCAGGATAGAGAAGAAGAATTAGTCCAGCCTTCCTTAATTAGATCTGTTGGTTATATTGGCTGGAGACAAGGGGAGTTATAGTTTTAACACATCTGATAATCCAGAAAGCCTGAATTAGGTAACTCTTCTCACTTTTCTTCAGTCCTAGGGATTGATATAGAATCCTAGGGATTCTATATCAGTCAGATCATTAATGAAATTAGATTGGTGTTGTAAATGCCATAAGTGACCATTTTGTTCTGTTACACTTTTCAGATAGCTTTGTTGTATTTCTATTGCTAGGGATATGGATCTCTTTTAGAGTGCACTAACTGACTTTTAAAAGAACATATTAGGAAATGCAGGAAGTTGATGACCTATTTTGTACTCTGCAAAAGAACATTCTTGCTGGCATCCTTTTCATGCAATATTGCAATTCACTTTTATGGCTGTTGCATAATTGTAACAGACTAAAGTCCTTCCCAAACCTACCTTTTAAACTAACACAGCCCCCACCACCAATACAGCTGTTTCTGAGATGCTGGAGAATAAAGTGGTGAGCAGTGACAGATCCAGCCCTATTCCTGCAGCAGAATATCGAGCTACAACCCCCACTTTCTGGGAACTTGGAAACAAACATGTTGGGTCGCTATGTGGCTTAAAAGGTTGGGTTTTTTAGGGGGTAGCATTTGGGAGACATGGAGCCAGCATGGTGTAGTGGTTTGGGTTGGACTGCTACTCTGAAAACCAGAATTCAGGTCTCCATTTGGCCATGGAAACCCACTGGGTGACCTTGAGCAAGCCACACTCTTGCAGCCTCTGAAGAAGGCAAAGACAAATCCCCTCTAAACAAATCTTACCAAGAAAATCCCATGATAGTTTTGCTTTAGCATTGACATAAGTCAGGAATGACTTGAAGATACACAACAACAACAGTTGAGAGACATAGCTATGAGAAGCAGCTGTGTCTCCATAGCTGCGTCTCCCATTGCAGGATCTTGGCCATCATGTTTGATATTTAGAGAGGAGACCATGTTTCTACAACGAACAATTCCAAATTATTTATGAGGTCGTGTGTTGTTTTCAGAACTCTTGCTTTGCTGCATTCAACCACTCCAGGAGGTACAAGGCTACACCACACAATAACTGTCTTTACTTTTTTCAGATTATGCCAAAAACTTTGAATCCTCAGTGGAGGGAACAATTTGATTTTCATCTCTATGACGAAAGAGGTGGAATTGTTGATATTACGGTCTGGGACAAAGATGCTGGCAAAAAGGATGATTTTATTGGCAGGTTTGTCTAATTATATGTAGTTGGTATTCTGGGAAAGAGATCTGAATTAAGGAGAATGTTATATCTCTGTTGAATAAACTGCTTCTGTTTAAGCAACATTAATCTAGAAGTGATCGTTAGTGATCTCTTTATTTTATTTTTTATAGTTATTTTATTTTATTTGTATAGTTTTGTTTTGTTTATGCTTCTAAATAATTGTCCATTACCAGTAGGTGGCATATGATACCAACTGAAAGACATCCCTGTTCAAAATTTGGGTGAGTGGAGGAATCAAGGTGCCAGAAGTTCCATTGGCAGCATTTTAACAGCCAGTGGTTGACCATTCCTTGTAATAGAAAACTCTGTGGCAGATAATGATGCTACTGAGATAATGATGCTGTTCAGTGAAAATTGTATGATTGACTACATTTTATGAGACTGATATAAATCTGTCATTTTTCTCAGCAGTGCCAATTATGTTAAATGTTTCCTGTTTGAATCAGTTAACATCAAAAGATCTTTAGAAACATGACTGCATATTTATTTGGGATGTTCAGTTTCAAAAATACTACTGATTATACATTAAAGATTGTTTAAACACACATTTTGAGTGATGGAGTACATACTGTAGTAACACTAAGTCATAACTTGAGTTAAAGAAGGTGAGTGATTTCTGTAGGTTCCTAAGAGCTTCTGATAAAGTCTCTGTCCCCATGCAAACAAGATGTTGAAAAAGGCAATTTCCTCATCCTAGTAGCTCCTCATCACTTACCCTCTTTTGCTAGTTTGTTCAACATACCATGGATTACATGAACTGTAACGGTGTTATCCGTGGTTTGTTGAACAAGCTAGTATTTAGTTCACATATTAGCAGGTAAACACTGTAGTTTATATGATTTCAGCATTAGTTCAAGTAAACAAACTGGGTGGTTGTCTGGAACAGATATGTTAACCCAACCACAATTAAACTAAACAAATCATAGGTTAGTATTACATGAGAAAACAGTTATGGTATTTTAGCTTGGAAGTTTACAGCTATGAATACCCCATGAATATACTACAGTCAGTATCAAACATAGCTGAATAGATGTTCTCATCAACTGAATTTCTAACTGATTTTTCCATCTTTCATGCTATAATCAACCTGTTAGTACGCCTGCACTTTTTGGAATAATGCAAAAGTAATGGGTAGGTTTTTAAAATACATATATTCAGTTTAAATTCTGATTATTTCAAAGGAAGAACTTAAACATCAATAGTAACTTAAAATGTTTTTCATGTGAGGGTGTTGTGTTTAATGGCCAAAATGCTTATTTTTAAAAGCTAGAGGTTCAAAATCCATCTTTCAAAATTCACTTTCTAGGATTTATCTATATGCAGTTAAAACTCTGAAACATCCTGCCAGGAAGTTGCTTCCCTCAGTGTTTGCTGTGGACTTAATTTTCATGCAGTATGTAAGGTCAGTGTTGGCTGCTCATTATGCATTGGGGAACAGCTTTTCACTCTTCCTCTAATGGTGTTTTTTCCAGAGCCTGTTGAATTCTCAGGTGTTTTGCAGGCTGCTTTTCTATCCAGTACCTCATGCAATTTATTGTTAGTATTCCTGTAGGCTCTTAAGAGCTTAAGAGAATATCTTGGTTCCTATGCAACCACAACACTGAGGGAAGCAACTTCCTCACACCAACATCTCTTCACCATTCACCCTCTGGTTGTAATATCTAGCGAGGCCCCTTCTTTTGTTAACATCCAATGCCCTCATGTGGCGTTTGTACAGGATGGCAATTGCAGGATGAAAACTCTGCTGTCAGTGGCTGTCTCTAGGGCTGCAAGCAGTCTGGGTCCTAGCTCAAGCCCAAGGAAAATGATTTTGCCTAAATTGAGCCAATATCCCTTCTCTTACACATTGCAAAGCAGAGCGTCAGGTCATAGGATGAGGTTGTTGAATATATTCCACTGTTCATGGTACAAGAGAGAAGAGGATAATAACTAGTTAATATATTCCATAAAACTGAGTAGTTCCTGTTTGCCTGGAGTGTAGCATGTTGGACTTCAAGTAAGAGCAGCATATTTGAAAGGTCCATAAAGGGTGGAAACCTTCCCTATGCTTTTTTTTAAGCATGTCAGGAAGAAGGTAAAATGAGTCCTTTTCACTGACTTGGTGTTTTTATGTATTTAGGCAAAGAGCCACCTTGCCAAGAGCATCTGAACATGCAAGCATTGCTTCTGGTGATGCCATTTAGCAGAACCTTTACCAGTTGATTCTTTGTAATGTACAAATGATGTGAAAGTGACAAAGTTGTTTAAGGTTCATCTGCAACTTGTATCTTTGTCAGAGTACAGAAGAAAAGACCCACTGGATCAGACCAAAAGGCTTATCTAGTCCAACATTATCTTCACATGGTGGCCAACAAGCTGCCTATTGGAAGCCTACAAGGAGGACATGAATGCAACAGCACTCTCCCACTTGAATTCCACTGCAAATGGTGTAGATGGGCAAATTCTCTCTCTAGTACTAGAGGTGATATACAATGGCCTCTCCACAGGAACACAGAGCCCTCATGAAAGTGGAAAAATTGTCAATAATTCCCCCCTGCGATTCCCCTCCCATTGGGGCTTCACCCTCTCGTTCCCTTAGCTTTTGCCCTAGTGCACAAGTGTTCCTTTTCTGTGGTGGGGGCAGGGACAAGGGAATGTGAAGAGGGGGAGCTCCATAGGGTAGAAGGAACTCATGCTGAAGCAAAAGGTAAGGGAGGAGAGACAGTGAATGCTTTCCTTCTGCCCTTCAGAGCTCCCCCATCCCCTTGCCTCTGATCCCAGCACTGAAAACTCACATGAGGCAAAAGGTAAAGAAACAGGGGAGGAGAGTGGGGAGCACGGGCACCTCACAAATAATCAAATTCACAAAGGTCAAATGCGCGAATGTGGAAGAAGGACTATATAGCCATCTTAACTAGTAGCCATATATGCTCCTAAACTCCAATGATTTGTGTAACACGCTTTTTAAAACTGACCAATTTTGCAGCCATCCTGTGGCAGTGAATTCTACAGTATGACTATGTCTTGTGTCAAAAATTATGTCCTTTCATCTTGGCTTCAATGAATGACTTTGAATATTATGAGAGAGGGGGAAAAACTCCCTATGTACTTTTTCCCCACCATGCATAATCATATACATCTGCATCTGCCTTCCCTGCTTTGTCTGTTTTCTTTATTTAATTAAACAGCCCCAAATGATATGATTTTTCTTAAAGGAAACTGTTCCAGTCCACGAAGCATTCTTACTTCCCCTTTTTGCACCTTCCCTAGCTCTGCAACATCCTTTTCATGTGCAGAACTGTGTGCAGTATTCCATATGTGATTGTGCCATGTATGTGGTACAATATTGGCCATTTTATTTCAATAACTTTTGTAATTATACACTGTTGGAAAATTCTAGCATTATCTCTCCCCCTGTCCTTTTTCTAGAACAAATGGGGCTTAGCTAGCATAAGTCTCAACTATTGTTCTGTGTTATTTAAAATGATTGGCTATGACATCCAGACCATGTAACCCAGGATAAACCCTGGAGTCAGTCATTGGCCTTCCATGGAAGACTGTGCCTCTCTCTCTTTCCTTAGCAATCTTGCTTCTAGCACTTTCTCTCTACTATGCTAGCTCTCTCCATCAAGAAGTTGGTGAGTTAAGAATGAAGTTACTATCTTCCCTAATCCTTTTGTTAGTTAGATAGAATCCGGTTTTTCCAGTGCATATGTAATTGTAAAGTGTATTAGAAATCTTTTTAGTTTGGAACCTGAAACTTCCTGCCTTGTTTTGCTTTTAAGTCACCCTCCAGTTCAGGGAAGCCACACAGAGATTAGAACGTGCTTTTTCTGCAACTCTGCTTAAGAAGGCTAATTCCTCACAGCTTTAGCTTTCATAAAATTTCTCCAAAGATCTAACACCCTGGGAAACTCACAGTATTTCATATGTAGTTGTGCCATGTATATGGTACAATATTAGCCATTTTATTTCAATAACTTTTGTAATTATACACAATGTGGAATTTGCCTTTTCTTAACAGCAGGCACACTTTACATCAACATTGTGATAAAATTTCTGCCTAGTAAATTCTGCCATTACCCCAAGGCTTATTTCTTGGTCAGTTGCTATCAGCTGTTGCAAAGTTGGGTTCCCTTTTCGCTGCTACATATCACTTTTCACATGAGCAAGTGCAATTTTGATGCCCAGTCTCCAGTTCAGAAGGACCATTACTGAGTTCTTCACAGTCCATTTCTATTCTTACCATTCTTAATGCATATTATATCATCTGCAAAGTGGGCTGCTTTGCAGAAAATGCTGGACTTCCGTTGACTTCTAATGCTAAAGTAAATTTTCAAATGATGGTGAAATTATCCTAATCACTGTGAAATTATTTACCTTGCTATCACCTACATTTTTGAAGGCAATCCTGACTCTACCACATTAACAATAATCAGCTAATAAATCCCCATGATTGTTACACTGTTAACACATAAGAGTAATCTGGCCAAATTGGCTGCTGACAGCTGCAATATATTTCCAAGAGAAAGTGCTGTCAGTGAACAAGTTGTTTCTGTGAACATACAGGATAAGTAAATCCCATGTTGTATAATTTTATTCAGCTGGACCTATTTGCAATGCAATACGGTAGGATTTATAGCATTATTTGTTAGTATGAAACCATGCATGTTTATCTTCAAAATGGCATTGATTTTTGCTCATATTTTTATGCCAAGGGATTACTGCTGACTGATTTATTTTCAACCTCTGTGAGTCAGCATTCCCCCTCCCAATAGATGGAAAGTCTGAGCTGAAAAGAATCTGGCATTTTGGCCAAATGACACATTTATCTGGGGGGAAGTAGTCCCATGTCACCTCAAGTCAACTGGTAAACAAGTATATTTCTGTCTTTGCCCAATTTAACCCACCATAAAGGGCATAGAAGTCTATGCTATGCTATGATTAATCATCCCCTCTTTTCCTCCTTCACAGTGTCATGGTTTTACTACACTACCATTTTCACATCATTGTATTTTATTTGTTTGTTTAGCAAAAACCATCAGGGATGGTTTCATCTAAATTATCTTATGATAACAATAGAAGCCTTTAAAGAATCTTGAGCATTGCTACACCATTGTCCACTTCACAACACTTACTGGGAAGCAGAGAAGTTCCAGCTTAGAGTCATTGAATTACTCTGTTTGAGATGGGAACACTGTTTTAGGAGGTCTGTTTGAACAAATGCAAGTACTGTTATTTCTGCATAGCTCACTAGCATATTATGTATGAATTTGTATGTTAGGAATGCATACTGAAGACACAAATCCACCTTGTTGCACCTTGTCCTGCTTCATTCATAGGCAGTTTGGCTGAGATCCTGATTTTAAAAAAAACGTTTTACAACCCTTGTAGACAGATACTAGGCTGAAGAGATTCAGTAAAATTGCCATTATGAAAACTGAGCTCAGTGGAGAAGGAATGAGGAAGCAGAGGATGCCAAAAAGGCATCTTTATGTTCACCCTAAAGGCTGGATAAATGAGGAGGGAATTAAATTTTGGGTTGCAATGTGTGGGATAGGTGACCAGGCACTAAGAACATGCCACAAGTCTAAGAACATGGTATATGTTTTACCCTTGGGTTATCCACAAGTCATAACAAATTCTGTAATTTTGGGCCCAAGACCCTGCCATTGATTTCTCTAAAAGGTGAACTTACAGTTGAGTAAAAATAATAATTTCTCTGATGAGAGATCAAAAGCAAAAGGGATTCATGTGTGCTTGCAGGAGAATCCCCAATGTTATCTCAGTTTTTTGACTGGAGGTACTAGGGGTTCCTTTTGAGCTCCCTTCAGTTTGTGTTTCTAAGAGTTCATCTCTAGGACTCAAGTGATTCCTGTAACATGTTGGTTGAGAGAACATATCTCTTCCCTTGTGTCTCTGGATCACTGTTTCCTGAAAGTTCCTGAGAGTGCCATCTGAAAATAGTTCACTCCTTTGTTCTCCTTACCAGGTAGAATGGTGAGGAGGGGGGAAGCACAACATACTTTTGGAAGCACAACTGAGAAGTATCTGCTTCCCTTGTTCCCCTCTTCAGACACAGAGGAGAATGGGGGAGCAAAGTCTGGTTCCCAAAAAAAAGTTACCTAGTGATTTGGCATCCTGTTTATTTCACCTGGTCTGTAGAAAACTTGAGGTGGAGAAATCCATCCCCTCCCTCCATTCCTGTCCCACTCCTGTTCACTTTCCCCTGAAAGTTATTGTTTAATGTTTTAGCCCAAAAAAGGGAAAGATTCACCCAGTGCTACAAAGACATTGTATTGCGGTGGTTAACAAAACTGAAGCTTGGACATCAGAGTGGGGAGGTAGGCAACTGTGGGGGTTGCATTGGCTCCTGTGGAGGACCTTGGAAAGCTCTACACACACTGCTGTCCACCAACCTGAAGTTTTTTGCGTCCAAATGTAACCAGGGCTCCATAGAGGGTACAGGAAGCAATTTCATCTCACTTGCCCTCCCTGGCTGTTTTAGGTCCAGATGAGGCCTTTAATGGAAAACCAGAAGAGAAATTAGAAGTGAACCTTTGGAATATTTGGGGGCAATCTGCCCCCCCTGCATTTTGTATTTTCTGGGTTCCTGGGAGAGGGAGCCCCTCCGGGCTGTACTTCTCTTGCGCCTGCTTTCCATAATTCTGTCTAGTCAAAGCAGGATAATTCACTTTTTGTGCTTAACACTGTTTGACGACATTCCTGGAAAATTATTGTGTGGAACTGTCTAGGTAACAGGACTAGTCCTTATCATTAGACATGATGAGGTATTCAGTTAATTTTTGGTGTACTAGAAAGGTAGCATGTATTACATTTTTGCTGTCAAGAAGGAGGAAAGATGCTTGTGCATTTTTTTAAATTTTATTTTATTTATCTTGGGTTTTAAAAAAAGCTTGCACCAACTATGCCACAATTCTAAAATAAGTGGAGACTGCTACCTGTATTGTACATTACTCCATCAATTTGTTTCTTAATTTGTTTGTTTCAATTTAAGAACCAAAATAATAACAAGTACGCAAAAATAATGCATTCTTCAGCTGTATATTCTCCCATAGGTCTAGATAAGGAATTTCTGCTGTCTCTTATGTTAATGGAATTCCCATTGTCCTTGTAGGCTTTTGTGCTGGTTTTTAGCATTCATTCCCCTCCCTTGCCCTTTATTGCTTGGTTTAAGGACATGACGACCCTTGGCTGATTGATCTTCTCTGTTTCTGTCTCCCACTTCTCCACAGTTACACTAAGGCACTCTATACTGCAGCAGGTGTCCCAACGTGCCCTTGACCCTGCCCTGTAAAATAGTTAGCATAATGATTAAACCATTGCTGGTGGCCTAAAGTATTTGCTGGGTTACAGATACATTGCCTAGTTTTCATGCTTATAGTTAAGAGAAGTAGTCCTTTCAGGGTCATGTTATGCACTAATTTTATCCAATGCTTAATAAACATACCTAATTTTTTTAAAAAACAACAACAACAATACTTGGCATTAATATTAATACAACTAATATTTTCATTTGGATGTATGCAAGGGGAAGGCGCACCTCATTCCTTTCCTCCCTAGTCCCAGTTCCTCCCCAATACAGCAATTCATACGGTGGGGAAAGCTGCCACCAGTTCCAGTGGGAACTTTCTTAATCACAGGTGTTGCATGGAAAGAGAGATTTACATTGGAACTGTGGCTGAGATGTGAAGGGTTAAACTTCAACTACCATGGAGCAAGGTTCCAATAGAAATCTGCCCAATCCATGTGCTTGCAATTATTAAAAATTAAACAGGGACAGTTCTTAATCAGACAGTGGTTTACGTGCTTACTCACAGAATGGTTTACATCTGATGATATTAAAGCTGATATACTCTCGTGTAATAGGAGTTTCTGTTTACCTGCACACACACTCCATGCAATACCTCAAATCTCTACCAGTGGGTTTTTTAAAACCTGATTTGGCAGAGCTGCAGGAAAAGAGGGGGAATTTGATCAGCCAGCAGGATTCTTTTACTGGTGGAAGGGCTTGATTTGATACAACCCACACATTTGCTAAACTACTGGCAACTATGAAGGGGTGACTTTCCCTAGGCTTGATTTGGAAGTGAGCTTGGTAAATGGAGCTCTCTTCTTCCCACTCCAAGCAGGAAGTGGGCCAGATTTTTCAAATTCATCATCTGTCATGCATTTGGGAAGCACAAAAAGGTGCTTCTTCTTTATCAGGCACAGGAAACAATGCCACTCTGGAGGTCTCACTCCCTTCTTCCTACTTCTTTGGAATGCTGCAGCGCCAGGGAAGGAGGCTAGCAAATTCACTCTACATATGGATTGAGTTTGTACTCCATCCTTTCTGCCAAAATAAGGCTCAAGGTGACTATGATCCAGGCTGTAGAAACTCAACGTGATAAAGAATCCACTCCACATCTTAGTCCAGATTTTAAGAGTGTTCTCCAAGGTGCTAGACCCTATTCCCCAAATAGGCTAATTGCCTTGGACAGTGCCTTTACAATTTGGACTAAAACCTGGAATAGATTGACTATATGGAAGCCATCAGCTGCCATGGCATATGCCCAGTGGCTAGTCCCACCAAGAAGAGAGCCAGTGAATCATTTGTTACTGATTCAGTGGGTTTATTCTAGTTGGAATTAATCATTGGATTGGGCCCAAGTATTCATGATTTCTGGTGACATAACTGCTTATGACTTGTAAAGGAGTTACTTGCATAAGAGAAGTGAAAGCATATGTTGCTTCTTGTATTGTGCTTTGTTTTCTAAGCACCTTCAGCTTCAAATGCTTTCTGTAAAATAGCTTTGACATGTTTCTGTGATGTAATGAGATGAATGGCAGAACAGCTGGATCTGGATGAAGTGCTTGTTTAAGACTGCCAGGACCACCTTCAATTATATATGTATTGTATAGCTGTGTGTGCATATCATTGACTACTTTTTTTTTTCTTTTTTTGGGGGGGGTGGAGAAACCCACAATGTTAATCAAGAACACTTGTTTCTAGGTGCCAGGTTGACCTGTCGACCCTGAGTAAAGAGCAAACTCATAAGTTGGAATTGCCTCTGGAGGAAGGAGAAGGCTATCTGGTACTACTAGTCACCTTGACTGCCTCTGCTGCAGTCAGCATCTCTGACCTCTCAATCAATGCCTTGGAGGACCCGAAGGAACAGGAAGAAATTCTAAAGAGATATGTATGTACTGTGCTTCTCTTGCTCTTCCTTGCCAGGGATTATAATGAGATGAGCAGTGAAATATCAAATGAGAATGTAGAGTAGTGAATGGGAAATACAATTCAGCCGTACCAAAAAGCATTCACACTGTTGAGTTCAGAATGTTGATTTAGAACTGCAGTCTTATGGTAGCTCAATTAATATTCACAGCTAATGCCTAGATTCTGTTTGGAATAGCCTCAGATGATTCTATGAAAGATTAATCCTATTAGCACTTTCCAATTAGTTATTGTTATTCAGTATGTTACTTCAAGCCCATAACAATGCATTTCAGCTTCATTACTGTGTGTTTTTACTTAATGCTATTCTCAAATGAACAAGCATTTTAACAAGTTATTCTATTGGTTTTTTTTTCTCCGGAAGAAAACCAGGTAGTTTAAGAATCCAGTATAATCTTTGTTCAGAGCATTGTTCAGAACATTAACAGGACCCTCCACCCCTTAAATGCACAAGAATGAAAGCAGTCTTTGTTCTAGTATAATGATACTAAATTTTAAAATTCTACCTTGAATATTTTGACAACAGAATATTTTATTTCCCAGCATCCTCATATCATGTATGCGACTGTGTAGTTTTCGTAAAGCAACAGTAAGGGGAGCTCTTACTCCAGCATTTAGTCATTCTGGACTCACTAAAATTGACTTACTACACACAAAGAATAAAAGAAGAAAAGCTATTTCTACCTAAAATTACAAAGCTTTTATTGTACAGTTCTGCCAGGTGTTTAGAAGCTTCTCTAGACACTCTGCCATTAAGCCAAGCTCTGACTAACAAAGGGCTGTTTAATTTTTTTTTATTTTAAAATATTCCTATTCCCTGGCTGACATCCTTTCAATAACTGAATTTAATAAAGATGTACCTTATCAGGCTCTGCAGATAACATGAAGTGCTAGTACTAATGCTGTACAATATTCTTCAAACAGATTAGCAGGATGTGCGCTTCAGCAAATTTATTCTGCCTATCTCCATTGAATCAGCTGTCTGCTGGTGCTTGTACAAATCATACACCAATAGTGTTATCATAAACACAGTTTAATAGAGGTGACTTAGCAAGGCTAAACATTATATTTCCTAAACCAACTGAGAGCTTAGATACTGTGTTCTGTGTCTGAAAACTAATAAATTACTATTATTATTTCAGATTTTGGTATCAGCCAAGACAGCCTGTTCCATCAGACTAGATCTTCATAGATATAGTGTATTTCTGATGGATTCATTGTAGCGATATGTATATTGATAGCAAGTAGAGAGAACTTTTTTTTTCTGGATTATTGGGTTAACATGAAGCAAGTGATACTGGATATTTTGATAACTTCGTAACATTTCAGAAATGTTGTTCAGGAAAATCAAAACTTTTTTTGAATCTTGTCTTTTTTTTTTATAGAATATGTAGCAACAATGTGATCAGTAAGATAACACAAACATCTGTTTGTTTGTTTTTTTAAAAGGCTGACATGGAAAAATCATGAGTTTATTACCATGACTATTTCAAATATTAAAATGTTTACCTACAAACTGAATTACTTTGTTCAGTGCTGTGACCAGTGGGTAGCTACCAAGTGACAGAATAAAAAATGTGAACACAGCATTTTTCAGGGTGGTATAAATATCTTCATACTGCTGCCTGATTAATCTGCAGCATTTTTTACTCTGCCCTTTGTGGAATATATGGTGAACTGTTACTTTACAACTAGCAAGATGAAGCATTCCTTTTATTGGATTTATTTTATCGAATTTTATTTTTAAGACTTTCCTCAACAGCATTTAAAAATGCATTTTACACCTGTTTTTGTGAAAAACACTTTAAATGAGCTGACCCTGCTATCAGATGAAATAATCTTGGGAAATGACTTTTATTGTCATCTAGCCATTTGTAGCTGAACATCAGAGCTCTACAAATTAAATAGGCATTACTGTTTGAACCATTATTTTATCACTATTGTATGAAAACATTAATTCCTTTTGGGGTGGGGGAAGGGACCATAATGGGTAGCAGACCAAGTGAGAGATTGTATGACCTTTTCAGAACGGGAATGCTGAACCCCTGCTCCCCCTTGTCACAGTTTAAAAACCAGAGAAGCTAGTTTAGTGAAGAAGTTGTTAGCATTCCATTTTTATTATGACATTTCACAGTCATCCGATTTAATGTCCCTTGACCGGATTGTCCACCGTGAGACGATGGGCTTGAAATGTTATTTAGAGCATTGATAAAAGGTGAGCAGTTCTAAGATGACAGCGAGTCATAAGGCTGGTGGTGTGACATTAATTTTCTCCATAACAGAGATGGAATAAGACGTCATGGTGACAAGCTGTCAATCAGTACTGGCCCCTCAGTGTATCTCAATGCCATAGGATGGGGTATTGGTTCTCCCATAATAGACCTGAACTGAGATGCTCTCCCTGACAGCTGCTGCAGCCATACAGAAAATATATTATACAGCCTTTCATTAAAAAAATAAAGAGGACTCATCTCCAGAGCATTTCAATCTTTTCTCATCTATTGAGGGCTGAAAGGATTCGCAGCAAATCATAGATTTCTCTGCTATGGAAATTTCGGGCCTCCGATGGCATCCTGGTTCTGAGGCCTTCAATAATCATAAATAAGGAGGCTGACAATCGACTGATAAATCATTACTTTAAGTTGCATGTTTAAAGTCATTTGCTTTTCACAAAATCCTACAATAATATTCTGTAGTATGTCACTGGCCCAGATCTTCAGAATATATGGTAAATTGCTCTAAATCAGCTGACTAGCTGAATCTAAAAGTTCAAACCATAATTACCCCACAGAGCCATGACAAATAGTAACAAGTGAAATACTGCAGTGGCTCTGTGTGTGTACATGTGTGTGTGAGAGAGAGAGTGAGAATGAGAGCCTGCGTATATACTATACACGCAGGTGGCGAAAAAAATCAGCTTATGCTGATTATTGCGTATGAAATGTGAGCTAAGTACAATTGCAAAATGAACAAAACTAACATTCAGTTTTCTTATGCTTTCCTTTCCTTGTCCTCTTTATATCTGGATTAAGATACTAGCTTTGACAAAAAGCCACCAAACCATGGTTAAAATTGTAACAAATAACACACTACCAAGAAAAATCTATAGTCTGATGTTATCATAGCTTTCAGAGGCGGGCAGTTTGCAATAATGTAAACAGTGTTTAAAAAAGAAATTTTTCTTTCTTTATGCTTAGTCCCTATGATTAAACAAATTTCTGATGGACAAATATTTAAGAAATTAAAAATTAATCTTAGATTTTTATGGCTTCTGATTCTGTGAAGCACTGTAAATACATTTATACATGAAAACTGATGTGACATATAACTGCATTGCCTGAGCTCAGTAAGCCAAGGTCAGATCTTTTCTGTACGCAATAAGCATCTTATGGGATTTACATTGTGGGCTTTACCTCTGACTCTTATTGGAAAAAATATTTGTTTAACATTTTAATAGTTTATGTTTCAAGCAGAAAATCCTCCCCCACATTATAGCACTAATGATTATTGATCAAACAGCAATGTAGCAGACAATATTATTAATTTGTACTTTTATTAAAGCCCAGCTTTGCTTTTTTAATGGCTTAATACCATTCAAATCTCGAAATGATATTTCTTCCTGTTGATATCTGCCCTATTTTAAAAGTCGAAATTTGTAATTTAAAAAAAATGAATAGCGATAGGAAGACTGTTCAGCTATCAATTATATAGTTTTATTACGTATTTAATATACAAATTTACCACAAAACTATTTTTGAAACTTGTAAACAGAAAATGTATAAGCTGTAACACCTTATACAAAATCAGTTCTTCCTTCCCATATGAAGTTAATAGGTTCAAGGCAAGTTATTGAAATTAATTACAAATATTTCTCAATTTATCTCAAAACTATTGGATAGGCAAGGAAGTTAGCTGTGGTTCTATACAAAATATACCCTAAAACATTCAGTGCATACCTGCTATTTAAATATGAGTTTCTAAATTATGTGTTATCTGTAGTCTATAGTATACAGAAGTATGTGTTGATGCATTGCAATCTGAGTATAATCTTCAGTATCATTCTGATGCATTGTTTATTCCAATTAAATATTGATATATTTGAAACAAATGCAATGAAACAGAAAAATCAAGGCTGCAAATTAAACGTCTTAAAAGCAAATGCTGGAATTTAAAATAGATGTTTTGAGACTGAATGGAAAGTAAGACATATAGAAGATATCTTATTGATAAGAAATCAGAATGACTTGTTTTAAAAGTAATCAAGCAAGCCATTGTAAAAACTTAATGAGAAAAGAGGAAAATTGTCCTTACTACTCATGTCTAAATTTAGATCTTTACATATGTGTGTTCTAGAGTCTTCTGCGGATGTTTCATAACATGAAAGATGTGGGATTTCTCCAAGTGAAGGTCATCCGAGCAGAAGGCCTGATGGCAGCTGATGTTACAGGCAAGAACTATTTTACTTTTTGTGATAAAAAGGATTCCATAGAAGTGGTTTAGGTTAATAACTTTTTAGAAAAGCAACAGTGTGGACAAGAATAGAAAAAATAAATTTGATGGAAGGCTTGCTTATGATGAGTCCTGTCTCTTATTTCTTAAACCCACTTTGCAAACAAATCTGTGCCTGAGCTTTTGACAGCCCAAAACCTTCTAATGGAATCTTAGCAAATTCATTTACTGAAAGGGTGAAATGATGCATCCCATTGCCTCCAAAAAGAACTCTTGAGCTTCATGTTGTGAAGCTTCATTCTCAGTGGACTACAACAGATACAGAATAATCAAATCAAAGTATTATACAAGATGAAGTTGTCACTGGTCCATGATATGACAAGTTCACATGTTTCTCTAAAGTTTTTTTCCAAGAGAAGTAAAAAAGGAGGGGTTGAAATAAATTGAAATGTGTATTTTTGTAATTTTGCTCTGAAAAGGTAATAGTTTTATGTAAGCATTCTGGATCATGCATCTTGCTCTATTTATTTAATTTAATTTATATGCCACCTTTCTTGCACAAATTCAAGGTAGCATATATAAGATTTGACCTGTAGACAAGACCTATACTTTCTTAAGTTGCTGTTATCTTTTCCAATCAGATCATGCAGTCACCATGTCTTCAGGGCTTCATTCTCTCATCCAAAAAGCTCTGCTTGCCAAAAATGCCTCATATAATGCTCTTAAGCCTCAGAAAGGAGGCATATCCTTCAGAGTAGACTGCCCATTCTTTGTACTCAGATGTGGTACCAGATATTGCAGATGAACTCCTCCTTCATTTGACAGTTTGCACTTTATATGCTTGCAAACATTCTCAATGTGTTTTCCTTCATGATGGTTTAACAGCTGCTTTTCGTTATTTGATTAACTTGTATCTATGCCTTCAGGTGAAATCTGTGCAGCAGAATGGAAATTTTACCTCCCCTACTCTCTATGGACTCCTATACTCTCCAAAATCTGCTCCATTGAGTCCCTCAGTCTTTCAGATATGAAGGATGGGAGGGGGGCTGGGGGAAGATTGTGAGTGTGTGTGTGCCTTCAGGTCACCTTTCAACTGCATGCCTTCAGGTCACCTGTCAACCTGTGGTAACCTACTAAATTTCATAGGACTTTCTTAGGCAAAGAATAATCAGAAATTTTTTTTTTTTCAATTTCCCTGTTCCATTGGCAGGGGTTAATTGGATTACTATTTATATTTCAAGATGCACAGTGGTAATATCCCAAGCTGACTCTTTAGAAAGGTAGAAAATAAATCATTTCCACCCGTTGTTGGAGGGATATAGGGAGCAAAAAAGAGGGAAGTCCATAGCAATAACCTGCTTGCTCATGTGGAGTCAGAGTAGTGGATCCATTTTTTCCATGTAGTGTGTGATTTGCTGGGATTATCTGTCCAACCTGATACAGTATACATTGGTACTTACAGAACAGTTACTCCACATGTGGAAGATTTCAGAGACATAGCAATGTTAATCTGTTTAAGCATAAAGAGATATGAAGGAATCTTGTAACAACTTCAGAGACAGCTAAGAATAAATTCTAGAAATTACTTTTCTCATTTATTCTCAAAGGTGCTAAAGGATTCTCCTGTACCTCTTTCCTCATCGAAGAATCTTCGGTGCTCATTATATTTACTTGATTGATTGAGTTCCACCTTTTCCCCTAATCTGTGTCTCAGGGTGGCTCACTGCAAGATGAACAAAAAATGGTGCAGATAAACACAAAAAAGTTGAAACACAATTAAACGAATTACAATAATATAACACAATTGAATTATAAAGCAGTTTTAAGCACATCAATATATAATTTACAAATACTACCCATTAAAATCCCTTGTGGTAAACAACTTGAATTAGGATGAGATTATCTACTCCATAATGTTCTTGTTTTAACTCTGTATTGACAATGGAATTACTGCAGTGCTTTCTGTTTTGTCTGTAGAGAAGCATATGGAGAAATGGTCCTGTTATAATTAGACAATTATTTCAAAAAGGGCAATAACAGAGAGTATACCCACATACACTCTGCCCTGTATACAGGCCAAATGAAAAGGCACAGACAGCATTTGTGTTACCACATTGGGCCCCACAGTGGGAGAAAGGTGGCAAATAAATGTAATAGGCACATACATACATACATACATACATACATACATACATACGTGAGGGGAAAGACATAGGTAGCAGTCCTGTTAGTTTGTGGAGTACAAAATGTTATATCTTCTGTGGGGGTGTTTGAGAAGAATTTTCAAGTATTCCTTTGAGCTTAAACTGTGATCTAGAGAAAGTATGAGTTTGAATTCGTTCAAGGGGCAGTGATATAATTCACTCTGACCATGTTCATCTTTAGCCTTTTCCTGAACAATACATTATCAGGTCTGGCTGCAAAATTTGGGAAAAATATTTGAGTTGTGTGAATTTACAGATCCAACAGAACCCCCATTTGCTTGTGATTCACATTAAAGCAAGATGCTATTTGACAAATAATGTCCATGCTTTAATTGACAGTGTTCACAAGAACTAATCAATCGATGGTCATTTTCATTTTGTTTCTGTATTTTACTTTCTTTTACATAAAGCTTTGCATTTCATATTATTACATTTAGGTGAGGTGCAAATTGATGGAAAGATTGTATTTGTTTCACTACTTACACTTGCAAATGTTGACTTTGACAGTTCTAGAATTTCATTATGTAATCCCACAGTAGGAATAATGCAGCACAGATGTGATTGGATGTAACTTGCCATGGTTTCTCACCATTTACTATGCTGATTATAGCTGCTGAGAGATGCAGTTCTGTAACATCTGGAGGGCTATGTTATTTCCACACCTTTTAAACAATTAATTGCAAATAAATTCTACGAACTACACTGGCATAAAAACAATAGATAGACATCTCCCACTAATAAATTTAGGCCCGTAATAGAAAATGAAATATCTATACATATGAATTAGGCCAATGTCCTATGAACACTTATGTGGGAGTAAGTCCAGTTAAAATCAAGGCTTGTGTATGTGTATTGCCTTCAAGTCATCTGTCAGCTTATGGCGACTCCTTTTTGCTGGGTTTTCTTAGGCAAGGCATATTTAGAGGAGGTTGCTATTTCCTTTCTGTGAAATATAGGCTACTGTACTTGGTAGTCCTTGGCAGTCTCCTGTCCAAGTACTAACCAGTGCTGACCCTGCTTAGCTTCCAAGATCAGATGGGATCTGGTGCCTTCTAGTGCCTACTGCGAACATGCTAATGGCCATTCATTACAAGCATAATGGGACATACACCTCTATTTTATATCTATGTTGGAATAGCTCTACCAGTGCCAGCATACTCAGCATCTTAGGGCAGCATGTCAGGGCCAAATACAGGGCTATATAGCTATCTTTTGCCATGGAGTCATGTGAAGGCAGCCTGATTTGTAGCTCTAACTAAGCTCTTTTTATCTTCTCCTTGCCCACTCAGCTTATCAAATATCCAGTTAAAACCCAGGATTTAACTGTATGTCCAGTACACTAGAGGTTTTTGTCTAGGGGTCAGTGTGTCATTAGAGATCTTTCCATTGCCTGTCATCAGGTGTCTTTTAATGTACTGACCTGCAGGGTTCATTCTAATGGATGTGTCCTTTCTTGATTACAAGTACTAAGGCTCTGTTTTACCATGTTTACATTCCAGAGAGTATCTGGCAGTTTTCCCAGACTGAAAAGTGAAACCCATTTTTTCATGATCCTGAGTAATGCAGACATATACTCTCACAAAGCTACTTGGTTTGAATAAGTTCTTATGCTTTATGTTCTAGAGGATTCCAGGTTATATTCTACACTTTAATATTATATGAGCATGCCTAGAAGTTGACAAATGAATATCTGGCCTATAACATTGCTTCTTACTAAATGTGCTTAGGATAGCTATATAAAATAGATTTATTTACCTACTTTATTATCTTGATTGTTTAAAGTTAGCCCTGCTCAACCTTTGTTTATGTAAACAGGTAAGTATGGTGAAAGAAGCTATGGGCCCATGTGTTTAGCACCATCCGTAGATATGTCACTCTTCCCATTGGTTTTGACGTGGGTTCTGAGGCAAGACCTGTTTGCATAATTCAAAGCCCTGCATAGTCAGGACTCTAATCCACACAGAGAGTCTTTTGATTAGTACAGAATGATCCATGTTTCAGAACATGTTGAACCAAGTGATGATGGGTGCTGGAGTAATGCTGTGATTTTGGAAGTATGGAGAAATCAGTGGCCCCATTACATCCTTTATCACACTTCTGTTATTCATGCAAGTTACAATAGAATAGGACTTTCTCCCCCCCCCAAAAAAAAGAAGAACCAAATTGACTAACTACAAAGTACTTTGTTTCCATAATGTTCCTCTAGGTTAGATCACCACCTCAGATTAAATTCTTGAAAATAAAAAATAATCAGTGAAATAGATTAGCTGAGGCCAAATTATTAAAACTTATCATACTAAGGTGGGTAGACATGGTAAGGCTGGACCACTGATCTTGAACAATCATGCAAACAAACACCTGTTGAATCTTTGAGGGAGAAAATTCTTCTCCCAAATTATATGTGAAGTAACTGATGCTCCTTCTTTGAAAAATACTTCTAACTTAATATTATTATATTGGCCTATTTCAACTAAGTCTGTGTTAAAATCTTAGATTCAGCAAAGTAGGAATGGGTAATGTGCCTAAATGTTTATATATTTTTGAAAATTTTTAGCAACAACAGTTAGTTACTCAGTATTGAACTCTCACATTGAAGTCTATGAGAAATGCAGATAGGCTCAATTAAGACAAAGCCATGGTTCCCAGCACATCATGGGTACAGATTTGCAGCTGGCATGTTTCTTGCCAGATTTGCAGCCAGCATGGTTCACTCTTCCCTTTCCTCTCTGGCATCTCATGCACACCAAGACACACAAGGGTTCTCTTGTTAACTAGATATTGGACTTTGGCATCAAATGCTGTGAGCAGATCTAGGATTAGTGCAGTACATTAGTGCCGTTCATTAACTCTTGTGCAAGTGGTAGCAGATGACTTCTCTTGGTGCAGTACCATACTGTACTAGAGGTAGTGTGAGAAATATGACGAAAAGCTGAGAGCATGTGCATTCCAATTGTTCATAAAAATATCTTGAGCCTGTACAAAATCTTACATGAATAGAACAGCTCCCCCATATAAGGATCAGCCAGGAGAGGGGATAACTGTTCTCATGCAGTGGATACAGCTTTTCTGTAAGCAGAAGATTTCCACTTGTGGAAGGAGAGTTATGAACTGAGGCCGTGATTGTAAGGAATGTGTTGTGCAGGAAGGGAAAAGAGAGATTGCTTACAGGGAGGTTTTTTTGACTGGGTTAATAAAATTAATAAAAGTGTTCTAGCCCTTAAAAGTTCTGCATATAGATTTATAAATGCTCTTTCACTGTGAAAGAATTTGATGAAAGGGAACCCGTATTGATCTTGCTTCAAATTTCATGGTACTTAGATATTTTGTGTCACTTTAGAAATGGGTCAGGATTTCCTTATCTTGTGGGAAGCAATCAGAAAATGTATTTTAGAATAAATGCATCACTTCCATTGCATTAACTTGGCAACCACAATGGGTAGTGAACATGAAGTATTGTTTGCTTCACACAGCACAGTTATAATGCTTTAATATTACTTTAACTGTCATGGCTGCATTCTACAAAATCCTGGGCTTTGTAGTTCAGTAAGCCCCTAAAATTCCTTGACAAAGAATTCTGAATACTACTTAAAACTACAAATCCCAAGGCTTCCATAGGATAGATCCATGGCAGTTAAAGTAATAGCAAAGTCCTATAACTGTATAGCACGAGAGTGACTTGTATTAAAAATAGCTAAAATACTCTAATTAGTTTTTGGACTTTTAGCATTACATTTTTTTGATAGCGCACAAGTTACCTATCCTTGTCCCAGTCAGAATTTTGACCAGAAAATCAATGCAAAATTGGTTAATGTTGATGAATTCTTGTTATTGATGACGACGACGATGATGATAGCAGCAGCAGTGTGTCTTTCGGAGGAAGGATGAGAGAGCGTGTAAGAATGAGAGAGGATGTTACTCAGCTTCCTATACGATCAGCAAAAATGAGAAATCAGCTTAGAATTTTTCTTTTACTTCATGGGAAGACTCTGTTATTCTCAGTGAAAATTCACAGATTCTGAGTGGAGGAACAAATTGAGAACAAGTAGAAAACAAAAAAAAGAAATCTAACTGAATGGTGTAAATGATTTGTAGTGCAATACAGTGTAGTTATACACAAAGAGAGAGAGAGAGGGAGAGTGCTAGCCATTTGAGAAGTTTAGCCGATACCTTTTCTGTATTGCATCTTAACCAATTTTGGAGAAAGAAAAATAGGTTATTTTAGAGCAAACCTCGCTAAACTGAAACTTTATGCTATGGTAACAGTTCTGGTATAAAAGGTTCTCCAGCCCTGTAGCATGAATATTCCTATTTAAAAACCCAGTATTTATTATTTTTATTAGGTATCTTCATAGTCCATTACTTATTAAACTATTGTTAGAAGATTATTTAAGAAATAAAAACCATGTAGATGCTAAATCTTTTTATCTACTGTTATTAAGTGAGGCTTATTTTTTTCTAAGAAACAAGAACAACCAAGACTCATTAGTGGAGGTAAATGTATGCTGCAGTTGACAGGCTGCCTAGAAAACAGTTTATTTTTGCTATCTGTGAGTTTTAATTAAGATGTGTTCAATTATAGCCCCCTCGCCCACCCGCTCCCCCTGCTTGCTGTGTCACAGACTGGCGATCAGGGCGCTTTCAGATGGTCCAGCCCATGACTTTGACCTTCTACGCGGTCCAGCGTTCCCTGGGGAACCGTTCAGCTCATGAGGTCTGATTTCACACTTCCAGGATGCCTCAGCTCTCTTAACAATGACAGGGAGACAAAGCCCTTTAGAACAGGCCGCACGGGGACTTGTTTAAATTGGAAACTAGAGAGGAGTCAAGGAACAAGGTTATGGACTATAGAATAGTGCTTTTAATAAAGAGCTCACAGCTCTGGTTTAGCTCAAAGAGGGTTACCTCTGTACAATTAATTGAGCCATTTATCTAGAGCATCTTAGGCTTCTAATTTCTTACAGAATGATGTAATAAATATTAGCTGGAAGACAAATGAGATATGCACAGAATGGGTTTAACTCAGATAGCCCTGTTTTTGTGCTTATTTAGTCTACGTTAAAAATATATTTGCTTGAATTTTACCTCATTGCCATAATTGTGTGAGGTTTTGGATTTTCCTGGATAAAAGATGGATTTTGTTTGACAGCTTACTGTTCTTGGCTTTATTGTCTTCAGTGTTTCGGCTCTTCTTGTTAGAGGCCGAAGGGAATGCAGCTTGAAAGATGCAGTCATCCTGAATACAAAGAAAATTCCCAGAGAAGTGAATGCTGTAACTGCTTAGCATCATAGCCTATTTTTTTCCCCTGCTGTCCCTGCTGAACTCTGCATAACAACTGCTGGCTATGTCTCCCCCAGCCCTGCCAAAAAAACAAAACAACCAACAAACACTAACTTTAACAAAAAGTCTAGTGTTGTAGTTTGGTTGCATCAGAGAGACAGACAAAATCAAAGCATGAGATTCAGCTTTGGATAGAAGTTGTGGATAGAAACCTGGCAGAAAAATAAACAAGTTTTTGGTGTAGCAGACATGCAGACAGCTCCAGTGGCAGTGTGCATGTTGCTCTAATACAGGGGTGGGAATCATGCAGCCCTCCTCCAGATGTTGAATTATAATCCTTCAGCAGCCCTAACCAGCATAACCACTGTAAAGGAATGATGGGAATACAGTCTAGCAATGTGATGGATGACATGATTTCCATTCCTTCACTAACAAAAGCTGAAGAATGTATCTGAGTCCAATGACGGCCTGACAACTCCTGTGACTTGGTCACTCAGTCACCACTGAGTAACCACAAATTGTCACAGAAGTCATTCCAGTTGAGTCAGTTTTACAAGAACTAGGTTTCTTAGGTTCTTAGGGCTCCCTGTGTCAGGACTGTACCATCAGAGAAGTCTCTGGGATGTTTTTTAGATGGGTTTACAAAACTGGTTTAATTTGTATATTGCCTGTTTATAAGTATATTTAGGGAGGTGTACATTAGAAAAATGGACCAATAAAGAAATAATGAAATAATACTCAAAGAGGAGATTTGGAAACAAAAGCACACAATATCTTATCAGATTCTAAAAGCTGAGAAAATGAAAAGGTATTTTATTGGTGTCAGAAAAATACTCATGGGCATCAGTAAAATAGAATTCCATAAGCAAGAATTCCATAAGAAGTCCATCTCCTCAATTGCTTCCTGCCACTTCAGATAACAGGGAACCCCATGTTGGGGAAATTGAGAGACTTTGGTAATGAGACTCTCAATCAGCAGAGTATTTTAGTAATTGCACAAAAAACGGAAGTTGAACAGATCACCAGTCCCACTTCTTTAACTCCACCCCAAACCACTTAATCTAGCTCAAAATAAACACAAAAACAGTTTGGTTAAAAATATAAAAGAGTTTACTCACAAAAACTTGTGCATGGTCTACACAGGTTCAATTCTTGAAGAAGGTAGGAAGAAAATTAAGCACTCACATGCTTGCTGACAATAATCCCTGTTAGGAGATCTCAGAGCATGCTTTCAGGTCAAAAGGCAAAGACAAAAAGAAAGGAATAAATGGCAAGAGAACCTTTTTAAAGAACAAAGAATGTGTACGTGCTGGAGGAAGAGGTGTTAACCAACAAACAGGAAGTTTTCTCTCTAGGCTATCTCTCTATGCTTACAATAGACATGCAAACAAACTAGCCATTTAATTAGGCATGCAAAGGTTGCCACTCCCAACACCCCAGAAAAGAGAATCTGAAGGTTGTCTAAGGAATCTCCACAACAGGCTTCTCTGGCTTTAAGCATCTATCAATGTACAGTGAAACAAAAGGTGAATTTTTACATTGCTAAGAATAATTTGTTCCCCAGTTGCCAGCTTGCACTATTCTGTATTTTGCCTTCATTTTTCCTTTTGAAAAGCATTTACGATCTTGACAGAGCTGAGATACTTGATTATGATAAAGCAGTTGGCACTTTTCTGGCCAAATTTATTATTTTACATAGTATTGTGGCTATACATGTTTTCTTTAATATCTGAAACATACCAGTACATGTATTGCATGTAGCCACAAATGTGGGAGAAACCATCCCTCAGGGTTGTATCTTCCATATCTGTCCCAGCTGTCTTCCATTTTTCAACAAGGCACGTTCTTGAAATTACTGAGAAGTGTGACCTTTGATTAATCTAGAAATCATTACAGTCAGGGCATCCATCCCCTGGAATCAACAAAATCAATTACTGCATCACCTGTTATTTGAACTCTTCTTGCCTGGTGTAAGTCTGTTCTTAAATATAACAAAGCTCAACACTTAGACTTGCTGGCATTTAACAATGCTCAGAGGTAAGAGAAGGTCTAATGAAGATGGCAAACAGGTTTCTAGTCACTCAGAATGCTCAGCACAGGGGGGGGGAATCCTCAAGCTACTGGTTGCTTTCAGGACTTTCCTCTAAGAAGAATGAAGAAACCTAGACTTTTCTGTCTGAGCTGATAATAAATTCCAGTAAATAGGGTCACTTGCATTCCAATCCCAGTAAATATGATGATCAAATGACAGAAAACAGAAATAAGGAATTGTTATTCTGTTGTCTTCTTTAGACATTCTGTGTGAGCAGTGGAGGGGAAGAGAAGTCCTTCTTGGCCTCCTTTTGCAAAACTACATTTTTTTTTTTTTGCAAGATTCAGATCACTCAAGTCATATTTCTGTGCTCTATATTGTACACCACAAACAGACTCTTCATCTGTCCCATGAAAGTTTGTATGCTTTTCACACTGGGATTTTTTCAAGGACCAACATGAGAACTAGGAAGGTAAAGAGAAGGCAAATGAAGGTGATAAGACTTTATAAGGGAGGGAGAAGGGCAAGGAAGAGAATAGTTTGGTGGGGGAGTAAAAATACATGCAGCACAATTCAAAACAGAGAGGGTGAGACGAAAACCATGAACATCATTTTTCGCCTTCGTTCAAGTCAATCATTTAGTCTAGTCCTGTACCTAAATGGCAACTTAATATAAACATAATAGTTAACATTTCACCCTTCTAATGTAAATGCAGTTGAATTAGATTCTTCTAGCATGTTAACTATTAACTCACCACCCCTTTCCCACTAACTTATTTCTCTATGGACCTAACAATCCCTAAAGGAAAGAGGGGTTTGAAGGAAAGATTGGTTGATGGATTAGAAAAAGAAAAGAGTATCCTTCAAGAGTCCTCAGGATAAAGGCTATAGTGAAAGTATTGAAAATGAAGCAGATTCAGCAGGTGAAATTATGACAGAAGATGGAATTGGGCTAGAAAGAAAATAGGGTGAAAGGCAGGAGAAGGTGGCATCTCATCTGGAATGCAGCTTCCCCAAATTAGAGAGCTAGTGCTGAAAATCAAAACTCTATCATTCTCTTCCCTGTCCTGGATGTTGAATAGGATTGGTGCTGGGACATATGTAGGCCTCTGTCCCTGGCCCTCAGTAATGTAGATCAGGAACATGATTATATTTTGGATGTAGAGCCTTGCCATAAATTTTACAGTGGAGTTGGAAGTGTTCGTTGTTAAGTTGCTTGTTATTGGAATTAGACTACAGAAAGTTGAGAAAATAATTGACACTTTGATATGAGCAAAAACAGTACATTTGGGTCGTATGTTCATGTTGGCCAGAAGAGGAGGAGGGGGACATGAAGCATCTAGACTAAATGACTGGTTTGGTTATGGATCCTTACATGATGTTGCTCATGGCAAGCTCTGTTCCTGCCAGCAGTCTTACATTTGTCCTTACATTTTATCCTGCTTTTAAAAGAAACTACGCACACTACACTTGATCTTAGCCAAAAGGCCGAGAAGCGATAAAAAAAAAAAGAAACTTTCCCTAAGGCAGTTTACCATGTAGGTGAAAGTACATGAATCCAAAAGGTAATTGTGGATAATTATGGAAATTTCATAGTTGTAACATGATAGCCTTTGTGAATCAAAACCAGTTCTTTTTAAAGTATCCAATAGAATTTATATCATCCAATTCTTTGCTTTGTGAAATAAAACAGTATAGAAATTAGGCAAACAAGTACATAAAGAATCAGGGAGAGTAAGTGCAAAAGTAAATGAACTCCTGGTTACTTCATCTCAGTTAAAGAGAACAGCTGGCATAAGACATTTAAGTAATTAAGTAGATCTGAATGAGTGAATTCAGGAGCTTCTATCTTAACAACAAGAACAACTATCCTGCCTTTTTCCCAATAATGGGACTCAAAGCAGCTAACAGTACAAAGTCATTATCTATCTGTCTATCCATCTATGAGTCATTTAAAAAGTGATTAAACAATTTATAAAATTAAAACATTAAACATTAAAAATATTAGAAATCACTGAAAGAGTATATAGCTACCTTGGATCCCATTTGGGAGAAAGATGGGATATAAATTCAATAAAGCAACCAAACAAACCTTAAAACAGCACTGCACAGCATTAAAACTTCAGTCAGTTTCTAAAAGCCTGATGGCATAAAAATGTTTTGACTTGCTAATGGAAAAAGAGCCAAGAGGGGCCATTCTGGTCTCTCTAGGGAAGGAGTTCCAAAATTTGGGATAAAAGGATTGGAAATTTTGGAGGTTCACCATATACCATGTGGAAACATGTCATGCCATGATCAAAAGATTTCTCTGAGGACCTCAGAAAAGCTGTTATTGATGTTCAGTAGTCTAGAAGAT
Organism: Ctenosaura bakeri; assembly: GCA_948474755.1. Lineage (NCBI taxonomy): Eukaryota > Metazoa > Chordata > Lepidosauria > Squamata > Iguanidae > Ctenosaura > Ctenosaura bakeri. The sequence goes on along the minus strand of CAOLHI010000879.1, from coordinate 247,185 downwards.
GTTCTAAAATCATTTCTGAGGATTTGCAATTCTACAATAGCCTACAAATGGGGAAGTTTCACCACCACAATCAATCAACATGGTGATGATTGCCCTGCCAAATCTCTCCAGGAATAATCCAGGTATATCATTTAGGAAGTCACAAAGAACCATACATTAGCATCCAAGAATCTACAGGCCACACTTTTCTTGACTAATGTGAGTGCTCAAGACTCAGTGGTGAGAAGACCAAACAGTCTTAATAGGAGGATAGCCAGGAGGAAACCAATAGTACCTATTTAAAATTGGTAAAGATCACATAGATGATCCTCAAGACTTCCAGAACAATGTTGTCTGGACAGACAAGTCAAAAGAAGAACCTCTGGACTTCGATGTGAAATATCTTGTGTGTGCGCGTGCGCGTGCACACATGCATGTGCATGAACATTAGTGAATTTGAACAGAAGGAACAGAACTTAATCCCAGCCACCAAACATGGGCCTGCTTTCCTGCCTCAGGATTGGGACAGTTCACCATCATTGACTCAACCTTGATTTCTGCCATTTTTCAGAAGATTCTAGAGGGTAAGATCAAACCATCCTTTGAAGAGCTGAAGCTGAACTGAAAGTACATCAATGATCACAATGATCTTAAACATACAAGCAGATCTACCAAAGAATAGCTGCAGAAGAAGAAATTCAGTGTTTTAGAATGGTCTGCTCAGAGTTTTGACCCAAACTTCATTGAAATGTTGTGACAGAACCTGAATTCAGTTGTTCCAACTTATGAAGACCTCAAATGTCACTGTATTAAAACAGTTCTGTAAAGTGGTTTCCAAAAAAATGATGAGAGAGACTGATCAGCAGTTACAGGAAACTAACTTAAACTCATGGCTGTTTAAGGCTGTGCCACCAAATATTGTACATACAGTAGATACAAGTGCATACTTTTTTATACATGGATATTAACTGCTGAATCAGTTGTGGATAAATAAATGCTTTAAAATGTTCTATTTCTGCCATTTGTTTAATCAAATTGTCTAGTGCACTTTATTCAGGAGTATTGATTTAAATTAAAATCTAATAACAGTTTTCATTGGAAATGCACAAAAATCCTAAGCATTTTACAAACTTGCCATCATAAGTAAAACTGAAAGCAACAATGGAACACAAGTAAAACAGTAACCAATAAAACAAAGAGCTACAGGGCCATAAAACTACATGTCAGAATGATCAGAAAGGCACTTATGAAAGGCATTGTCCATTAAGCCTGTTTTCAAAATCAGTAAATCCATAACTGATGATAAGAGGTCTTCTTGACTTTCGATTAAAAGGAGTTCCACAATTGATGGGCCACCATCAGAAAAGCCTTCATGGTAATCTAATGGTGTATTAATGGTAGGCAAGATCTGAGGATTCACAAAGTTACTTTTGGCAGATTCACCACTGAGTAATTTCTTATTTTATTAGATGAAAGTTGTCTTCAGAAAGGGAATAGAATAATTTTTCTGAACTTCATATCCTAGAGATTGGAAAAGAAGGCATTATGGTATACATGTTTTGGAGAGTTTTTTTTTCTTTTAATAACTAGATTTTCGTATGCACGACGTTTGCAGAAAAGGCAGAGATTCAGAAAATGAGATGTAGAAGTAAGTTTTGACAAATGAAAGTTGCTGCTGCTGCTGTGTGCCTTCAAGCTGTTTATGGCTTATAGTAATCCTAAAGCATCATTTTTTAAATCTTAGGAACTGATTGCAGGGTTTTCTCAGGAAGATATGTTCAGAGGGGGTTTGCCATTGCCTTCCTCTGAGAGTGAGAGAATATGGCTTGCCAAAGTTCACCCAGTGAGCTTCCATGGCTGAGTAGGGATTTGAACCCAGGTTTCCTGGAGACCTAGTCCAACACTCAGATCACTTCACAATGCTGGCTGTTCCCTATAGTTGTTAAAGAAGAAGGTTATAACTGACTCAACCAGGAAAAACCTAGTAATTTTTATTCTATTCTATTCTATTTTTGATATAGTTTGCCTGATTTTCGTCTTATTTAATTTCCTGTCAGCATTATTATGCAGTAGTAACATTATTAATTGTTATGTATTGTGAATATTTAGGAAGTTACAGAAATATACTTATGTGTTGAATTTTACATACTGCTAGCCCCCCAAAATGTAGTGAGTGTTAAAAACTTTAAATATATATAACAGAAGTCCTGTGATTAAATATAGCTTGTATTTGCCTATTACTATTTGGCATGGTCAGAGCACAAGTTGCTGAAAACTTCTTATATAATGGAAACAAGCTGTGTACTGTATTATACAGATCATCTTTGGACTTAGAGCTAAAGATGTTGGAGAGTAAAATTGTTAGACCAAATATACTGGAATTTCACCATATTTTTAAGATATAGCAAATTTGGGGGGGGAGCGCTAAAGACTTCAAAGGCAACAGATTCCATCCAATCTTGGAAGCAAAGGAAGCTCAGCCCCAGGTAGTGCTTGGATAGGAAACTGCCAATGAATACTGGGTGCTGTTGCTTATGTTTCAGAAGAGCTGGCAAAACCACATCTGAGTATTCCTTGCCCAAGAAAACCCTATGAAATTCATTAGGCACATACACATGCAAAGCGAATAATGCCAATTAGCTACCACTTTAAGTAATTCTAGATGGTGGAGCTGTTGTTGTCGTCATCGTTGTCATGTTATCCACCTCTTACTGTGGATCAAGGCAGAGAACAACAAATAACACGTATAAAACCGTATACATGTATTTATAAATAAAAGCATATATAAAACCATATAAAACCAAACTATATTAAGGCCCATCAATAAATACTTAAAAGCATAATTTAAAAATAATCTGGAAAAACCTGCCAGAAGAGACTGATATTTACTGCTGATTTAAACTCAGACAGCATCTAGAGCTGACAAATCTGGCCGGTCATTCCACAATTTGCAGGCAGCCAAAGAAAATGACCTATGGGTAATGGTCTGGTTTTAGCTAACTGAAGTAGATGTCTCCCAGAGGACCTGAATGTAAAGGGAGGATTATACAGGAGAGGGTGATCCTGTAGGTAACCTGTCATGAACTGAATCCACACACACAAATAGTACAGTGCATAAACACTATTTATTTGGGGTGAGATACATCGTACAGGACTTCAGTGAGAGGACTAAAGGCAACTAGCAATTTCAAAAGCATGAAATACCAAGACATTTCCCTCCAGCTCGCAAGAGACCTTGAAGCCTGTCAGTGCTTATCAGTACATTCCTAGCTTTTGTTTACCTAAAGGTCTCTGGTTCCCATACCTTTGTTTCAAGCAAGCAGCTACCTTAAAGGCTACTACATACCCCATTACTATAATATGGAGGGCAACCTGATATAACCTGGACCTAAACCATACAGAGCTTTAAAAATAATAACCATCACTTCGTAATAACCAGTACTTTGCCTTTAAACTAATTGGGAACCAATGGAGTGATTTTAATGCAGATGTAGTATGGTCACTCGTAGATGTGCCAGTAACCAGTCTGGCTGTTGTGTTTTGAACTAATTGAAGTTTCCAAACTTCACACATAGGTAGCCAAATACAGCACATTGCACAAGTCTGGCCTTGGGGTTATGAGAACATGCCCAGCTGTGTTTAGGGACAACTGGCATAACAGCTGAAGCTGATAATGAGCACTTTTGACTGTCACATCTATTCGGGCTATCATTTGGAAGAACGATGACCCCCAAGTTGCAAACACAGTCTTTTAGGGAGAGGGTAACCCCCTCCAGGACTGGTTGACCTCCAGATCCAGGTTAGGACCCATGATAGTAAGCACCTCCATCTTCTCTGGATTCAGTTTCAGTTTGTTTTTCCTCATCCAGCCTATTACCTCCTCTAGGCATTCATTCAGAGGAGATATACTATCTTTAGCTGATGCTATTACTGAAGGCATAGAGAAGTATATTTGAGTGTTGTCAGCATACTGATAGCACCCTCCCACATGCCTCCATGTAGTGGTTTCATATAGATGTTGAACGACAACCTTGTATGCTATATACCAGCTCCTTTTTTTTGAGGAGCTATCCCCAAGCACTATCTAAGACCTGCCTCGTAAATAGGCCTGGAACCACTGAAGCACAGTGCCTCCAGTTCACGAACCCGTCAGGTGTTCCAGAAGAATACCATGGTTGATCGTATGCCGCTGAGAGTTCCAAAAGCACCACCAGGGACACAGTCTCCTGTCATTGCTCAGATGAAGTTCATCCATTACGTCAACCATAGCAATCTTAATTCCATATCCTGCTCTGAAGCCAGTTTGAAATGGCCCTGCGGGGCCACGATACTAACTCTGGCAACCGTGATACTAACTCTGACCAGAAAGCTAGTTTGAAATGTGTATCTTCCAAGACTGGCTGAAGTTGGAAGGCAACTACCCTCTCAGTCACCTTGGCCAGATAGGGAAGATTTCATACTGGTCTATAATTGTTAAGGTACAGGGAGTCCAGGGAGGGCTTTTTAAGATGTGTTCGCACCACTGCTTCTTTTAATTGATGAAAACCTTCCCTCCCAGAGAGATGCATTAATAACATATTGTAATTGAGATCTAATTGCATCTCCTCCCTGGACAACCAGCCAAGGACAGGGATGAGAGGACAAATTTTCTTCCTTACCTACCCTAGTGGCTTCTCCACATTAGCTGTACTCACCAACTGAAATTAATCTAGTGTAATCTTACAGAGTTGCTGGACATCCCATCAAATCCCATCCCATCCCATCCCATCTTCTGCAGTGATGATGGTGTCTAGGTCAGTTCTTATCCTAGAGATTTTATTTGTGAAGTGATCATTAAAAGCATCACAACTAACTGCTGAAGGATTCAAGGAGGAGAGTGCCTGAGTTAGACCTCTCACCACCCTGAATAGTTCAGCTGGACACAAATTTCCAGATGCAATGTGTGCAGAGAAGAAGGTTTTCTTTGCTACCTTATAGAAACAAAGATGTTCTCTATATTGTGTCTTCTTGGATATAAGTCTGCACTCCTGTTTCAGCAATCTGAGGTTCACTGTATACTAAGGAACCCAACCAATCAGAGTGGATGTTTGGGATCAATTATATCAGGTCTTGATTCCGTCTATTGACCAGAGCATCAGGAGGGTTGGCAGTGGTACCAGCCATAAATCCTCTAAGGCTTTCTGGAATCTCAAACAATCCATTAGCCTTTGAAGATGGACCATCTTAATAGTTCCACCGCCCCTTCTGGGACAGATGGCAGCTGTGATACTAACTCTGACCAGAAAATAATCTCCATGACAACTCAAAGGTATTAATCACTTTAATTCACAGATCCATATTCTCTGAGTCAAAAACAGTATGAAGAATGTGGCCTGCTGAATGCGGGCCCTGAAATCAGTTGGGATAGGCCCATATTTGTTATGGACGCCATGAACTCTTGAGTTGTACCTGGGATAAGATGTTGAAATCATCCAAGATCAGACGCCACGCCAACTCTGAGACCTGTGCACCTGGTACACAGCCTTTGGAAAAGAAACAAATTGGCTAAACGATGTACTGTTGTTTGCAAATAATATAGTTTTGTCAAATTTGAAACCTAAAGAATGAGCTGGAAATAGGATAATGGGAAGAATAACTGCCTTTCTAGCAATATATGCTCATTTTATAAATAGGAAATCACTGTCATTTGGAGCGCTCAGTGTTTTCAGTTTGGAGACTCAGTTTGAAGAGTTTCATTTCAATTTCTAAAATAAATTATCCAGGCAGTTCACAGAACAAATAAAAAAGCAAAAATGAAGCATTAAAAAATCCTACACAAATGTAAAGTGAACACAGTAGCAAGGTGAAGATCACGAAAATAAATTGTGTGTGTGTGTGTAGATGGGTGTTTGAGACAATTAATTTGTTCAGAGGTGCATTCAGAAGCTTCCAAGTTCAGTACTTGACATCTTGACTTAAAGGATCATAGATTTTAGGGCTGAAGAAGAGCTGTCCCTGGTCAGAACTGCTAGTACTGGCTGCGGTGAAGCCATGTTCTAACTTTACAGGTACATAGTAGCTAAGTGCTTGAAAATGACTTAAGAAAAGTTGTAACAGTGCAACAGTGGGAGAAATCAGGAGAACTGCATATGTGTAAATTACATTGTGAGATAGTGTATTACCTTTTTTTTAAAAAAAATAAATTGTTATGATTTTATGGTTTGTAAGGAAATTAAGAATTGATTAGAACTTTATAATGCATACTTAGGACATATAGAAGATATGTTTGAATTTTTTTACTGATCAATTCATAATTTATCAATTTATCATTTTTTACTGATCAATTTATCATTATTATGATATTTTTAAGGCATTTTTTCTTTCAGAGAGCTACTGGGGAAGATCAAATATAGATTTTTTTTTAAGCTTGTGAGAAAATAAAATTTGGACAAGCAATATACATGGATCCACTAAAAATAATGACAACATTCCAGTTGATTTTAATAAAGGAGGGTAGTGCACCTTGTGATTAAAAATAAAAACATGTTTGTTTGTTTTTTTAATTGCACTAATAGTAGTGAAAGCCCCCCCAAAAGCCAATCCTACTAGGTATTTGGTGTAGACAGAGTGGTATAATGGGCAGGGTGTCAAACTGTGCCTAGGGAGGCCTAAGGTCAAATTCCCACTTACCAGTGAACCCTGCTGGGTGACCTTCAGCCTACCAGCCACCTTCATCTGGTGAAGTGGACTGGAGTCTGTGAAACCTTATGCTAGATATCTTTTTTATTTTCAGTCACAGATGTGCTACAGGATTCCTTTATCTTTTTCTTTTACTTAACATGGTTGTGGCAAGGAAAAAGTGGCTGGTGATTATTGTTGGGTAGGGGAAAGAATTATGGGGATGCTGCCTTCAGCCTCCTTGGAGGCAGAGTTGGAATATAAAATATAACCAGCTGTCACATTGGCTCTCAACTAAATCTAAGTGCCAAAAAAAGGGGGAGAAAACCACTCTTGTCAAACAGGTCAAGAGTAATTGCTGTGTTAAGTGCTGATACACAAATGTATCCCATGGGGTGAGGAGAGGATGGTTCTTTATTTTTAACAGGAAATTATACAGAATGATAGGGGGTGTCAGTGTAGTACAACATCATCTCAATAGTAAAGTAATTGTGTCATGTGAGGTAGATGGGGTTTGTCACCACCATTCACACTCTGTTTTTTGAAGCGATGTAATCAGCTCTGAATTTTTGCATTCAAACTTGATATATGAAACAATCTTTTAGTCAGTGTATATGTCCATAGAATTGGTTAATGACTTCATCATGTTGAAGCTAAATAATATTTACCTTTCATTCACATATATGTGTGTGTGTGTATGTGTGTGTATAAGCACTCCATCTATAAACTAGGACATTTAAACCCACTGCACATTGTTGTTAAAGTTAATAATGTGTACATTAACCCGTGATGGAGTTTGAATCAATATTTCCATTTGAAAGAAGTGGCTCATAGACACCTTTTCCTACCTGTTGAATTAACTGTCAAATTAATGCCTTACCAATATCATTAACGTACACCTTTGAACTAGTGAATCTATGTATTCATGTATGTATGCACATGAAGTTCCATTACAGAAGTCCCTGAATTATACTGAAATACAATTGCTTAATATATTAGAATTACAAAAATGACTGAAGTTAAATGGATCACATTGCAATCATTTGGTCATTAATATTAAATTACTGGTGCAGGTTTGCCACAACTTTATCTTATACTTAATGCTAACAAGATTCATTTTGTAAAAGAAAATCTTCAAATAACATGGGCATTGACTGTTTTCCATGTAGCGTGTTTCCTTGATGTATGTGTATATGTGATTGGGCAAAGTGTGTTCTCACAAATACAGAAGCTCATGGAAATTGGTTTGGGCATTATATGATCTTGATCTTAAGCATGTTTATTCAGAAGGAGTCTTAAATGAAATTTACTCCCTCATAAGTGCTAACACAAATGGTGTTAATCCCAGCCTAAATCTATTTAAGTCAATATGAATGGAGAAACTTGCTAACTTGTAAGAGAATTTAAAAAAAAATGATGAAATGGCAAATACACTAAATTCATGTTTTCTCCAGCACATCCATATTTTATTTCCCCTAAATCAAACCCAGATTGTACTATCTGAATTGTGTATTCAGTGTATTAAATTACTGAACATTCACTGTCAAAATTAGCCCATTAGCATACTGATGGCCTCTGCTTCCTAAATTTTTTAGCCATTAAAGCAGTTACTTGATCAGCACTGAGAATGTAGAAATGCTGCACATCTTTTCTGAATTGCAAACTTAGCAATGAAACATGTAGAATTATTTTAGATTTAGAAAATGAATAGAGCTTATATAGAATGCAAAGATGATGTTAAGTTATTCATGAATGTTTTTCATTGGTCTCTACCTAGGTAAAAGTGATCCCTTTTGTGTAGTTGAGTTGAACAATGATAGACTGTTGACCCACACAGTATACAAGAACCTTAACCCTGAGTGGAACAAAATCTTCACCTTGTAAGTCTTAATGTGTTGCTTTCTCATTTTGCTTGTAAGCTTCACTAATGCTTTCAGAGCTATGAAGAACTATCAAATTGCTTGATTTTTATAAGTAAAACTGCATATTTAATTACCTCAAGCAAAACTATAAAATAGATATTTAGCTTTTTTGACACTGCCTTATGAAAGACAATTTTCAAAATTTCTGTGTACTTTGATGTGATAACATTCAGTGCTGTGCAGCTACTTGGCCGAGATGACAAGCTTTCTAAACTTAGTTTCAAGAATTTTTTAAAACTGCTCTGGAAACTCTTGCCAAAGCCATAGTAGCCCTCCTCATTCTACTCACATTGCTGTGAGCTATGGTGTTTCTGTATCTAGATGTGAAAATTAAGGTTTGATTCAAGAAACCGTAACTTTAAATCTAGGAGAGGGAAGCTACTGCTATCAGACTGAAAATAGTGCAGGTTTTCTTTCACAATATACCTCCCATGGTCTTGATGCATAGGTCAGAAATTCCCGAACATGTGTTGACTTTTCTCTTCTCTGTGACTCACAGGATCCTTTGTTAAGATTAAGCTACGTATTTGAAAGAAGGAATAATGAAAGTAAATGGAAAGTTTAAAAGTTAGTGTCATGGGAAGATTATGCAGAAGCATAATCTGCAAAGGCTGATTTTGCTTATACTTTCTTTTATATATTTTCTTATTTTATGCTGGGAAATCTGTACGGCAAGGAAAGTGACAACATAGAAAAGTTAGTATGTTCATATTGCTACCTATTACTGCTGTGGATGAACTCATTTATTAAGTTTTCATAGAGCTGTTAGACTTTATTTCTTGAATTCCATGGCCTTTTGGCCCCTGTATTTGTATTTATTTTCACCTGTGTGTACTTCTGTTCGTTGATCAGTATCAGTAAACAAACAAAAAAATCTACCACTTGAGGAAAACGTTTCATACTTTTGCTGAAGTAGGCTCTGGTACATGAAAGCTTATGCCAGAATCACATTCTTCGATGTGGCACAAGTTTTTTTGCAGTTTTTTAGTTGAAAGTAAATGATTTAAAATCTATATTATTTAGAGGAAAGACGTGCCATTTTTAATTCCTCAGCATTCCAATTCATATCTGAGGAAAAAGCCCTATTTGAATCAGAAGATTGAAGAGTTGTATTTTTGTGGCCATTGTGACTGCAAAATGTAGTCCAAAAAATAAGTTTTCCAAGCTCTGAGTTTTGATGGTTTGAGCACAATTAGTTTTCAGTCTTTATAGCATGACTGATTTATTAGGAATGGAGTCCTGGGGCAATTATAAAGTGGAAGCCAGAACCTAGGGCTACAGCAAGTAAATTCCAGTCTGGCTACATGACTGACTCACCAGGAGATTACTGGTGAACAACTCTTTGACATTAGAGATATGTTGTTGCCTGATGTTACTGGACTGCAGCTCCCATCATCTTTTACCGTTTGCCATGCTGACTAGGGCTGATGAGAACTACAGTGCTCTAGAAGACTCACCCATTCCTCACCCTTGTGTTCAGCATTGTTACTGCTAGTATGCACTTGGTAAATGAAATGGGTATATTTTTCTGGAAGACCTTATATTTTCCTATTTGTTTCTTCCTTAGTTTCATAAGGTTCTAATCTCAGAAGTCTTATTGTAGTGAAGGTGATTTAGGAGATTGCAGAATTAGTGTTCTTTGCTGCCTCACTGTTCACTGAACATTTCTAATTTAAAACTTTAGCTTTGTTAAAATAAAGCAAAAGGTAAATGGAGAAATACATATTCAAGTCATTACTTACCATCTAAGTGATGCAATCTATAAAAAGGAGCGTTGTTTCCCCTTAGCTGAATTGAAAGAACAGAAGAAAATTATGTCTGGACCTTGACTTCTTCTCTCTCAGTCAGTATCTAGTGTCTTGAAAATGCTCCCTTAAAGATAAGGTATAGTTTGTGAATCTGGCTTCTGTCAACTAATCATAGCTGGAATTAGCCATTGTTTGTGGTTTGAGGATACTGAGGATATGGTTCATCTAAAATGGAAGTAGATGCTTCCAATCCCTTTCTAGCTGCCATTCTGGGGAAGGAGATCAGAGAAGGAGCCATCCAGCCCTGGAGAAAGTTAAGTTCAGCTACATAATGATAAAGAGTGGTTAAGCAGTGTGTCTGAATCCATCCATGGTGGCACACAGCTTAATACAAAATTTTGAAGCTCCATAAGAGTTTAAGAGTAGAGCAACTGACAGAAACCAGATTTGCTGCCTACAAGTTCTGATTTTGTACTAAACTCACAAAGGAATTAGTTAAGTCTATATCGTATTTTTTCAAAATGACAAAAACTTTTATTTTCCTGTTCTGCACATACTCACCACGTCTGCAGTATAGTAAATCAGGGGACATATTAATGAAAGGCTTTTTTATGCCATTTGTGAGATGTGTATTGTCTGATCAGAACTGAAATGACCAATATCATACTTTAGTTGCATTCCTGGACATTCCTGTTTCAATTAATCTTGTTGTAGCTCCCCCCTTTTTTTATAGCCTTAAAAGTAACTGCAGCATTTTATTTTTCTGCAAATTATTATTGCATTTGACTTGTTCACCATTCTGTTACATGACTTTTCCATCTCTTTTTCTGCCCCACCCATTTCCAAGCAATATTAAGGATATTCACTCAGTTCTCGAAGTGACAGTTTATGATGAAGATCGAGATCGGAGTGCTGACTTCCTGGGCAAAGTGGTTATACCATTGTTGTCTGTAAGATTTCTATTATTATTATTATATCATTATTACTACTACTACTACTACTACTACTTCTGTGCTCTGCTCTGTGTGTTTTTTTATAGTCATAGAATAAACTCAGCACTGTCTGTCATTTCTCAACCAAGGTCTATAATAAGAACACTAAAAAAATTTAACATACTCAATTCACGGCCATGTTGAATCCCATGATAGTTAATTTTTCCTGACAGACTTGGTCCTGGTAATGAACAGGTACTTGTCAGAATTGCCACAGTTGTTTTGGGTTCTCTGTCAGTTTCAGCAGCTGGGGGTCAAAGGTCACTGAGGGAGTGTATTCAGTGGAGACCGCGAGACAGACGGCTGTCATGTCCTTTTCCTGCAGATTCAAAATGGTGAACAGAAAGCCTACGTCTTGAAAAACAAGCAGCTGACAGGGCCAACAAAGGGGGTCATCTATCTTGAAATAGATGTGATTTTTAATGCTGTAAGTCTTAACTTTGGCTTTTTTGTACTGCTAAAGAGTTCAGTTTCATGAAAGCTTTTGTTCTTGATTTGTAGAGAATTTCTGTCATTTCTCATTTTCTCTAAACCTTGATGTATGCTGCAGAATGCTCTCCTGCCACTGGCTGAGACGCCCACACCTTTTCATTTTCGTGTATTGTTGCTAATGTATACGCAAGCATGAGTTTCTGTGCCTCATATTTCGATCTCATACCCTTGGCCTTATGACTTTGAAATGTTTTAATGATGTTCCAAATGATATACATATGAATCCCTAAAGATGATGCTATTTTGATGTATAGGTGAAAGCCAGTGTACGAACATTAATGCCTAAAGAACAGAAGTATATTGAAGAAGAGAACAGAATTTCTAAACAGGTAAAGACTTGGACAAGAACTGTAATCAAGAACAGCCCTACAATTATTTTAGACTTGATAGCAAAGAACGTAACATGTATTACTAACCCCTTCATGCCAAAAAACAAAAGTCATCTTTGGAAATTTCAAAGATGGAAAGAACATAAATGTGAATTGCATCATCCCTTCCTGCCAGAGTTCATTACGTTCACTGTGGACCCAGGGTAAAGTCACCAATCTTCCCCTATGTATCAGGTTATAACACAGGTGGTTGTAAACTTAGTCTAGCATACATTTTTACAGCTAACTTTGATGCTGGAGAAACACTCATATTGTATGGATTAGGGAATGTATAAGCCTTTTGTTCTTTTGGTTCTGATTCTGTACACTTATTAGAATTTAAATAAAGACAACAAAAATAATTCATATGACTCTTCATGTTTGGTTACAGTGTTCTTGTCTTCTTTTCACATATGTTTACTACTTGCTTTAGTACTTTTTAGCTAATAGAAAAGTAGTCAACAATTTCAAAAGAACAATTCTGCTGAATGCTTTTGTTTCAAGTAACTTGTAAAATAATCTTGGGAATGCTGGTAACTATTTCAAAAGTGCAGTTCTATTGAATGAACTCAGTTCAGGTAACTTGTAAAATAATCTTGGGAATGGTGATTACTATTTCAAAAGTGCAATTCCATTGAATGCTCTCAGTTCAAGTAACTTGTAGAAAAAAGTTAACAACTTTGTTGATAATGTCTTCTGTTTGTAGTCTTATGTTAGCAAAATTCTAGATCACTCTGCTTTGCAGGAGTTTATTTGTATTCTGTTCAGTATTTTAATACAGTTACTATATTCTTTTCGATAAAGGGATTTTATAAGAGCAACATGAAGTTTCAGTTAGCCAAAAGTAAACAAAAATACTTTTAAAAAGTATAGCAAATTAGTGAAATTTCAGTCATTTATCAACAATTGTATAAATTCCACTGAGTCCATCCAACAGTTATATAAATTCCATTGAGTTAGGACTAGCAATTTCATTTAGACCACAGTATTCTATTTGAGATATTATCATTCTCACCAGCTTCTCCTTAGAAATTAGCAATAAATTAGCAGTAAATATACTGAAATGTATTAACCTTATGGGTTAATTAAATGTAGGTAGTTTTCCAATTGTTGGTTGTAAAGCATTATGGTTTATTAAAGAGAAGGATATTCTTCCTATTCATATTGTAGATCCATCCCCAAGTGGTACTCCCCTGATGTTTGGATACAATTCCCTTCAGTTCAGCTAATGTTGCCAGTTGTTTGTGGTGATGATGGTTGTAATTAAAATATCTGGAGGGTACTGTTTTGGGAACGCTGATATATTTACTGTATAGTACTGTTACAGCTTCAACAGAGAAACATGAATAAAATGGCCTCAGAGAGGTAACTGATAATTACATACTTTCTCAAATCTACTCATATTAATAAAAAAATGAATAAGATCACCTTCTTAATTCCAGTCATGAGAAACTACATTTGGTAAATCTCTAAATCACAGTACCTAAAGCATATTTTAAAATATTTAGAAATAAAATTGATTATTATGTACAACTACACTGTAGCCTGAAATTTGTGCTGTACAACAGGGTAGTACAAGCCTTCATTTGATGCAATTGCTAATAATCTTGATGATAAATACCTAAGTAGCTGTTTCTCCTTTCTGTCCTGCGGTGCATTATAATTTAGATCCCTATGGCATATTTAACTTAAAATATGTTCTGAGCCATGTTTGTACCTAAACTACACAGATAAGCTAACACATGCTACTCTTTCTATCCTTTAGCTTCTTCTAAGAAACTTTATGCGCATGAAACGTTGTGTCATGGTTCTCATAAATGCTGCCTACTACATAAACAGTTGCTTTGACTGGGATTCACCACCAAGAAGTCTTGCTGCTTTTGTGGTATGATGTTTTATGCCTCATTGTTACTGATACATTTTTGTAAAAAGAATTACTGTGGACCCAGCATCAGGACACAACTTTATCTGGGAGGACAAAATCAATTAATCAATTAGTAAGATGTAGTTTCAGGTTTTTAGTGAAACCACCAACACTTTCTTTAAGGCTACTGTGCATCCCCAGTTGGTCTCCCCCAAGATGAAAGTACCCTGAACATCTCAGCCAGAAAATTTGATGCAACCAGTTTCTTTCTTACATATGCATTTGTTTATTATCTGTTATCTATTTAGTTTTTATCCTGTTTCTCTCCTGGGACTTAGGGCAACTGACCACATGGTTTAAAAACATGGTTAAAATACAGATGCAACTAAACACGACAGGTTGTTGTTACTATTATGTTAAAACATGGTTAAACCAAATATATTAAAACTGCAGTCAGATTAAAAATAATTTATAAACACATAAGACATCCTCTCCAAGGCAAGCAGTCAGTTGTCCAAACCTTGAAAGGGAAAAAGGAAAAAAAAAGGACAACAGGAGGGGGCAGTGTAATCTCCCTGAGAAGGATATTCCATAAGCAGAGAACAGTGTCTGAAAAGGCCCTTGCACATATCTTCACAAAAGTGAGACAAATGCATTCTCAGTTCTGTGCTGAAGTTTTGCATGAACATGTCCTAACTGCCAAGTCAATCCTGAGCTCTCTTTCCTCTGAAACATTCCCCAGCTTTAAAAAAAAAAAAAAAAATCCCTTCTATCCAACATTTGCTATAAATTCTGACACTTGTCCCAGTTGGCATTGTATTAGGTTCCTTGCCAGTGCTGGCAAGTCTCATGCTTTGAAGAAGAGCATCCTAAGAAATGAAAACAGTCAAAACATGGCAGCTTGTTTAAACTGCCAAAGCATTGTTTTATTACCTGTGATACGTAACAATGACATTAGAGAAAACTCGATGAAGAATTGCTATGCTGGTAAATACAATTTTTAAAGACTGAGATGTAATAACTGGTGTTGCTGTTATGTCGTTGGTTTCCAACAGTGTAACTGTGTGGTCTGATAACTATTGAATCTGGGAAAGCGTGGAGAGGGACCATATTTTAATGATTTGCCATGATGGTTTTGCATGTGGAACTGGTATGGGACATTTCCTGTGTGGTTTCCTGTGTTAAATTGGGGATAGGTGATGTAGTAAGTGATCCAAAGAAGTAGGAACCACTGCTTCTGTGGCACTGTAATATGGGAACATGTGAAACTTGATTATGGAAACATAGATGTTGATGCAGTAGTATTTCTTATTCTTCACATGATAATGCTTGTGTTAACTCTGTGTTACATCAAGAATCAGTGGCTGAGGTACAACAGTGGGAGAGGACTATTTGGCTTCATGTTGACAAATTGGCCTTTTAGGAAACAGGATGCTGAACTAGATAGACCTTTGTTCTGATCATACAGAACTTCATTCAAAATCTTACAGGGTTTTGTACGTATTTTAAAAATCCACTGTTTTTGTTTAATTGTGAATGTCATTCTTGGCACTTAAAAATATTCTCGATATCTCTGGTGTTTCTGAAAGTGCCAGATATGAGTTGCTGCCCACACTGTAGAGTATATCTCTGCTTGGCAATATAATAAAAAAAAAATTCAGTCATTTTTCTCAGTCATTTTTCTAATTATTCTTATTTTCTGCTTTCATATGTCTTCATGGTTAACTTGTAGCCTTTAGAATGTTAAACAGTACTGGAAATTTTTTCTTTGTTCCTTAGTTGCAGTGAGTATCACTGTCACTTCCTAGATGCTGTCTGTCCTTTCACAGATATTGTTGCTCCAGAAATGACAACCCAAGAGCCCTCAGTGCACGGAACTTTTTAATTCTTCCATAACATCTTATTGCCACGATCTCTATGCATAACCTGTCTCTTTTGGAGGTATTGAGAAATTTTGCCACAGTGTGGCATTGGCAGCCAGAGCTAACACAGCCTACCTGCCTTCCATTGACTCTGATGTCATGCATGTGTTAGCCTGCATTGGTCTAGACAGCTAAGGGTCTTGTTAAAGAATCAAAATCTACAGACAGCTTTAAAGAAATTAAAACACCTTCATCTTTGTATGCCATGATCTTTAGACTGACACCTTGTCGGGGTAGAATGTACACTGTAGATTATTGATTAGTTTCAGAATCTTTTGACAGAGACAGCTGATACTTGGCCATTTATACCCAAGAGTTTTGCCTAAGTCTTGTCATAAAGCCAGACCTCAGCAACCTATAGTACTGTCAGAGGAGTTCAAATAGCAGTGTTCAGGAGAGTTTCTAATGCACTAGTTGACGGTAGGATTGAATCTTAGGTCACATGGATTGTTCAAATGCAACTGAACTCACAGAATTCAAACAGTCTTAACAACCAAATACAGATGATGATGTTAAAATGACATAGGCCTGGGTTCAGCATAGCATAAAGTGAAACTCTGGAAACTGGTGATCTCATGAGCAGAACCAAGGTGGTCTTTTTGTCCTCCTTCTGCAGCCTTTTATGCCCTTGAAAATCTGCTCTAGAGGGTTGGGAGACCATTGAGAGTATTGAGTAAGATGGCCCCTTGGGGCTGTGTGGGAAAAGAGGAATAAGTGCAAATCAACACATTGTTCTTTTGTCCAGCAAGAATCCTCTGTTTTGTAAATGCACAATAGTTTCTGTGTTCATGTTTAAATGAAGCAGTATGAATTACTGTTATTTTAGCATTCAGTGCCTATTATAGCATATTCGTATGTTCCACTCCATAACAAATATATGGAAATTATCCAATGGCAAGGAATAATCTAATGTAAGCACTGAAATTTCTTCTCGGTTCGGTTTAATTTTCTTTAAGCTCTTGACTAGTCATTCAGGTATTTGTGGATGGTGGGGAGCATAAGATGATATAGGGCAGGAGGGGAGAGAATGTATGCAACCTCTTTCATGTACTGCCAACTTGATGTAATGAGCAGAAAAATAATTGGATAACTAAGCTCTCAGTGAAAGGACAGACTTCAACATGAGTCAATGAATTATTTTGCAGGACCAACTTTAATCTTTAAATATGATTGTGGATAATTTGTGGTACCATTTGTCCATTTTGAATTGTTTTAGCCTTTTCAGTTGTTATACTGTAAGTGCTGCTGTGTTAACATTAACATTTGATATTTTACACATTTAATTCCTGTACTGCTGTGTGGTCTTTGGGGAAATGTGCTATAGTGCTACAAGAGAGAGACAAAGTATTGATCAGCTAACATTTCAGCTACATTTATGTATGTTGCAAAATTAATGAAAATGCCAGACAAAAATGTCAGAGTGCACAAAAAGGTAGGATTTGAATTTTGGTAGTTTAATGAAAAGTTTGAGATGTCTGTTATCACATGTCCCTTTAGCCTGCACTGTACAGTATCTAATACAATAATTAAAGAAGGAGCATACATATTCCTTGCTAGGGCATTAACCATAAGGAAAAAAGCAGTGCTCAAAAGTAAGTGATGTTCCCAAATGACTTTAATAAAACATTTGAATTGCCACTTTCTATTTAAGCGTGGTTCTAAATAATAATAATCTTTTTTTCATCTGGGAAAATTATAGAAACTTTCCATATTTTTCAGTGTAGTTGGAAAGGTTATATACTCCTTTCATCTCAACTGCATCAGATAGTGTTCTGAAAAATACTTTGAAAAGATGTTATTTAGAAAGCAGTCTTAGGCCACTCTACATTTGTAGCTTTTTTAGGTTTTAGATTTACTTGCCGTATTGTAAATACATGTTTATGTTACTTAAGATGGATAATGTAAAAATAAATATGAGTATATAAAACTAAGGGTTTTTTAAAGTTGAATTTGCATCCTGAATTTTTTACAATTGTAGGCTGGGAGTATGTGTTTGTTATTAACAGAAAAATTTTGGCACATCAGTATAGACATTCTTTTGTAGGCTACTTTCCTCCCCCCTGCCACAAATGTCCCTCAACTCTTTTGAAACATCTTGACAAGGCCAAATTATTTTTAAGAGTGAGTTTCAAGAATGTTTCAGATTGAAGGATTTTTGGAGCTAACATCTTTGCTTATCACTTATAAGCAGTTATCAACTTGACCTCGAAATGTACAATTTTATGTTGACATTGCAAAAGCCATAGTGGCTTGTCAGTAAGTATAATTACTTCATCCAAGTGTACAGCTTCATTTCAGGGTACACAGGTAACAAAAAAGTGAAAATCATTAGAAATCTGATTCCTTCACTTTGCTCTTTTTTTCTTTTCATGTGTTATTTAAAAATTACATTTCTATGCCATGTTAATTTTCTTTTCCGAATCATGTGGTTCTGCTAAAAGTGTGCAGCAGAGACTGTCCTTGAAAGAAAGGCAGTGGTTGCTGGAATATGATGCAAATGACATATATCTGTTTTCCCTTTGAAAATACAGAAAGAGTTCTTCATTTACAGCATATGTTCATGGGTGGTGCACCATATGAATATACAGAAGTCATACTAGCAACCTTAGTAACTGGTAATCTGACCAAATAAAATGCCATTACTCAGTAGAATCCAGTGGGTTGTATTTAATATATTCACCACAGTCTTTCCAACCCATCTCGCACTACATTCTCTTGTTTCACATGAAAAGCTGCTCCTGAGGTCAAATACTCCTCCAAAAGTGTGTCTGTTGTGGGCCAAGAGGAACCAGCTGGTGGGGAGAAAGGAGTTGATGATGTGCTTATGTTCATGTACCTGTAGAAATGCAGACAACTCATATGCAGTGCTCTTTGGATGCCAGCCTGTGTGCTGGAGAAAATGGCTTGCCATACTGATTTATTTTGTATCAGTATTTGAATCCCCGGCAGTCCGCAGACTCTTCTAAATGTATTCTTAAGGAAATCATATAAAATGTGCAGTAATCTTCTGTTCCGTACCTGGATTCTAGAAGTGCCCTGCACAGGGCCTCAAATGTTTGTCTTTTTCCTTCACCATGTTGTAAACCTGTGACCTGACATGGATGGCAAATGATTAGATTCATGCACAAATAAATTAATATTTAATATTCATATTTAATATTTAATATCAGGATTAGAAGAACTGCTTCAGCATACTCCAACATCTTGGGCATGCCCAGTGGGATATTTTTGGTTTCAGCAGCAAGTTCCTATGCTGTATCACAAACAGCTACTGAAGTAGGTATAAGAAGAGAAAGAGAAGGGATTATATTCTGTTCCTGAAGCAATTACTGGAATTTACCTGCTTTGTTCTGCCCCATAAACTTGCAGTTTCAGAATACAGCATGTTTCCTTGATCTAAAGCTCCATCCCCAGAAGACAGTATTTAGTGGGGTGGGATATATTCCTTTATTGTCTTTTTAGAAATACAGGTTCCTGTGTTTTCTTTTTAGAAGTGACAAGTGCATTGCAGGGGAGACGTTTTGGCTTTTCCTTCCCAAATTCATCCTCCCCTGGTGTAAGAAATCTGCTTATAAAGGTTACAGTTAGCTTCATGATGGGATCGCTTCAGAACATCTTTAAAACACAGGTTAAAAGCAAACATTATCCATTTATTTGTTATTGTGTTTCTTTCTCTTCTTTTCTAGGCTCAGCGACCTGTTGCCTTAGGCAAATGCAGCTTTGTTGGTCCTGTCCTCTTTTTATGTATCTCACTGCTTTCTAGACTGATCTGTTTCCAGATTTAAGAACTACCTTTGTGCTGTGTAGACAACTGGTAAAATTGCAGTGGAAAAAAAATAGAGCAATCTAGGGTTTTAAGTATTAAGCGTGTGTATAGCTGATTGTGTGTGTGTGTGTGTGTGTACATGTGCCTTCAAGTCACCTGTCAACTTCATAGGGTTTTCTTAGTCAAGAAATACTCAGAGGTAGTTTTGCCAGTTCCTTCCTCTGAAATATAGCCTACAGTACCAGGTATACATTGGCAGTCTCCCATCCAAGTACTAACCAGGGCTGATTCTGCTTAGGTTCCAAGATCAGATGGAATCTACTGCCTTTAGAGTATTTAGGGTATGTTTGGCTGATTAGTAGAGGAAAATTGGAAATGTTTTCTTTCTTTCTTAAAATTGGGGGTGTACAGTTCTTGGAGTAAACTAGAACATTCTGACTAGATTAAATTTGAGATTGAGCATGTTGGAACAAAGATGGGGAATGTTGGAGCCTTTAGATGTTGGACTGCATCTTCCATCAATTCAAGACAGCATGGGCAGTGGAGAGAGTTGCAGTCCAACAGTATCTTTAGACCTGCAAAACTGGGAAAACTGGGTATTGGTGGGGGAAAAAATTGTAAATTAATGGTTGAGTAGAGGAAAATCTTCTCTAACTTCCAATATCCAAAGGTGAATGATCTAAAATAATGATTTTGGAATTCTTTTGTTTTAGAAATAGTTTTCACAAATGAAAACAGGAAAAATGCTATTCTATCCTATAGCAATGTTCCAAGGGTAGTTCACAACAAGCTCAGGATGTTTTCTTCTTAATTTTTATCGGTTTCTTTTAGACAGCTGAAGATCTATCAGCTCCATAGTTCATAATTCCTAGTACATCTGAATGAGAATACATGTCCTGTTTTGCAAGGTCAAAGTGATGATCAAATTCACGATAATTTTTAGAAAAAAACTAAAAGCCATTAGCTTAGAAAAGGTGACCATACTGTTAAAGGGCAGTTCAGAATTGGTCTATAGTGAAACTGCAATTACTGTCTACCATACAGTTGTCTCCATAACTCTCCAGAATTATATTGTCAACATGATTAGGTATGTCTCTAGCTAGATTATAATGGATTGCCTTTCTTAACTAGAAATAACTAATTGCTGGATTTATTCTTCTATACATCAGTAAAAATGTAAAACTAATAAAGCAGCTTATGTCTAAGGTAATATTGGTTTATTCCTGCATATTCACTACTTTGGGTGAGGACGCTAAGCGTAAATATTTCCAATGTGAAAAATAACGTGTTGTGTCCATTTTTAGATGTGTGTGACTCATGGGTAAAGCTAGATATAATGAATTTCTTTTGAGCATCTCTCTGTCCCCTATGGAAGCTTAAACAAGTAAATGAATCTTTACTACAAAAGTATCCCACTTCTTTAAAATGCTCAACTATTTGATTAATCCCCCCCCACTTTCTAATTGTTGTTCCATAAAAATTAATACATGGTAAGTCAGTGCGCTGCGCATATTACTCTGCAATAAGATTGTCAGTTTGTTAGCATTTTCTCCTTTAATGAAATCAGTGTGTGTGGGCAGCGTCTCTTTCACCTCTCTCTCCCTGTTTATAATGGGTGGGGTGGGGGAAAGAGCCTCTTCTCTTTCAGTCCCTGTAGTGTTTAATCCCAGTGATTCTCTCCATATCATCCTAACCAGGGTGGTTTAGCTGGAAGCATTTCCTTTACCTTCCCAACCCCCACTCCATCCTCCCATAGAGCTGTGCAGTTTCCCATCTTTCACTCATAGCTCTTTGTATACGTTTTCCTCCTCTGCACACTTCTACTTCATGAGCATAAGATCAAGGCAAAACATGTACACTGAAGAGCTTTCTGAGCCGTGATGGGATAGCACGAGTTGTTGTCCCTAGCAGAATTTGATTGGGAGCCTTGCGTGCCAGCTAGCCTTTCTTCCAAGTAGACAAACACACAATGCCTTTAGTTTAAACCACAGCCTGCTCAGGAATGTTGGAGAGATAAAAATAAGCCCTATCTAAACTTACTAGCTAACTTGTAAAAGACTGAATTCTTGATAAGATATTGTGTAACAGTATTAATTTTTGATTGAAAAAGCACTAGTATGAAAATCTAGTATACATACATTTAAGGCAACAGTGTTTAAAAATATGTGAAGTAGGTGGCAGTTGCTGCCCTCTTCATGCTGTAATGTTGGTGTAGTGATTATAAATTGATAAACATGTCACAGCATTGATATAAAAAGATAACGGTGAACCAGCATCAGGCTACATGAGCCACACACTTAGCACACATTGCTTTAGTCAATTTACTTGTCCTCTTTGTAGTCATGAATTTCCATACTAAAAGTTTTAGTTTAAGCAAGGAAACAAACAATCAAGATACCTAAGTATCTTGCATTAACTTTTAGTAGTGAAATATTTTGGGATGTAGTTTATAAGTTCCTTAAAGTGCTTATTAAGTAAATCTGTAACTTTGTGAAACTAGCAGCAACTGAGCTATTAACTGTGGGATATTTCTTCTTGGCAAAATAGTTCTTATTGTATGCACTGTTGCTTTTCTTCTACTAATGCTGCAATGGTTTGTTGTATCTCCTTACTATGAGTGTTTATATCTGTTTCAGCAACTGAGCACTTGAGTGTATCTATGCAATTCACAGTTGAAAACTCCAGCATCCTATCTAGCCATGCTAGAATGATATCATTGAACTGGCTGAAGTTACCTAGCTCAGAAACATTTACCTGATCAAGGTCAAATACCCTTTCACCTTTCTACCTGAACACCTGCAAATTGAGCTGTATCCCATTCAGAATTTTAAGAACAGAGCCATTGTCAGGGAAGTAGTTTATTTCTGGGAGAAAATTATGCCAGTTCACTTTTAAATGAAAGACAAGTCTGTTGTTACCTAAGGGATATTAGGCTTCACTGCATTTTTGAGGAAAACAAATTTGTGGTAATTTTATCTGTAATGTAGTACTGAATAGGTGCAAATAGACTCTACATTGTATGTTGCAAAGCAGGGAAAATAAGAGTTTGTTAAAACAATAAAAGGGATTTGTAACCATTATATTTCTGAGGGACTGTCTTATCAGAGTCATGGATTATGGAGAAAATGTTTCAGTTACAGCCTCAGCATTAAATACCTGCCTTGTAATTTACCCAAAATTAGCCTCAAAGAAGGAAGGTTTTGTCTATTCTACATATAGAATGAAACTACAAATTTCCGAAAATAAATAGGCTGATGGTTTTTTGATTTAATGCTTTAGTTAGCCAGGGATTACAATAAAGACTAAATGAAAGTAATTATTCCCAAAACTGAGCTTTGATTTCATTTCCATTATGGTTGTGGTTTATTCATTTGGTAAATGCCTTTCTGATTTCATTATTTCCCATGTTATGTTAAAATATAGCTTTAAATGCGTTGAGTTAATATGCACTACTATATAAATTTTCCTGTCACTTGTATCTTTGTTATTGATTATTTGTTAAGCAAAACAAACTTCATTCTGTTATATTTATTCTTATTCTAAACATGAAGCAGTCGTGAAAAGGCTTTATGAGAACATCTCTCAGGGCTCCTCCAGTTGTATTGTAGTGTGTTTAGTTTTACTTTGTACAATTATTAAATTATGTTCGAATTGGATAGAGATTTGCAGTTGGGTAGAGATTTTATAATAAATTTGTAGTGGAAAAACTAGTGAAGTTAAACTAAGGATATAATTTTTCTCAAAAACTTCTGGGATAGATACCCTGTGTAAGAGGTAACAAATGTCCAATTTAATATCCAAAGTATAATAATTTTCATGTCTTTCTTAATCTGCAGCTAAGTACACCATTATTTGAAAGCTGGATATTTTCCTAGATGTTTCATGAGGCTGTTAACTTATATATTCAATATCATCCTTTCTATTAATAATTGCAGATAGTAGTTAACATAAAAAGCATACTTGCCTTCACCATAGTATCCTGTTTTTAAGGAAATAAAAGACTGAAGGAATAATAGACGGAATATCTTTGTGAAGGAAAAAAAAAAAACATACCTGAAATGTCTCTCCTCATTTCTTTCTTAAAATGCTGTTTAAAACTAAGTGAACCTTCTGGATTGGGAATATAAATAGAAATATTTTTGAAGATGGATAGGATCATTGAACTTTACAGTTATTAGTATCACCTCTGAGATTGCCGCTAATAAATCTAATCTTGGAATTTTGCTTTTTATTGACCAAATGCTCTTCCGATAATTATATAAAATGCATCTAAAATAAAGTTTGGGGGAAATAACTGAACATAACTGAGATGATAGAGATTTCCATTCTTCAAATTGAAAAATGAATATATCTCTACTTCTTAGGCTTGTGATTGTATTAAGAGCCTAAATCTACAACCTTATGTATCCTTATTTGTAAATAAACCCATTAAACTTATTGGCACTTGCTTCTAAGTAAACATGGCAAGAATCAGCCTGTAATACTGTGCACTCTTATGTAGAGGCAAATCTGACTGAGCAACAAAATGTTTTGCTTCTGAGTAACAAGTTTAAGAGCTAAAGCTAAAGCTATAACCCTCTGTGCTATTACTTGTAAGTAAATCCTATAGATAATCATTTTTCCTAGTAAACAATCACAGGATCAGCCTCTAAAAATGTAATTCAGAGCCAGTCTAAATTAGATTTCAGTAAAATGGGACATTTGTTGCCTAGGAGGCATCGTAACTGCCTGTCATATCTCCTGTATCCTTTCCTATCAGAGGCAAGAGGCAGACAATGATTACTAGTTGATAGAATGGATCTTTTCTTTTTATAAGCTACGTATATTTAGATTGTTGTTTTATATGTTTATGTTGCAAAAGTTTAAACGTGATTTCATGAAGATACAGCTGATGCTTTTGAAAACTATTTTATATCCAGAATAGATGGCATAAAACTTCAATGAGGTTTAAAATATAAAGCAGTATAACTAAATCTGAAGCTATGAATCTAATTCAGAAATTATTTATTCTGTTGAGAGTTTTTTTCCCCACTCAGTATTCACCTGTTAGGCATACTTTTTAAAAGAAACATTTAAAATAATCTTGATAGCAGCACAAATGGTAGAGATGAAATATTGAATCTACCAAAGCTTTATAGGTTTCTGACAAGTAATCCATCTTTTGGAGTTAGTACTGCATTCTGCACAAGCTTATGTCTCGTAATTGACATTCCCAGTTATGTGCTTGTACTTTTATGGATTTTAAATGCTGAATAATGCCAAAGAACAGAGACCTTCCAGACAATTTGTACACGAAAACATTTTGGCTGATGTTCTTTCATTTGTTGCTGCCAGTTTTTTAAAAGTTGGTTTTTTTTAAAAAAAAGTATTTTTAATAAAGGGAGAAATTTTGTGACAAAAGTTGTAAGTGGAGACAAGGAAATACTTTTTTTCCTGTATATGTCCTTAGCTCAAATCAGAGACATAATCTAATATAGGATTGCAGCATGCCTGATAAAATAGGCAAGCACATTGAAGAAAACTCTGAATACATTTAGCCAGGATTGCATGTCTGAAAACAGAGTCCAATTGTAAGGTTTTGCACAGCTGAATGTAATGGATTTTTGTCTTAGAATTTAATTGTTCGTGCACAGTTCTGTAAATATTAAGAGTATCTCTGTTTATCTCAAAATTACATTTAAAAATGTAGTTCACGTTAATAACTTCAACTGTGTAATGGAATGGGTTCTCTAGATACAAATATTCTTAACGTCCATGACTTATTCCAAAAATAAGTGGTTTTGTAGCCAACATATACACTGTGACAATAGTATTATTTAAAGGGCACTGATTTTTTAAAATAATTTCAAATCTATGTATAAATCAATCAATCTATCTATCTATCTATCTATCTATAGAAAATCAATGTAGTATGCAGGGAAAAAATAGGGGGAATTTATTTAATATTTTGAGCTACAGAATGGAACTCTTACTCATTACAGTGAATTTGTTAATTTGCAGTGTTATTCAACATGATTATGTCTGAATTAATGGGGGGTTCCCTTACATTATTGTGATTGTTCTTTATTACATACAGGGAGAAATCTTGCAAAACAGAAAGGTTTTTTCATCTCAATTGTTACTCAAAGTTTGAGGAACTAAATATACTGTATAGTGATTTTAAGTAAATGCTTTTCACAAATATTTTCAGTAGCGTTGCCATTTGGATTTTAGATCTAAAAAGACAATGAGCATAATCAAATTATTACTGTGAAATCTGTACACATCAAGTTAAAGTCTGCAGTAGTAATTTTCTTCTTGTAATGATTTTCCAAAATCTTATGTGCAACAATAGTGACACATAGTACTGGCATGCAGTTAGAACAAGAAATGCAAAGTGAAACATTAGACTTGGTACAGAGGTGTATATCACTGTTGCACAGGGGAGCAACCTAATTTTCGTCATAATATTGTATAAATTATCTAGTGCATACATTTTCTTTCTATTTGGACACATAAAAGTTACTGACGTTAGCACATGTAATCTGCACAATATTCCTAAAATCCCTCTTCATTTTGAAAATCATTATTATTTTTTGGAATTGGAATATTTTTTAAAAAAACATGCTACTATGCACACTTGATAGAATAAGCTAATCCTGTAAAATGTGTTTATGAATTTCTCCCCTGAAATAAGCTGGAGCTGCTGCTGTAAGGCTTATGCAGTTATAGGAAATGACATTTAAAAGTTAGCCTGATTTAGAGGAACTTCTCCTAGAAGCAAGAATATCGATATGTTGTGAAAAGTCTCTCTTTCCCTGTCATGTTGAAGGTGGCTTTGATGAGGCATCTTCACTGAATTTGCCCCAATGGTGCATTCAGTTTGAAGAAATATTTGTGGGAACATCCATATTAAACAATTAGATGATGATTAGTAAGCAGTATGAAAAGAGGATAACAGTGTGGGGAGAAAGTATAAATTTTTCAGTGTGTGCATGACCAATTATTTTAAATTTCTTTCTTTCTTTGTTTTTCTTGAACTCAGTAAAATCATTTCTGGAAAATGTATGATAGAAAGAAAATAGTCCTTAGGAGCAAATGTTGGTGAGGGAAGCTATTTTAATTTGGATTAGCAGGAAAAGAAGATGCAAGACAAAAATGGGAGGGGGAATGAAAAATTCTTAAAAAGGTTAATAAGAAAAGTTAATAAATTTGATATGTCAGTATTTTGGTGTCTGCTAATTAGTAAAAGTTTGGTTTAGTTTACATACTAAATGCTTGAGGAATGTTGTTCTGCAGTTGAGCCTGTAGGTAGCACTATTGCCTCACAAAAGTAATGATCATGCAAAAGGCATGGTCTATTTTTATTGATTTATTTATTTATTTAATCTTGGTAGGCTAAATCTATCTTGCACTGCATTTGCATAATTTTCAGACTTTCATGATGATCTATGCTCTTACAACAAGTGGGCCTAAATATTGTCTTTGCCCTCATGGGTATCTCTTTCAAAGATGTTGTATTCTATTCTTTTCCGCTCTGATCTAATGGGAGTATAGTGCAGCACCAAAATCAAATATATTATTTGAATTCTGAAAGTTACAGTGATAAGCTATGTGAAAAGAGAATTATCTTTTAATGCACTGCTTTTCAGATACAAATGCATCTGTGGGGTTCTAACATTCTGTAAGCCATTCTTCCTCTCTCTCTCTTTAATACAAAACACTATTCATCACTTGCTTTATTTTCAACTCACTAATGAGGTAAATGAAGTCTCAATCTCTTAATCTTGCCTTTCTTTTCATCTCTGGACAGGGCCACCTACATTATTTCTATTAACTTGTGTGAGAAATGGATTGGTTCCTATGAGATTGGCATGTAACAGTAGTAAGCAATCTGTGTACCTTGCTTTTACACCATTTATTAACTAGAACTCTGAAGTTAGCAACTGTTACTGTTTTAGGATTTTTTGTTAAATGCAACAAATGAACAATGTTGAGTAAAACATCATAATTCAATTTTGCTCATTTTTTCAATTGTCTCAGAAGTGATATATTGCCTTAATGGAGTTAGGAGAGTGACTTGTAAGTAGTACATAGTTGATTAAGTGCACCTCTGTCTCAGATTCATATGATTGACCAGTGGCACTTTGAATTACCAAAATAATAACCTTTTAACAGGGAGATTGTTCTGCTTCTTAATACAGACTCCCTTTTAGATCTATTATATCCATAATCAGTATATACTTCCAAAGGAGATTTAGTTACTATTCTAACTAGCAATCATGGTTTGCTTGAATAAAGATTTGAAGCTTTATTCTATTTTATTAGCAACAAAGCAGACAAAAATACTGTTTTGAAGTTACCACAGATTTGTTATATCTTGTCTGTATGGAAGATAGCCTTTAATGATTACAATAGTTTCCTTTTATTCATTTGTTTTTTGGTTAACATAAGGCAGCTGTGAGTGTAAAATTCATTGAAATTCACTAAGTGGGATTCAAAAAAAAAAAACTTACAAAGGCCTATTAATGTGCATCTTTATTATTCCTTTGTCAGTGTGCTGCACCATGGGAGACTTGAGAAGGGAACACTACAGCCTTCTATGAACAAGCTGTTTTCTAATCATATTATCTGTGCATTTGTGCGTATACTAGAACATGCAAAGTCAAATGCAGGTGGGAGGGAGCTAACCTTTGACTCACTGTAGCAGCAAAATATTTCAGGCTATCAGCATGGGAGTTTTCAGCTTTCATTGTCTCAGTAGAATAGAAGGTATCTTTATCTTGAAGGCGAAGAGCACAAATAGATCCCCTATGTATGCTGTACCACTGTTTTCAGGAATTCTTATACAATATGAACCTTGCAATTTGGGAGGAAATAGTGAGGGAATTCAAATATAAAAGAAACTGAGAGAAAGTATTATGATGAATTCTTATCTGAGTGAACGCGGTAAGATTAACAACAAGGGCCTCTCTTCCTTTTTAAGTAATAGATTTGCTCTTTTCTTCTCCCCTATCTCCCACCTAATTCATACTGTCACTAGTCAGGTAAGAACTCTTGTTGTTCTCAAAATGATCATAGAAAGGCAAGCCAGGAAGGGAAGACATTGCTACTATAGTGTTCTTTGAATGCAGCTGTTCTGTTGGACAGGAGCACAAGGTAATATAAAGGAATCTTGTCTTCATACATAAATATTTTCTTAATGTTGAGTCCTCCTGACCAAGAAAGCTCCAAATGCATGTTACGATAATACAGATTTTTGTTTATTAAGCTGTAAAACTTGTAGTAGTATGAAAAGTAAAAATTTGAAAATATGTGAATTTTAAAAAGGCCATTCCTTAATAATATGGCTAAGCAAAAAACAAGTTCAGGAGGGGAGTGGTAACCATGAACATAGCCAGGATCTCAAGTCTTCCCCAGCACATTTTCCTGTTCATCAAGTTTTATTGCTTGCCTCTTCTGAGTACATCTTTTCATTATGCACCAGATGCCACTTTAGAGTGTCCTCTAGCTCTTGTGGTACCTTTTCAGATTACCATACTAAAGGCTTCAGTAAAAAGATGGAGTGGACTTGGGAGCCTCTGGTTACTCGCTCCTTTATATGAAAGCTGATTTATTTTTAAGTAGCGTTAAAATAAACTTGATCTAATTACGTGCTGCTTGACTGAAGCAACAGAGTCCTGTAGCATCTTTATTTTTGTTATGTGCCTTCAAGTTGACTTGTGGTGACCCTATCACAGTGTTCTTTTGGCAAATTGTATTCAGTGATGGTTTGTCATTGCCTTTGTTTCAGGTTGAGAGGAAGTGACTTGCACAAGGCTATCCAGTGGATTTCCATGGTTGGGCGGGGATTTGAACCCTGATCTTCCCAAGCCGTAGTCCATTATACAACACTAACTCTGTGGTTTCTTTAAAGAGTAGCAAATTGATACGGCCTAAGCTTTTGCTCTCTAGAATCTACTTCCTCAGATGCATGAAGTATATACATGCATATATGTAAGTGGCTGCATTTGTGCATATCAGTAGAGAAGAAAAAAGATAAACAGAGCGATAAAACGGGAATTAAAATGTACAATTTGCATTTACAGTCCTTCCTCCACACTCATGGGTTTGACCTTTGCAAATTTGATTATTCATGAGACACATGTGTGCCTGCCCCCATTCTCTTCTTCCCACTACTTTGCCTTTTGCTGGACTTGGAGAAGGAAGGAAAATGTACCCAGGAAAAGACAAGGGAATGCGGGGAAATGCATGTGAGCACCTCCTTTCTCCCTCCAGAGCTCTCCTCTCAAACTTCCTTGCCTTTTGCCCCAGTGAGGAGATTGCATGTCTAGGCAAAAGACAAGAGAATGAGGAGGAAGGCACACATGCACCTTCTTTCTCCCCTCCACAGTTCCCCCTCCCATTCCCTTGCCTTTTGCCAGGCGCAGAGAAGGAAGGTTCATGTGCCAGGCAAAAGGCAAGGGAATAGGAAGGGCAGTGCAGGCAAGGAGTTATTCTTAGTTTTTACACTTTCATGAGGGTTCTGGATCCTGAACCCTCATGAAGGTGGAGGGGCCACTTTAATGGAACTAGTAAAATAGTTTCTAGTCCACAAGGTCTTCTGCGAGTTGCTGTGTCACACTATCATGTTTTGTTCCAATAGAAAGACATGTTTAGCCCTCTGGAAGTTTTCACTGCACATGTTTTAGGATAATATCCTATGTGAATTATGGGATGTAAAATGAGACTTATTATTCCTTCTTCAAAAAACTCCACACTTCTGGGTAGGTATGTAACAGTTCAGCTTGCAATTGTAACAACTTTCTGCTGGGCATAACAGTACAGAAATTATATGGATCCATAATAATGATGTACAAAGGCATGACTCCTAACTTTTGTCAAGATTGTAAGCAAAGGGCAATATCTTAGCATACCTAAGAGCTGCTAAGACTACTTCCCCCAAGGCTTGTTCTTTAAGTCTTGTAATTATGGAGAATATTGTATTTGCTGACATATAAGACTGACTGTTTGAAAGTGGGGTGCGTCTTACATGCCAGTATGTCTTATATGCCAGCAAATAGTATTTGCCAGTGTGTGAATGGGGTGCATCTTGTACACGGGTGCATCTCATACGCCGACAAATATCTTAGTCACATATTAGGTACTTTAAAAGAGTAAATATATCTCAATGTAATAATGTTTTTTGGATACACAGTAACATTTTCTGTGACCATTTCCCAATTTTAGCCTGTAGGTTAAACACAAACTCAACTTTTTAAAAAGTTGTAGTAAGGACCTCTGTAGTTACATGTGAACCCAACATCTAGTACCTTCCCTTATTTTGTCTATTTGTAATTTGCTTATTTATTATGTATCCTTTCCTCCCCAACCTTGAAACTAAAAAGTTGAAATATTATTAAACTATAACTAGAATTAATAGAAATGATCAGTTATTTCACAAATGCCTCTTACAACAAAGAAATTTTTACCTGCCACCATAAGGACATTATAGAGTCCAGCTACTCTAGGAACAACAATTGAAATAATTTTAAGAACAATTAAAATAATGCAGCACCTTTCTAAAAGCCCTTTTCTTAAAAACCTTCAATTCTAAACTCCTGTTGTCATTGTCATCATCATCATCATCATCATCATCATCAATTTTTACTTGCTTAGGGAAGGACAACAAGGAGGGGACCATTTTAGCTCATCCATTTAAGAAATTTGAAAGCCTGAGAGCAACCAGTAAGGAGACCCTCTACCTGCATTCCCTCCAGATCTACCTGTAAGGGTAGTGTCGAAAGCCCTACCTGTAAGACTTTCCTTTGACATCTCAAGATGTAGACAGGTTTATGTGGAAGAATTATGTCTTTGAGATAGCCTGAACCCAGGCCACCTGAGGCTTTGTGGATCATAACCAACACTATGAATTGTTCTCAGAAACAGACTGGTAGCCAATGGAACTATTGTAACGAAGAAGTTATGCTCCCCATAACTGGCCTTGGTCAGTAGTCTGGCTACAGCTCTTTGGGCCAGCTGAAGTTTCTGGACATTCTTTAAAGGCAGTGCCATGTACAATGTCTATGATCTTTGTCACAAAAAGTGATGCTGAGTTCTGAAAATAGTATACAGCTATATCTCAGATAACTAAGCTTGTGACAAAGACCCATTTTACAAGTTTTTTTACATCCTTTTTCTTCATTATCCTCCATCTAGCTGAAAGTTTTTAGTAGCATTAACACTGGGAGGATGATGATGAGGGAGGGCTGGAGAAACACAGACTTTTAGTGTCAGGTAGCAGCAGTGTGTCTGCAGTAAACAATGTCATGAAACTTGAGCTGGGAAATAATGAGATTCTGTTCTAGCTGATCCAACTGTTGTTGTGTGTGCCTGCCTCCAACTGGCATGGTAAACAGCAGCTGTCTCCAGAATCTCTTACAGAGTATGTTGAAAACCAGGACAGAGAAAAAGGGGGAAAGTAGATAAGCCTGCCTCACCAATTACCTCCAGTATATTCAAGCAGCACAGATCTTTAAGTCTGGACACCAAAATGGAGTTCATAAGAAAATGTAGAGGCTAATGAAAGAAAACAAAAACTTGCTGGGTGTGTTTTGGAAGAAACTTTCAAGTGGTTTCTCAGGAATTCATAGTGTTTTTCTTTATTTATGCAAGGCTTTCCTCTCCTGGTTATTTCATTTCACAGGTACATATTGTTAGTTGGGGATGCAAAGTTTCCCAAAACATGTTCACCTGCTCTTATTTTTGGGGGTGTAAAAACGTATCCTTATTCATTCCATGTTATTTCTGCTTGGGAACATATCTACTTTGTTAACTGAAGCATACTTGTACATTTAAAGTTTCTACTGGATTTATATGTCAAGTTTGAAAAACACCTCAAGATGGCATTGATTCTATAACAGGAGTGGAAAAAGATTGGCCTGTGGTCATATGAGACCTCCAAGGCTATTTTTTTAAGCTTCCAGCACCTCTTAGCAATCTTGGAGGGCTGCCTTCCCACACCTGAATTTTTTCACTCCCTACCAGGTGTGTGTGAGACAGGGAGGGGGGACAATTTGCCAAATTTTGGACCTTCCCTAAGTCATTTTATTTTCAAGAGAGGGTTTTTTAAAAGAAGTAAAGCAACAGTTGATTTCTGAGTCACTTCCTGTTTAAAAAAATGAACTCTTCTAGACCAAGAAAAGCCCCAAACTCTTGAAAATGTGACAAAACTGCCCCCATGCCCCCTGTGCGATGTTGGATGTCGAACCCTCCAAGGTCTCCATGAGGACAATGCAACCCACAACAACTGACAGTTTCCCACCCCTGTTCTGCTTTGTCTCAGGTAAGATATTGGGCTAAATGAACCCAGTGACTGGTATAAGACTTCATTTTGTGTTGATGAGTATTAGAACTGTGTATAGAAAATATACTGAATTCAACCCACAGTCAAAATTAAAAACTCCACACACTATATCCTATAAAACCATGCTCCCATAATGTGGACTACATAACCCCAAAGCAAACTACAATGTTCACCTTAATGATCAGAAATTATGTCTAAAGCTTTCAAGGAGAATGAGTAGGATTATAGTACTCATATCCTTTGATATAAGTCAGGATAGAAATATTTTAATAATATTGTTAAATAAAATTTCTTTCACTGAAAAACTTAATTGTTTTTCCATAGACTTGTTTCACTGCTTTATTTTGAACATTATGCCTGCTTCATATTAGTATATATTTCCATGGTTTTTACATCTGTTCCATAGCACATCTGTTCTCTTACATTTTCAGGCTATTATGGTTTCTGTTGTAATGATTCTGATTTTCACAATGCCTCTCCTTGAATGGTGAAATCCAAAATCATTCTCTTCATTTTCTTTCTTAATTAGTTTTGCCATTACTCTTCCCTCTTTTTGTTGCATATGTGTAGAACCAGGTTTTTCCCCCCACATCTGTTTTAATGCCATGAGACCTAAGCAGAAGCTGCTTCTTAGGATGTTAAGCTCAGTGTTAATGAACTGAAATAGATTATTCCCCTGATCGTGCCACAGAATTTGAGCTAACTTTTGGTTACGGCTTTTTGCTGTGGGTTTTTGAGTTTATTTTCATGTATTGAAGCAAATTCTCACAGTGTCTTCAAATTATCTCCTTGGGGGTGTTCTTCCTGAGTTAATCCTGACAGAATCTTCCTGCCAGATATGCCCATCAACTCTCCACATACAGGAACCTCTGTGCTTCAGGCTGTATGCAAATTTAATGCCCATCTCATTTCTATTTCTCTTACATGGATGACAGATATTCTAACAATAATCCACACATTTCCCTATGGGGTTCCCACTGGATTTTCTTATATATTTAAGTGTGTGTGTGTTGTGCACACGCATATCTGTTTTTGCATGTGTGTTTTTGGAACAATGTATAGAAAAATATGTGAACTTTGCTTACATTTATGCATAGGTAAAGTGTGTATGAATGCATGTGTCAAGACAGTAAACAGCCAAGGATATCAGAAATGTATCTAGATCCCAGGGAGACTAATCAGTTACTAAAAAATAGATACAGTGGGGGAAAGTGGTAAACAAGGAATGTATACTGAAAAATAATTCCTAACATTTGAGGGTTTCTGCCTTCATAAGGAAAACAAGAAGCAACAGCATAGGAAATGAGTTTTTGTTTTCTGATGTTTCAAAACCGCACAGTGAGGGCAAATGATATGCCAGCAATCACAAACAGAGCTTATTTTACATGTGACACAGTCTTCATGACAAGACTTCAAGTGTTTGTCTCAAATTAACTTTCGTTATAAGTAGATTAGAGGTGGATAGTGATCAGTTTAACGCTACCTGTGTATGGTCATAATATATATATATATATAGAGAGAGAGATAGATAGAGAGAGAGAGAGAGACCAACTTTTGCGGGGAGGGTTACTTAAACTTATATGAGGGAGTGGTTGGGAGAGGTAAGGCTGCCTCATATTCAACAACGAACATCTCAGGTGCATGCAAGATTGGAAGGTTTCAGAACTGAATTGTTCAGACTCTTTTCCCCCCAGCAGCTTCATCTTGTAGCCTCTTTGATAATCCTAACTTGTACCTGCAAAAAATGTAAGTACAAAACTACTTTGAAGTCCTGGAAATTGTGTCTAGATAAACATAGTTTCACACCTCTCAAGGTCTCTTCTAGCCATCAGGAAAAAAAAATGTATGCGTGTGCCTTCGAATTGCCTATCAACTTAATGGTGACCCCATGAATTTGTCATAGGGTGTTCTTAGGCAAGCAATATTCAGAGATGGTTTTGCCAGTTCTTTTCTCTTAAATACAGCCTACAGCACGCGGTATCCATTGGTAATCTCCCATCCAACCACTATCCGGAACTGACGCTGCTTAGATTCCAAGATCAGATGGAATCTGGTGCCATTGCTATATTTACTACCTCTCCACTATTTGCTACAGTGGCCCTTCAACCTTTGTGAGGAGTTGGGGTGCAAAACTCTCGCAAAAGTGGAAAAACCACAAATAACTGCCTCCGCATTCCCCCTCACATACCCCTCCCATTCCCTTGCCTTTAGCACGCCAGGGCTAGAGGCAAGGGAATGGGAGGGGGAACTCTGGAGGGGGCAAGGAAGCTCCCCCCATTTCCTGGCCTATTGCAAGGAATGAGTTCTCAGCTCCAGGGCAAGGGAATGGGAGGGGGAGCTCCAGAGGGAAGAAGGAAAGCTTATGCGAGACTCCCCCCACCATTGCCTTCCCTTTTGCCTCAGTGTGAGTTCTCAGCACTGGGACCAGAGTCAAGAGGATGGGAAGGGGGCTCTGGAGGACAGAAGGAAAGCACATGCATACCTCCCCCGTCTCCTTGCCTTTTGTCTGGGCACTTGCCTTCCTTCTCCACACCCAACAAAACTCAAAGGAATGAGACGAGGAGAATGGGGGAAGGCACACACACACTTTGCAAATAATCAGATTTGCAAGGGTCAGACTTGAAAATGTGGAGGGAGACTGTATACCTTAAAAATATAGTCAGGTTCCAGTACATTGGGGCTAACAAGTTTATTCTCCTTTATCTTTAGCAGTAAATCCAGGAGAAAAGGAGTAAGTGCTTATCAATACCTCTTAGCATTTCATAGATGAAAATTGGGATATGTGGGGCCAAGTAACATCAGTTTGTGGTCAAGATGGCAAAAGTTATTAATGAGGAAGAATGCACAAGCTGGGGGATGCTGAATCAGTTTGCTTTGGCCTGAACCTACTGCAGGGGTGGGTAAAGTGCAGCTCACAGCTGCATGAGGCTATCCTGGGACCATTTTTATGATTCCCAGGGCCCCTCAGAGATCAAAACGATTTCTTTTTAAAATGCCACAAAATGACTTGTAGGATATATAGGGGACATTTCCACCATGTTTCAAGGCTCCTTGGGCCCCAGGGATCAAAACAAATTTTGACAAAATTTTTCAAAAGCAATTTGTTGACCCAAAAATGCCCTCTAGGAGTTTTGCAATATCTCCAAACATGGTAAGAATGCACTCATATTCCCTAGAGGGCTCTTGAGGGGAGAATTGTTTTCTCGCTAGCAAATGCAGTGTGGAATACAGCCCTGCAAGGTCTCCTGGTGGGAGTGGGGGTAATGTGGCCAGGCCCCTAGCCTTCTACAGTTGCCCATCCCAATCTGATGGAAGGGTAAGATTTTTCCCCTTCCTTGCCTCTCTCCGTTACTGAGTTAATTGAATGCAAACTCTTTTTGTAATTTGAGCTGTGTTTGAAACAACTGAAGTAAGCTGGGGACAAAGGGAGAAATGGAAAGAGGAGAGAAAGACTGGGATATTTTAAAAGCTGCTATAAAAGTGGGATGGCAGAGGATTAATGGGAACTGTCCCTGCCAAATTTGGACAGTTGGAGATTCTGGAGGTGTTGTGGCTCTTCTTTACTCTAAGTTCTGGGAAAGCTGTGTGTCCAGGGCCCACACAAGAGAATAGTTCTCACACATCTTAGGTGTGCTTTCAATATGCCCGTTTTCCTAAGTGGTTCTCAATAGAAAACACATCTTAAAGCACTGCTTTGGCTGCTTAATTTTTTTAAAGTGATTAAATATTTTTAGAGTTTGTATAGGGACTAAGATCTTCTCTCTCTCTGTCTCTCTCTCTGTGTCTCTCTCTCTCTGTCTCTCTCTCTCTCTGACCACTATGTGAAATGGGGCTATGTAAAATGTATTTGTCTTTGGTGAAGGGGATTCAGCCCAACTTCTGCCCTTTCCCTGAGCAGCATTTGGGAGCAGCTCATCACCAGGTCTGATTCACACAGGAGATTTTCCCGTTTCCCCACCTTTCCTTATCTTAGCCAAGAAAGACAAGTGCATGCTAATTAAAGTTTAGTCCAAGAGGACCCCTTGCTGAATGTCCAGCCATATTTCACAGGCTGCCCATATGATGTCATTGTCTCATATCTGGAGTCTGTTTTCCTGAGACTGCATTTTCCTAGTTTGTATGTGCTCTTGCCAGAGAAAATATTATGGGGGGGGGAAGGAAAATAGCAGAATAGAGTACTATTTCATTGCTGGAATGAGGAGGAAGGTGTCGCAGGAGTTTTCCCTTGGGAATATGGATGGGGTGTTCAGGATTCCCTTCTTTTCCTAATTACTTGCCGTGGATTTACTATTGCAAAGCCACTTTTGCCCTGCAACTGCTTTATGTAGTCTGTGTTGCCATGTAATGTAATACCTGCTATTTACTTGCTTATTTGGGGTGGCAAAGAATATGTTTGGTATGCTCTGCTTTTGACTGTTTGAACCAGCTTTAGCAGCCACTTAATTAAATGTTTCCCATACTGCTTTACTCCCAGGACTCAGCATAACAGCAGGAACACTGAAAATGGCTGTTTATTTTTTTATTTTTTGCCATTCCTTTTCTTTCTTTAAACAAAAGTATTGTAGCTGAATTGTGATGGAGCAAAATTGTACAAGGACTATTTTTTAAAAAATCATGAGACCCAATTTTTTAGTTCTGAGGAATGAGGCACTGAGGCTGTGTTTTTACAACAGCAGCAACTGGATTGGAGAAGAAGGAAGAGGGAGGGAGTTGTGCTTAGCTCTGAGCCTCTCATTGCTGTCAGCAGTGTGCTTCATATGAAAACTAAAAAGGTTATGTTGCTGGAGGCTACAGGAAGATGTTCTTCCACCTTTTGTGAAGGAAAAGAATGTCTGGGAAGGGAAAGAACAGAAAAGGCCTCTCCATGCAGCAGGAAGCCCACCACCATCACCATTTGTTTTAAAATGTGGAGCAAAGTTCCAGGAGCCAAATTCTAATTTGGGTGAGATCTCAGATGCACAGTAATAGGCAGGTCTTGACAGAACATGGCACAGCCAAAGCAGAGTGGATGATGCCAGATATAAATTTCACTAATTTCCACTTCCCTTGGACACTTATCTTTGATAATCTGTAGGAGATAAGAACAGAAGTGTCTCTGTGGGTCAAGCCAGGCCTGTGAGCTTTAAAGCAACAAAAAAGGCATCTGAAGAAATGGACTGCAGTCTGTGAAAGCTTGTCCTGAAATAAATTAGTCTCGTGGGTGCCACAATTTTATGCCACAGTTTTATACTGAAACAGGCTAACACAAATCCATCCTTCTGAAAATAACAAGAGTAAGTGTTACTTTAGCAGAAGTACCCACTAGGCCAAGGTCCTATTTACTGTCTGATTCAGGTAGGGTTCAGACTGCAGTTCAAAGCACTGGTAGAAGAGGAGAGGAGGGGGCAGCGCTGAAATTACAGTGGCCTCTCCACTTTTGCCAGGGTTAGGGGCAAAAATCCCTAGCAAAAGTGGAAAAGCCTCAAATGACTCACCCCCACTCCTGCTCCCATTCCCTTCAGCCCCCCTCCTGTTCTCTTGCCTTTTACGCAACACATGACCCTTACTTCTCCATGTCTACCAGAAGGCAAGGGAATGGGTGAGGAAGCTCTGGAGGGGGGAAGGAAGGTACGTGTGTGCCTTCTCCCCATTCCCTTGCCTTTTGTCTTAGTACACTCTCTCTGCATTGGCAAAAAAGTCAAGGGAATCTGAGAGGAGAGCTCCAGAAGGGAGAAGGAAGGTGCTCACATTCCTTCCCCCATTACCTGCCTTTGCCTGGGAACGCTTGCCTTCCTTCTCCATGTCCAGCAAAAGGCAAGGGATTGGGAGGAGGAGAATGGGGAGAAGCATGAGTGTGTCCTGCAAATACTCAAATTCACAAAGGTCAAACCTGAGAATGTGGAGGGAGGACTGTAGATGTTTTTTATAGTTAGTATCTTTTTTATATGCAAAGCCATTCTGAAGAGTCTGCAACTAGCTTAGGGAAAAAAGGAGAAACAGAGAAGAGATGTTATGTTCTCTGACCCACGTGGCTATTTCCCATTGCAGTGATATGGACAAAACTTAGCAGAATGTATATGCCCCAAAAAGTGCAAATGTGTGCATAGTCTATTGAAATTCCAGTTGCAGCTGACTTTAGAAAAGCAATGATTTTGGAATGCTAGAAATTGTCTGCTGATCAGCAGCATGAATAAACTGCTGCAGAGGACTTCCCACAGTAACTGCAAAATGCAGTAAAGCAATGGCCGTTTCTGAGAGGCACTTGGACAGGATTTCTCAGCAATGAAAAATGGCAGATGTCTTGGACCTTTTAAAGGGGGTAAAGAGTTCCAGCAAATAATCTTTCCAGTCTACTCATGTCTCTCCCTTCTCCTTACCTTATGACAGGGGATATTTTCAAATGATTTGGCAAATTGTATGTGCTTGGGGGGTGT
Organism: Ctenosaura bakeri; assembly: GCA_948474755.1. Classification (NCBI taxonomy): domain Eukaryota; kingdom Metazoa; phylum Chordata; class Lepidosauria; order Squamata; family Iguanidae; genus Ctenosaura; species Ctenosaura bakeri. The sequence goes on along the minus strand of CAOLHI010000879.1, from coordinate 207,738 downwards.
TGTTAAGAAAAAGAATAACTCCATGGCCCCTCATATTGTGTTGGTTCCAGAAGACATTAGTGTTATTCCTTATAAGAGTGAAAAGGTGATAGTGGGACTTGGTGTGAAACTATACATTCCTGAAAGAGCATCAGTTTGGGAAAAGAAACTGAACATCCTTGAAGGGTCCATACTTAACCAGATTCTGATGCTGACCTGGCCTTCCTCTATTCTGTTTTTTAACTTAAGTAATTTAATGACCATATAGCAAGGATCTGCAGGGTTTTTTCTCCTGATTTTGTTTTCCAGTTCTCAAAAAAAAAAAAAATTCTAAGAAGAAGGGAAGGAACAAATATCTGGCAAAGAGTCATTTAGTTTAATAGCAAACTTTAATGCTCTACTCTGGAACATAGAGCAAGCCCTGTAATATCCATAGCTTCTGATCCATTTCAGGGGTGGGAGTTATGCAACCCTCCAGATCTTGCTGAAGTGCAGCTCCCATCAATCCTCACTTCTGGCTATGCTGTCCAGGGCTTCTGGTAGTTGCAGTTTTCCTAAGATCTAAGATCACACAGTTCTCCCTTTTGCTACAGATGAAGCTTTATTCTCAGGAACCACAGTGAGCAATGGCAGTGTGAAAACATGAAAACCCACTCATGTGGTTTGATGAATCAAAGTCTCCTGCTTTGAGGACAAAGAGATGAGCAGAGAGAGGGCAGAAGAGTACTTGATGGCTTCCAAAAAAAGAAAGAAAGAAGAAGAAAAAGCTAAGTATGTACCCAGTGAGGAAGAGATGCTCTCCTCTGAGCGTTTTCACGCAGCACAACCCTTCAATTCCACTTTCACTGCCATTTCTACATCCTGTGGAACCCTGGACTTAGCAGCTTGATGAGGCTCAAGACTTCTCTGGTTAAGAATTCTAAATAACCCTCTCTAAACTGCAAATCCCAGGATTCCATAGGATGGAATCATGGCAGTGAAGGTGGAATCATAGTGCTGTTGTTGTATAGTGCTTTTATTGCATGCATGCATAGACAGCTGATGGCAGGTGATAGAAAGTTGGTCATCTTGCTACATCCAAGCCTGGTGAAGAAAATATGTAGGTATTAGAATCTGCAAAATTTATTTAAGCAAAGGCAACTGTGGTCCACATGAGATTTGTGTACTCCATGGAGAGTAAAGACTTTATTACACCACTTTCAACTTTTAAAACTTTTGCCTGTGTACAGCCAGAGAGCAAAACCTGAGTTAGAATGGGCTAAATCCATTGCGCTGCTGCCAGTTGTGGTGGATTGTTATTCCTCTTCCCTCCTGTTTTTAGGCAACTGTACTTTCCAAAAACCAAGGTTTCCCAGCCCTGCAGGTCCAATTTTGGGGATGTTGTGGGAGTGTTGGGAGTCACCCCTGTTTCCAGGTCCAGTCCATAATATTTAATGCCAGATAATATTTTTGTGCAAGTTCTTTTTTGTTCATTAAAAAAAAACACTGCTGCTCTTTTTAAAATCTCCTATATCTTAAACTGGTAATGATAAAATAGTTATTGCCCTCCAAGTCTGTCTTTCAGAATAAATCTAGGAAACATTTTCTGTGTTGCTTCTCAGAGGGGACTAACTGATTAGAATAGAATTAAGCTTGGAGACAGAGCAGAGATTTTAGAAAGTTGCTGTGAGAATCCCAGGGAGAACTTCATAGTCCTAGATAATTAGTTTTTTAGGGAATATATTGTTCAATTAAAATAGAATTACATATGTTTTGTATACTTTAAAACTATTTCAGTCTTTTTTTTCTCTGTCAGCTTTGTGAAACAGATGATAAAAGTATCTCAGTTGTAAAAAGAAAAAAAGTACTTTATTACGCCCAGTCAGGAGGTATGAGGCATATATACAAATTAAACTAGTTTCATGTGATAAATAATTTATCAGTAGAATATGTAGTGTGAAAGCAGGTGAATGATTTAGGTGGTGAGTTTTTAACACTACTGTATTATGGAGTAGTATATAGGAAGTACAGAAATACAGAGGCTGATCAAAGTGGTAATGTGAGATTTTTGTATGCAATTAGAATATTTCACAAATCACTCTGGCTGATGTACATGCTTTCAACAGAATGTTGTTTTGGTTTCATTGTCTTTATTTGCTTTCTCTCATTTTTTAAAAAAAGCTGTAAATCTCTAGATAATGTAGAATTTGAATATTTGAAAGACAAAAAGAAACCTCTTAGGCCCTGATATTATATTGCTGCACTCTTGTGGTCTAATTTTATCACTTCCAGCATCAATTCTGTGATACTGTGTACAACCTCCTATTTCCATTAGGGCTAACCATGTGTCTTTTTTGTATTTGAAGAATCACTAAATTCTGTTTCCCTCTCTGTCTGAAATTGTACAGGTGTGGGGCTCCAGGGCTGCATAGCCACAACTGCCTAATGCATATTGTTATAAGGCTCTCTAGAGTGACTCAGGTGACTGACAGCTGCTTTATACGTGGTAGATAAATTACCTATGTAGAATGCATGTAGGAAATTGTATCATTGGTTATGTTATGTGTTTGTGAACATATATACGTGCTAACACAGGATAAACTGCTGCCAGATGTTGGCCTGGGGTCCTTTCACAGTTCACAATTACAGCATTGTGATTTCTGCTTTAGATGACAAGGCTGCATCTCATGCTGTTGGAGTTTGTAGCTTGGTGAGCTACTAGAACTCTCTGGCTGTGAATTCTAACTATCCTTTCCTAAACTGCAAATCCCAGCATTCTATGAGATACTAGTATGGCAGTTAAAATGAAATCATAGGATATAAACTTGTAGTGTGAAAGGACCATTGGGTAAACAATTCTAAGTATCACCGTAAACCTCTGTAAGATAACAACTGTTTATTGTATTTAACCCTCCATACCTTACTGGAGTTCTTGTTGTATTTGCTTCTTGTCTTACTGGACTGCTTTGGTCTAGCCTATTTTCTTTTTCTGGACCTGGGTTGGCATTGGACTGTTTTCAGCTATAACTATTATGCACACCAGCTATTGGACTGATACAAGTTTCTTATTTAAATTTGAATAAAAGTTGTCTTGGATTACTCTTGCCTGAAGTTTGGTTTTATTTATAGTGGTCTGGTCTTTTGATAATAATTATAAATATCTTGATTCAGGATATAATTATTGCCTCTCCATATTCATTTAACCACTTCTTTACCATACACCTGCAGAATTGTATTTATGCTAGTTGTGCGCTCAGTTTAGGATTCCATTTGGAGTAGTTACCTTGTACATATTGTTTAGCTGATCTGCCTTTTCTTCCTTAAGGTAACTTCCTGCCAGTCTTTAACAGTTTCTGGAATCTTAATTAACTTAACCACGGCTCACCATTTTAGGAAAAGGTATAAGGCTTCCTTCTATGAGGAAAAAAAATTATGCTAAATAAGTCTCTTGTTTCTAAATCTTTCTAGAAATGCAAGTTATAGTTGCATGGAGGTCAAATCAGGCTTAGAACTCTGGCAAATAGGAAGAAGTATTTTAACTTCCTTGCTGCCGTAGTCCCAATGGAAGCCTCAACTCTTCAACTGCTGTTTGCGGGAAGAGAGACAGTGCCAGTGGGAGTTACCTTCCTGATGCAAATTAGAGATATAATGATCTGTAAATTTTGTTTTTGTAAGTATGAAGGAATAATTTTTCCACTTTTCTCCCTGATGTGCAAATATCAAAGGTATTGATACCTCAGTTCTTGTTCTTCCAAAAAAGAAGGCACTTTTTTTTCACAGAAAATGGCATTTTCATGTAAGTGTTACCTTATCAGTAGAAAGATCATCTTTTCTGAGCAGGAAGCCCGTATCCTTCTTGGGGGTAGGATGGGAGGTGAAGAATAACTTTGGAATTTCAGTTTTCTCTTGTCTGGGTTTTCTGATGCTTATGAAACTCATTTTTTCACTCATTCAATTATTTTTGAATACATATTCTTACAATCCCCAGTTTCTTTTAAAATCAGGAACAAGAAACAGGGATTTCCAAACTTCTAGAGTCCCACAGTCTGATCAGCCTCCTAGCAGCTATTACTTTTATTTTAGAGATTTTAGAGATTCACTTAGCATCATATGTAGTTTGGACATAATTTTTACCAGCTTGACCAGTCAACCGATCAAGACCACTATCATGTCAGAATATAAGCTGCTTCTAGTTTTTACTTTGTATTGTATGTTGCTTTGGGGACAGAGCTCAGAATGAAAAGTTGCTTGTTTATTTAATTCTGTTCATTAATTAAATCTTCAACCATCTTTTCTCCAGTGAACTCAAAGCTCTTTCCTCCCTTACTTTATCCTACAACTCAACAACAATAACCAAGCGTGACTAGCTCAGACTTAGCCAGTGAGCTTCAAGACCCAGTTCACTGTTCATGATAACTCACTACATCACACCCTGTGGACTTCTTTGTTGCAGAGTTCTAACATGCCGCATACAACTCCTTTCATGCATCCAGAATAGGTGAAGTAGCATGGGAATAGTTCCAAAGCTGGAATATGGAAATGGCTCCAAACCTCCACAGGCAAAGGGTAGGACTGAGACCTTGTGGCAAATTGCGTATTGCCTCCCTTGTTGCTGCACCCACCATATTTTTCTTGTCTTCTCTTCTTCTGAACAGGCTGCCAGTATATAAAATTTCCTCATTGATGATAATCTATCACAGTTCTCATTGTGTGTTAAAGAAAATGTCCACTCTGTTAAGCACACATTATTCTAAGCAATATGAGTGGTACTAATTGTATTATCATTCTGTACACCACCAAGAATGACGGTAGCAACCATCATCTATTGTCCTTCACCAGACACTTGACACGTACGCCCTTTTTTTTTCAGCCTGAGGTAAAAGTAAGAAGTTTATAGAAATCCTTGATGGTTCTTTTAGACAGCAGATGCCACTAGACAAACTCAGGATGTATAATTTGCAAATGTGTCACCTAATGAGTAGAGATCGGCTCAGTGTGGCATGAATTATGCAGACCTGCCTAGAAACTTCTTCCTCTGACCCTTATCATGATTTCTAAAACATACTTCTAAAGCAGTGCATCTCAAGCTGTTTGAAGTGGAAAACCAGCCTTGTTTATTCCCTGGTGTGGCAGGGAACAATATCATATGTACGGTCATTGACTATGGTTGTTCTTTTCTGTCATGGAAACTTGCCAGGGACCAGCAGCCAAGAGCTTGGGGAGTAGCATCAGTCTGTGGATCACAGTTTTGAGTGGTAACACTACATTTTCCACTGAACTCCACTGTTTCTGCAGCATGCCCAAACAAAGATGCCAAACAGAAGCCTTCTCAGTTATCTTTTATGAACTCTGGAACCCTCATCTTCTTTGTGGCTGTCTATAATTAACTCCCAGATAGAGCATTTTCTGCAGGCAGTGGTCAGACTTTTCTCTTTGGTAGGCATGCAATAACTCAATATAATTCATAATTTAAATTAGATGTGTTTATATTTTAAATACAATAATTTTAAGATGTAACAGTGTTCTTGTTAAGTATATTATCTGAGCTATATGTGGAAAGATGTATTATAAATATCCTGAATAGTTGAAGCTGCTCAGCATCTTTATGTAGTCACAGTACAGCTGGAGCTAAGGGCAGTTCCAACTCTTTAGCATAGTTGAGGCTCCTTTGCATGCTAATAAATTTGTTCATCACAGAATTATGGAACTCTTATAGATGGGTTGGCAAGTCAAACCAAATCTAAGGAATACTAGGGCTACTGTGTCATTTTGGTAAGATGACTCTAGTTAAGATGTAAGTTTAGTGAAAATACAGAGACAGAAAATGTGTAGGAACATCATAGTAACATAGTCTGAGGCCACAGCTAAATTATGCTGCTACATAAATATTGATTGTGTTAGTTCTGTATGCAGGGTTTACTGTAAGATAAAATAGGTTGTTCTGTCACACTTCAAAATTATTCTTTCCTACCAACTAGCAGAGCCCTTTTTAATACAAACATGATACTGAAATCCTGCTTTTTACAGAGTTCCGAATAACATTGATATAAATGTGTTTCTGCTGGTCTTTAATATCCACACTTGCATACCTGTAGTTTCAAGAGAGAGGAACTAATAAACACAAAATACCAATAAGTGATTTTGTAGTGACATTCATTACAAAACTATTTATTATGAAAAATATGAAGGTCTCATATATTCTTGGTACAGTAACTAACTAAAGAAGATAGAAGAGAGTGGGACTTCAGATGTCTGAGGTACCTGATCTGAAGATTCAGTTCCTTGGGACTGAACACATTCAGTATTGTATGCATTTTTTTAAAAAAAAGCCTGTTCTTCATACATTTAGCATAGCTGCAGAATTGAAAAGAACCATCTGAATAAGTGGCACTGACATGAACACATCTTTTGAGTCAAATACTTTGTTAAAGCTCTGTTTGCAAGTGGCATGTAGAATTGTTTTAGTTCTGCTTTATTATTGAATAAATATTTGAGAACATGTGTTGAAATGTCAAGTAAGCCAGTGTAGAAATTAACTCAAAACAGTAACTGTTTGAAAGGTAATACTCTTAAATTGTCATGCACTTAGAACACAAAGGCATACCTGTCTGCCTGTAAAGTGCTACAACACCAACTGACTAAAGTTATTTGCAGCTGTTGACTGAGTAAGTTGTTAGTTTAATATTCTTTGACTTATCATTAACAACCTCCTCACATTACTCTTCATGTATTTAAAAGCTAGTACATTAAAAGTTTTCCTAGGTTATTCAGATGCTGTTTATCATCTAAATAACTCAACAGGTCAGTTCAGGGGAGTATAATAATCTTTCCATTAAGCTAAATGATAAAGTGCTGTAAAGAGAGTCTGGACAGGCATAATGGAAGCAACTTCCATTGATTTCAAATGTAATGTCCAAGTACAATTTCAGAACTGGAAGACTTGGATAATGTATATATAGCTCACCATCCAAAGGAGTCTAAAATTCAGAATAATAATAATAATAATAATAATTTATTTCTTTTTTTAATAATTTTTATTGATTATACAACAAAGAACAAAGAACAAAAACAAAAAATTAAAACACCATGTGATATACATAATAGTAGAACAAAAAAAATTCAACCAACGCAAGCTTACATTATTATTCCTCTCTATTACCATTAGAATCATAAACTTATTCAGCTTATTCTATATCATACTACTTGTATATTTTTGTTACCTATCTTTAATTCTTATTCTCATTATACTCATTTTTATTATAATAGTTTCAATCTTAATTCTATGTTTTTCCCTTAAATTTAATCTATTGCTATTACTAAATATAATCTTATTACTTAACATATCAAACTATCTCTAAAGGTAACCACTCCCCAAAGCCGATTATATTTTAACTTTCTTTTTTCTTTTTTTACAAAATTAAACAACACATATCCAATTTAAACAATACACCACATAATTCACACACACACACACACACACACACAGAATAATAATTTATTTCTATCCTGCCTCTCCCCATGGATTGAGGTGGCAAACAACAATAATATATTAATTACATTAAAAAACATTAAAAAACATACCCAATCCTCCCCACTCACCAACCCATCTAAAACCAACCCCCTAAAACACACAACAGTTAACAATTAACAACAATCAACTGACTATTAAAAGAACAGCCAGACAGTTGGTGGGAGGCGGTGGAGTACTAGCCTGGGAAGGCCTGTCGGAAGAGAGCAGTCTTGACTGCTTTTTTAAAGCAGTCAAGACTGGTAATATGCCGGGTCCCCTCTGGCAGGCCATTCCATAGCTTGGGAGCGATAGAAGAAAAGGTCCTCTGGGTAACCGCAGCCAACCTAGTTCTGATTGGCTGCAGTAAATTCCTCCGAGAGGACCTTAATGTGCGGGGCGGATTATATGGGAGAAGGCGATCCTGCAGGTAGGCTGGCCCCAAGCCATAAAGGGCTTTAAAGGTAATAACCAACACCTTGTACTGTGTCCGGAAACTAATAGGCAGCCAATGTAAAGATTTCAGAATTGGTGTTATGTGGTCAGTTTTAGGTCTGCCAGTGACCAGCCTGGCTGCCATATTCTGAACTAATTGAAGTTTCTGGACTAAGCACATGGGTAGGTAGAGCACATTGCAGAAGTCAAGCCATGAAGTTACCAGCTTCATGCCTTTCTGTCTTCAGGAGTGTATCTTTTCCAATTTCTAGACTTTTGTTTAAAAAATGTACCAGAAATGTATTATATACGAATATGACGTATCTCTGCACAAAACATTATATTTTGCTAATATATACCGTAATCATTGTGGCAAGTAGAACTTTGACCAAAAAAAGTTCCATAATAAAAATTCTCCTACATTTTTTTTTCATTGAGGATGAAAACATGTGCAAATATTCAGTAGATCCCTGCCAGTCCCCTCTGTAAGCTTTATGTCAAGTAGGTGGGGAAAAGCCAGGGGAAGAGGAAAAGTACAACAGGGAGTGCTAAGAACAAGAAAATCTTTCTGAAGATTGTTAGATCAGATCTTTGGCAAGGCCAGTCTGTCTTCCCCCAGCAGCCCAGTGGGCAGGAAGGAAGAGAAAGTGCAAGGTGGTGGGGTAGCAGAAAGGAAGGAAGTGAAAGGAAGAAAATCGCACAAGCTAAGAGCTTGTAAAAGTTCATTTTTTGGACTCGTCAGCCAGGATAGTCAGCTGAGGATTCTACCTACTCAGACCTAGGGCTCTGTTCACTATTGACTTGCATCCTCAAGTGAGAATATAATAGGATATAATTGATTTGCATAATGACTTCTTCCAGATTGTGATTACCCCACACATCGCAGTATTTTGTATAAAAGTAAAGTTTAAAAAATCAAAAGAAATTGAGGATGAGGAATAATAATGGTTTGTTCATGTAGAAAATAATGTGCAGAATGGTCCAAGACAAAAACAGAAGAAACAATTGACAGTTCTGATGGGGAAAACTAAGCACTGAAAGGAGATGAGCTTCAGTAAACCTATTTGCCTTCTTATTTAGGCATTATTTGGTTTAATCATTAATGTATATGAGTCACTATTTGATACTGGTATATTTCTAGCCTGAAAAAAATGATACCAGTTCCTTTTAGTTCTAGTGTACATGTGAGTGAGTAAACAATTCTCAAAGTTACTTTGTATCCTAATTGAATCTTTAAAGTATTTGGTCAAAGAAAGTGCATTTGTGGGATGTGTGAATTATCACAAATTGTTTCATGAAATCTTCTAGCAAAGTTGATGCTGCCCTGTTGAGCTTGTTCTGTAAACTAGGCAGGGCTATTCAGGCCTACCGGTACTCCATCCCTAGCCAGATCTCTTTTGCCATTGTCTTGGCACCATACCCCACACTCTATTGCTAGAACATAGGTTTTATTTGATCATTTCAAAAGCAAATTCACTTTTTTGGCCTAGCCTCTAGACCAGTGGTTCTCAACCTGTGGGTCCCCAGATGTTTTTGGACTTCAGCTCCCAGAAGCCCCAGCCACTATGGTCAATGCTCAGGGCTTCTGGGAGCTGAAGTTTTTGAACATCTGGGGACCCACAGGTTGAGAACCACTGCTCTAGACGGATATAAGAAGAGTTCCCCCTCCCATCACTTTACTGTACTGCCTCACTGGCCTGGAGCTATATTAATGATTAGATTTTGGCACTAGTGATGGGAAAGATGTCAAAATCTTCTAGGCTGTCTATTTAGTGTCAGAGTCCTGTCACTAAAAAAACGTAACAGATAAACAAGAGTATTTGTGAGACCCCTAAGGCATCTTTATGGTGATGGAGGAATTCCTAAGATTCCCCAATCAGGGCTCTGGAACCCGCTTAGGTTGCTTTATAAAATGCTTTTGGAATCTGTTTTGCTCACCTAGAGATGTGAGTCTCAAAAATGGCAAGAAGAACTGTAGCCAGTGGGTGAAGAGTGCTCGTTCTACTGATTGCAGGGCACAGCTTGCCCTAACTCAAGTCAGGGATTGGTACTAAGCAACTACAGTATTCAGAGTGTTCTGTGCAATGTCATGATACTTTCAGATCCTGTTATATGATATATTGGTAAAATTGTGGGTCCAGTTAACTCAATGACACATGTCTCATATTGCTATTCCTAGTCTGGTTTCATTTGCTTTCAACTTTTGATTAAATGAAACTTTTCTACTACAGTTTTTGCACAGAACGCAATCCACAGTGTCTGGGATGTGGGGAAAGAGTTTGAAAGAGATTATCATCATTATGTGAATATTTACAGATTTTTCTGTTAGGTACACTGTTTTCACTTCTGTCTGACTTTTACCAATATGAAAGTTATTACAGTGGCATGAATTTTTCATCAGTAATTCATGGACTGTTAATGCGATGCTTGTATCTACAGATTCTAGGGCTTGCATTGTGAAATTGTCAGTTTTTCAAAGCAAGTCACAGTGCTTTCATCTCTAACTTCTATAAAATGATGTGAAATGTCACTACAAGATTATAAGTGGGAAAAGGAAAGAGGAAAAAATTCAAAATTTAAATTAAAACAAGAAATTCTGCAAAACTTTTAGGCTCTGAGCAAGCAGCCTTCATTGGTGCTGACAAACCTGCCAAAATAAACATGTCTTGATTGGATGGTAGTACCTCTGCAGTTCTGCATGTGGAATGTATCCCAGATTGAATGGGACAAACACATCAAATGAGTCATCAAACTAGATATAGTAATACATTTTTGCATTTAACTCTGATCTTAAACCCAAATGCAAAACATAAAGCTTGAAGCATGGTGCTAGAAAATAACATTAATTGAACTATGAAATGTTTGTCCACCATGGCTAAATCAATGCAAGTTTTACTGTTACATTTAAGACTTGATACCAAATTTCACACATAGCATTTCTTTTGTGATGGGCAGGTTCTGGCTGCCATGATGTAAGGAAAAAAATAGATGCTTATGGAACCAGATGTTGGTCAAGAAATCCAAAGCAAATCATGCCTGAGAACTGAATCTTATCATCGCTTTCTTTTTTGGACTTAACCAACTAAGAATTTACAGGTTAAATGAGACAGAAAAAGAATATCAGGACAGTTGTATACTCATAAACACTCACAAATTAGACAGTTATGTTCATTAAAATTCTAAAATTTTTACCAGGAAATCTCCATTTCTTTTGGGGAAAAAAAGTGTCTTTTATCACTTTTACTGGTTGGTTGGAGGTGAGTGAGAGGATGTGATTCATTTAGCAGGCTTTCATGGCAATCTTGGAGCCAGTTATAATGTGTCACTAGCTTATGCAGGTGTATGTACTCCAAAGAGGATGTCTCCATTTCCGCCCTGTGCATAGTCTATATGGAATTGTAACACATGATGTTACAGAATGTATGTTGCGTGTTATAAGACTCCTAAAGCTTTAGTAGTTGCATAGAAGATGGAATTTTGCCAGGTACAGTTCATATAAGCAGCTGCAGCTATGAAGATTCTTCCTTCTATGCAACTACTCAGTGTGCAGGAGCCTTGTTCTCTATGGTATCTGGACATCATACCCAGGCCAGTTATGCTTTGTGAAATTTCAAATTGATGGGATGAAAACGCTAAGGAAGAAAACTAACATGTTACGGTAGGGTAACTTTTTCTGTACGGGATTTTTTTTAATCTTTAAACATTTAATGCCCCATTCTTCAATATGCAGTCTTCTGGTGGTGGTAGTGGTTTTCCTTGAAGTCATCTTCAACTTACAGAGACCCTGTGGATTAGAGACCTCCATGAGTTCTGGTCATTAACAGTCCTACTTAGGTCTTGTAAACTCAGGGCAATAGCTTCCTTTATTGATTTAATCCATGTACCTTTCTCATTTCCACTGTGCACTGAGCATCATCATGTTATCTCATGATGTGTCTGAAGTGTGACAGCTTCAGTTAAATCATTTTTGCTTCTGGCGAGCTGTCAGTAAAAAAATATAAAACAATAAGTTAAAAATTCAAAACCTAGCAAAAATATTGTGTGTGTGTGTGTGTGTGTATCTTTAAATTAAAGCATTTAATATCCCATTCTTCCATTTTCCCAATTGTCAAGAGTTTCTCCCTACCTGGTATGATGAGACAGTCCAAAACAATGTGATTCATTAATTGAAAAGAAAAATACTTATCAAACATATCTCTTCACAAATGAGCCATAGTTGCTAGTCTAGGTGTGTGGCTTTTTTCTTTAAATAGTAAGAAGCGTTAATCATTCTGGATGGATTTAAAAAAAAAAATACACTCCAATTCCAAAGAATAGAAAATTCAATATTCCTACTTGAAGTGTTTTTTGAAGCCATACACCAGGGATAATGTTAGGTGTCTTGCTGAATAATCCTTTAATGCTTGATCTCTCAATGTAGTTTCAACTGGTTAGGTACGGTCAGTTCATGCCAATGAATCTCTTAGATTTCAAAGTGAAAAAAAAGAAGAAGAGAGCCAGTGTGACATAGTGATTATAGTATTGGGCTAACACCATTCCCATTCAGCCATGGAAACCCACTGACTTTGGGCAAGTTACAGTCTCAGCCTCAAAGGAAGATCTGAAGAAATCTTGACCCAACCCCCCCCCCAAAACCCTATGATAGGTTCACCTTGGGGTCATCATAAGTCAGAAACAACTTGAAGGCACACCACAACAAGAAGAAGAAACTGTCTCACATTCTGCAGTGGAAATTGCAAACATAGTAAACTGTAATCTCTGAGAATGGTACGTTGGCATGGAAAACTTGTGGCCCTACAGGTATTGTTGAACTCCAATTTGCATTTTCCACAAATGGTCATGCTGGCCGGTCTAGCAGCATCTGGAAGTTCACATCGACCTCCATCTTAAAATGAAAACCATTGTCTTTCATTAGTTCTGGAAGGTTTTGCTCATTTGCTGGTTGAGTCCAGTGATCCTTTTTAAAGCCAAGAGGAATAGGCTAAGGATGCTTGAGTTCTGTGTTTTTCAAAGGCATCTTATGCTTAGGGCAAATATCTGGGGGCCACATTTGACAAATAGAGTGATTTTTTTAATGGAAAGTTAGGCTTTTATAGTAAAGTCGACACCAAAAAGTGAGAGTTCACATTTATGGAGCATTATGCATTCAAGGTTCATCATGGCAATGCATTAAAAATGGGTGGAATGTTAAAGTGTTTCGAAGTAGTTGTATCCTTTCCAAAACTTTTAGTACACCTTAATTAAAATTTAATAGGACTGGCAAATGCCAGATAAAATTACCGTCTGGGTTTGATTCAGCTACCTATTGACCATTCTGTAATGGATTACCATTACCGACTGTTCAGTTTCAGTAGAAGCTTGAACTGAGAGGGATTCTTCTGAAACATGTTCCCATAAAAGTACTTCTGTTTTTTTAGCGCATGTTACAAAGGGGCTAAAATCATGTTCTATTGTCCATGGTCAGAGTGTGTGAATGTATCCCCCGCAGCTGAAGTAACCATGCTGTTTCTCTTTATCTTGTCACACTGCCTTGTATTGGTCACAACATGGCAGGTAATGAAACTACCATACAATTGCAGCAAGGTGGAACATCATCCAAGAGGGACAGATTCTCTCTTCTGTAACCCATTCACACTGAGGTCACTGTGGTTTTGTTTGCCCTTAACAACGTTGATACATAACCAGACCCAACTGTCTGCATGGTGATGCCTTGTCATCATTAAATTTACTACTGTGTACACTGAAACAGCAGTGTGGAAAGGACACAGTGAGTGCAATCAGCTGACAGTAATCAAGAGGTTTGTGGGGGCTGAGATGGCCAATTTCAGAATACCGAATCCCTTAGACTGAGAATAAATGGAGAACATTTGGCACAGCACTGTCCAGACATGCTAAAGTTATATAAATGGAGGGGGGAAGTAGTGAGGATAAGTGGCTAGACTCTGGAATGGTCTGCTAAACTGTTACTCTTTGGGGAAAAGAGGAAAATGCGTAACCCAATAAAGTACTAAATGGTTCTTTTCTGGAACATTTTATTTTACAATACTTGACTTCAGAGAAGGAAGTTTGTGGAAAACCAGCTACAGTCCTTTGAAGCTGTTTATGTTGCTACCACATCTTGGCTTCAGACTTGGTCTTACCTGTATCAAGGAGACAGTAATAACACTCCTTTCTGTTTTAAAAGGCTGATTTGGCTCATGCTTAGTTGTAGTACTGTGAAAATGATGAAGTGAAAATGAAGCAATCATGATAATGCAGTGTATCACCTCCTCTCTCTTGCTTATACATGGCAGGTTTTGATCAATAGACAATCATGAAGGGCGTTCTCATAAGAACTGTGTAAACACTTAGCAAAGCACAGTATTGATATTGTTTTAACTAGCTGGACTGGTGCAATGTACCAGGAAAGTTGCCTAATTTACACATCACTTTTTGTCACTGATTTTGTATATTTATTGATCAATTTATTGGTTATATCTACATAAACCCACAATATAAGTTTAACAATAGTTCTGCAATAAAAGCCTTTTTTGTTGTTAAGTTGTATTTGTACCTGTGCAAAATCATACATGGGAGGCTCTATTGTAAGAGGCTTTGTGTGTGAGAGGAAAAAAGATTGCCATTTCTTACATAGTACCAGCCTCCAGTTCTTTTTAAAAATGTTCAGTTGGAGCCATCAAAAGATTTTAATTAATTTAATCAATTGAGTGTTACAACCCTAATCACAATGCAGGGTTTTTTTAAAAAAAAATTCAAATATCATTATTCTTTCACTTAGGAAATGCTTTCTTACATCATCTCAAGTGAATAAAATAAACAGTTTTTCATATCAAGTTGTGTAAATAATATTCTGGACATAAAAAAATGAAGTCTCTCTTTATACATTTTTGGCTAGCCACTGCTAAGCCACACATTCATGTCCTTTCTCATTCCATCTCAGAAATCTGAAAGCTGTTCTCAATTTGTCTTATTGATGTTCAAGCCTGTATTCTCTAAAATAACTTCTCAATAAGATTATAGATTTCTCAATGTCTGCTTGTTATCTTGTGAATACTTGGAGCAGTAGCAGTGACAAGTTGCTAGTGATCATACCAAAAGTGTGGTCTTAAGTGAGTGCTTGAAGCTTTCAGACATTTCTTTGTCTAAGTGATAGGTGGGTCTGCATTTATGACAGAAGTGGAGTCTGTATTTCAGCCTTTAAAAAATAGACCTTAAGGACAATTTTTAAAAATTTACACATAGAATAGTATCTAACTGCTACTTGAATAATTTTGTATGAAGAGAGTATGGTAGGGAAAAAATAGTACTGGATTTTTGTCTGGAATAAAGTGTTTGATGAAAAGCCTTACATTTAACAGTATGTTTAATTACTCGTGTGAGAGAGACATGAATAATTTCTGTGTGTAACTTACAGATGTCCATGTGTTCTGTATTGTAAAGATAAAGAATGTCTATCTATCTGTTTGGTTTTTAGCTCTTCCTTTTTGTGACTTGGAATTTTGAGCTCTACATGATTCCTCTGAGCTTGTTGCTGCTGCTGGCATGGAATTACTTCCTGATCATATCAGGAAAGGATAACAGGCAACATGATACAGTAAGTCTCTTTAAAATATGTGTGGTGTTTGAGGACATTTGTAGACATTATCTTCATGGAGACAGAACCTTGAAAATGAATTTAAATCTATTCCCATGCTCCTTCTTCCAGCAGAATTCCTCTTGGGTTCATCCAGCCTTCCTGTTTCTCCTTGCCCTAGGAAGTGAATGTTCAATCAGGGATATACATCAGGGATCTTCCATGGATTTGAACACTGTTTCAAGAAAGATCCTAGAATAAGAATAACCTTTTTAAAAAAAATATGAAAAACACTTTCTGCTAAGTTTATAGTGATAAACTTTGAAGCTGCAATAAAAAAAACACTTTCAGGTGAAAATAGAGTTACATTTGAGCATGAACAGGAACAGCTTAGAGCAAAATCTGGTAGGCCAGCAGCCTGGGCTCACAAAAATGGAGTCTAGGTCAACACCATTTAGATTATGGCCCTTTCACAGGACATCATTGTCCTGCACTGGGGATGTGATTGTACTGCAAATCATTGACGAGTTTTACCTGTCAGTGACCAGCAATCTCATAGCCCTCCCGCTGCCCTCCTGCACTTACCTGAGCTGCAGAGGGTCAGGAAACATGATAACCATGTTTGCTGCTCCATCACAGCCTGGGACAGTGCCTCACTGCACTAAGGAAGGAAGGAAGGAAGAGATGTGGCCATCATGCCTCTCCATTCTCACAGGCAGCCAGTGCAGAGGGGAGCGCTCCTGTCACACTCCCCTCCTGGGAGACTGTACCGGGATCCCCTCAGGATGCCACGGAGATCGGGTAACCTGCGGAAAGTGCCTCCAATGTTCCACAAATAAGAAGAAGGAACTGTAGAGCACGAAAACATCTTACAAAATTTTAAGTAGTGGTACATAAAATGTAGTAGTGGTAAAAGTAGTGATACATAAAATGTCAAATAAATAAAATACACTTTTATGCATTAGATTGCTTAATATGCATCACACAAAAGAGCATAGGTCTGATTTTATGGTAATAGTGTTGAACTCTATACCAGAAAATTCTTCAGCCCAAATAATTAAGTGCCTCTGAGTATATGTAGAGGTTTCCTTCCATTGAGCACGTGCAGCCTCCCCACGTATTTAAAATCAAGAAGCAAGACTTCACACTACACAGTTACAGTGCTGCATTCCAGTTTAACTGCCATGGCAATATCCCATGGAATCCTGGGATGTGAATCGTGGGGGGGGGCATTAAGAATTCTCAGCAAAGAGTTCTATGTCTTTCAAAACTACAAAGCCCAGGATTCCATAGGATGTTGCCATGGCAGTTAAAAGTGGAACGTAGCAGTGTAATTATGTAGTGTGAATGGGTCCTTTGACTAGTGTTTTCTCTATCACTGTTGCTACTTCAGTTGTTAATGTTACAAGGTCTTTTTTAAAGTATAAACTACAGCCTGCATTTCCAATAGACTTTAACATTCTCTTCCCCCTCAAACAACTCACTCTTTATTTTGTTCCTCATTTTCTTTCCAGTATTTCTTCACACAAAAAAGATGTTTTCACTCTTTACCTATTTTTATAAGCAAATACTTCCAAATGGTCCCATCAGGATATGGAGTAACAACTGCACATTGTTGTTCCCTCCCCCTCATGCACGTAGATTTCAGGAGAAGATTGCCTCAAAGTCAGAATATAGCACTGGCCATACTGGTTGGGAGTTGTAGAGCCTTTCCGTACTATATTGTTATAGTGCTATTATTCCACTTTAAACATCCTGTGGATTTCGGGTGTGTGTAGTTTACTGAGAATTCCAAGTGTCCCTTCCTAAACTGCAAACCCCAGGATTCCATAGGATGATGAAAGTGGAATAAAAGCACTATAACAATCTAGTGCGAAAAGTGCATAATTCAAAAAAGTAACTTGTAAGTTTTGTTCCAAGAACATGGCTATTTTGTGCACGATCTTGCCTATAAGCCTTTCTGTCTCATCAGAAAAATCCACCACTATTTTATTTCTGACATGTCCCAGTTCACTAAATAAAGATCTTCTAAGATAACAGCATAACAAGCACTGTGGAGAAAGCCCATATTTTTTGTAATAGTTGTCTTTCATATCGTTTTTCCAGGAAACTAAGGTAGCATGCAGGAGGTTTTGCCCAAGCATTTCCCTTGTTCAAACCTAGCACAGCTCATAGATATTAGATCTGTTGGTTGGTGGCTATTAGAAAAAGGGCTAGATAGAATCTCCTTGTTCTGTGGAAATAATGCCCGTGGAGACTAGTTGTCATGGAGCAAGGATAGAAGAGGTTCTTGTCTTTGGGCCTGGCTTGGTTACTTCTTGGACACAAGCATGGAAAACAGAATACTTAGTAGGGTGGATTTTTCATCTGATTCATCAGACCTCCTGTGCTGTCTGTGCTCTTTAACATTGCTAATATGCATTTTACAAGATTAAAAAGCAGCATCCCAGAAGACCTTTGCCACCTGAGTATCTCCTTGAGTAACAGGGTTGAACAAGATGTCTCAATCTAAACCAGTGCTTGTCTTTCAGTAAACTCAAATTGTAAAACAATAATGAAACTTCAGGCAGATTACTACTGGTTCTATCATAATGAGTACATTAATCTGACAGTGAAAGTTGTATATTTGCAAGTGAGACTGGGTTTACTGTAATAAGAAAGATCTCAGTTTTTTTAAAAAAATCATCATCCGATCCTTATACATAAAGAATGGAATGCCTCAAAGGCTAGTGAAAGGCCCACTTGTTGTGGAAAGTTGCCCTAAAACTATAATATTTCTATTTGCCTCGACCAAACTAAGGCAAGAAAATGCATTCTGCAAGAAATCTATTTTTAAAATAATTTCGTTAGAGATTAAGATGTCTATTGTAGCAGTGTTACAGCTTGTTGCTGGCAGACATTTTTAGCCTTAGTTGCAAGCTCATCACATTAATTATGGCATTGCATGGTTGAGTTACCTCAATGTCCACTATAGATAGAACTGTTCAAGGTCAAATATATAATAGATGCTTAGTTTTACTCACACTGTTGTGGTGTTTCTGGTCTTGCAGACATGGTACATTGCTAATGTCATTGGCTTATAGATAATAGCTAAGATAATCATTGTATGTTGCAAAGGCTTTTGCATACCATAGGTGTGGTTGGCCCTATGCGGGAAGGCACATACTAAATTAGCTATGACTCAGGTAACTACACCACATTGTTTAAACAGCCCGGGCCTGCATGTGTTTGCCTTGAGTCTCGCACTGTGAAATAATAGATTACTACCATTCTGTCATAGGTGGAGATTTTGTCTCAGTTATGCCATTTTAAAAAAAAGTTCTTCCATTGCAGTTCTGTATGAGAGAAGCAGATGCCCTGTTGTGAAAATGACCACATAGACATAGATATTAGTCTTATTGACTGGGGAGAATCTTCAACTTGACCTTAAGTGCTTTCAAGTGACCTGAGAGATTTTATACATCCTCTCCTATCCATACACATTCAATAATTTTATATTATAATTACACATATGCGCTATAAATCAACTCACACGCAAGTACATATTGTGGTCAGATTGTACAGAGACAAGCAGAAGGAAATATAAATCAACTCCAGATTCTGTACAAATTCTTTACTATCCCTAGAGTAGGAATATTGGCTCAGGATTTAGTTCTCCTCCTATTGTAGAAAAACAATGTCTGACCACCGTTTCTTATTAGTTTTGGTCAAAATTCAAATATATGAAAATCTGATGAAGAAAATTTTGGATGTAGACATACCGGTATTCCATCAAAGAAGTGTTCATTGAAATTCCCTTTATAAGTATGATCCAGACATGGCACAGTATTTTAAAGTATGCAGCAGTTTAATTTTCAAGTTATCATATGCCTATACTTTTATCTAATAGGGATCTAATTTGGGGGGAAACCCTACAAACTTTATAGAGTAATAAAAATGGTGCCATACAGGGAAACTATGTAGGCTTGTGTAAAACTCAAGCTGCAATGCTCAAACTGGAGGGGACGGTTATGTGTACAGGAGTTTATTTAGAGAGGTTCTGTGAGTCCCTATGGATAAAGTTGCATGTATTAGCATATTTCCATGTCTACAAAGTTGCTTCTTCACATGCAAGAGCTAATTTGAATTTCAGTCACACACCCAATTTACATATTTAAGAGTATCAGTGATCTAATGGTACTCAACTAAGATGTCAACTGCCTTCCATTATAATTGGAATGACGTGGGCTCTAGAATTTAAGGTTCAACTGTCTCCCTAGTTTCCTTTTTGTGGTATGTGGCTCAGCATTGTTGCTTCAGCCATCTGGAGCTATTTTGTTGTGCTGGCAGCTTTTCTGCTCTCTTTCTGTCATGCTGTGGTTTACTTTGAATAGGGTTAGTAGGTTGACTTTCCAGTCTCTCTTTTTTTTCTAAGTGGGTAGAGTTGGGCACAGAGCTCTCCAAAACAGAAGATCTTTGCATAAAACAGAGAAAAGGCTCATCAGGGAACAAGGAAAGCACTGGCAAAGAGTGCCAGACAGACAGCCAGATTGTACTAGCCAGTAAAAATGACAAATCCCAGGAGGCAGGCAGAGAAGAGAGAAGTCTGGGAAGAAGTAGGAGGAAACTTGAGTTGTAGGACAGATAGTCAGCGGTGGGGGGGGGAATGAGACTCATCTAGAAGCCTTTAACTCCAGGAGAGTAGCCTGTAGTTCAATAAAGGACATACCTACTTGGTTAGATGACTTCTGGAGCTGACGGTTCCCTATAGCTCACAGTAAACTGGATGACCTCCCAAGACCTTCCAAATATATAATTACCTTGGCCTCCATCCAGTTGCAGATCACAACTAGAGCAGTCCATTTGATTCAGTAGGATTTAGACATATGTAAATTCACTGTTCAGCAGTTGAGTCAATGTGTCTGTTTTGCTTAAGAGTGGCAATTGGATTTAGGCCATGATTTCAGTGTAAACATACATTAAAATCTATAATATTTTTGCATTACTATGTACGTACATATACAATTGTAACAATATCACAAAAATCTGTGGAAGGATGTCTGTCTGTCTCTATGTATCTACATAGCTTATATTTGCCTAATTATTTGCTGCCTAATTTAAATATCTGATATATTTTCTTGCTTGTAATTTGCCAGGAGCAAATTATATACAATTGAACAATCTCATAACATTCCTTGGGTTCACTTTTTTGTTAATATAGTCTGCAAAATGAAGATGGTGGACATTCTAGTGCAATGTTTCACCATTTATAACCAAATAGTAAGAATAATAAAGTAACTAATCTGCAAAATATGGGACCTTTTTAAGTGTCATTTGTATTAGTATAATAATTGTGAGTCAGCATCCAGACTCAGTTTTTTTCTTCAGTACCTTCCACTGTTATATGGCATATATACCTGTGACAAGTGACATTACAGAAGGTCATGTCACTTTTAACTGCTTGCATTAGAGCTTTCTGATTTCCCTTGTGCTCTTCCGTTGTTTGATTAATACTACTTGATTTCAAGCTAGGTTATGGACAGTAATATAAAAAGGAAAGGTTTTTTTTATCAGATTTAAATATTTGTATGCTTTAAACCATAGGTAAGATTTTTTTAATTACCTTTTCTATATAGAGATTTTTATGCCATCCAGTACACCCAAAATGCTAAAGATGGATAGCTAGGCTTATAAAACAAATCCCAAATAGGTAAATTAGCAGAGACTAAAATGTACTGTTAAAATGTAAATGTTATGGCTACCACTGACATATGACTATATTACTAACATACAAAGTAGAGGTACAGAGTTGAAGAAAAGAGAGTAATATGCCTCTCTTCCAAGAACAGGTTTTCGTTAACTGTGTACTAAAATAGCGTTTCCTAATCTAGAGCCTGTGGTTCATGAAGTACTTAGTTCCAGTTCACTCTTTGAGTCCTCATGAAAATATTAAAGCAGGTTTCTGTAGAAAGAAGTCCATCATCCATTAAACCATGGCTTTCTCAGAAACGTGGTATGGGTGGGGGACTCCAGCTTCTGTTCAGAAATACAATTAGTGCGGGAAGGAAACATTTATGGTTTTATTTTAACTTGCTTCAAAAATGAGATGTGAATATTGAAAAATGCTTGTCTACAATGATTGGCAAAGTGATTTGCAAATGATCTCCAAAGTTCAAGAGCACCAAATGAACTTCCAAGGCAAGTTTACCTGTCAAGTTTTCCTTGGAAACAGAAAACATTCAGAGGCACAAAATCATTTCAAAATCTGAAAATTCATCTACTTTTCACCTGCCTCTATGTTTTCCTAGGCAAACGCTCAATGTTTTTGTGTAAAAAACATTGTTGTTTTCATAAAAGACACTATTTACTTCTCAGTTCTTCACAAATTTTTCCCAAAATGCAAAAAAAACCAAACAGAATATCAAAAAAACCCACCCATCCTCCCAAAAATCTCACAGTAGTTGATGATTTTTCCAACAGTGTTGTGATGTTTCAAGGTATGTGTTCTCACCATGAATTGAAAAAAAAATAAGAGTATGCTTTGCATCTATATCACAGCTAATGTTAATTCTAGTTTATGGCCTCTACAACAAGACAAACAGTGATTGAAGAGAAGTGGGTACTTCCAAACGCTTCTTTGCCCCGCCCCTGAGAAATATTGTGGAGATGAGAGTGCTGAGTTCAGGCAGTCAGAGAGTGCTATACTCCATTCTTGTCACAATAAAATGTAGAAGATTGAACAAAACTATAACTGTTGTCTTGTTGAGTGGATTTTTAAATATTAGAACCAATGGATAGACTGTTTGTATCTTTTTTGATCAATAAGCCTACCATTCTGTGCTTGCTCTATGTATGTATGTGTGTCCTTTGTTTCATAAAGGAAAAAGACAGTGGGTTTGCAGAGACATATCTTGATCCAATTGCAGAAACTTTATGAAAAATTAAAGGTTCATTGTCTTATTGGGCAGAAGGCAAGAAGCTGATTTCTCAGGAAGCTATCTCAATCCACTGCAACTTGAAAATGTGAAATTCTATGAAATTTCTTTCAGTTGACAAAGGTTCAAATGCAGATTGTCATGATAGGTGAAGATCATAATCTGCAGGAGCACAGAAACATTTGCTAGGTTTCTGATGAGCATCATCTCTTCTCTCCTTGAAAGTAGCTTTTTGTACATAGACCAGTGACATACTGATCTAATCCTTATCCATAGACTGCTGTGTTCACTCTTTATTTTTGGTGTGTTAACATACACAGTAGTACTAGTAAATACAGCAAGCTTGAGGAAACTTGTCAGCTCAGTTTCCATCATTTCCAATTATGATCTTTCCAGTGGTCAGGGTTGGTAGACCTTGATGTGTGACTTTGCTTGTTCTCCAAAGTACTACCCAATATATATCTTGTAACCCAGTTACATATGTGTAAATGCAATGGGTCCCCCCCAAAAAAACCTCAGACATTAGATTCTTATAAGAGAATAATTTCTAAGAAGTCCTTTGAAATCCATTCTCCCTAACATATCAAGAGAGAGCTTCCATATAACTGTCTTCTTATTACATGCGATAATATTTGATCTCTGAAATGCTGGCTGATACATATTCCACAATCCAGTGGTTACATGTGTAAATGCCTGTTTCCATTCCCCCTTCCAATTTGAAGATGTTCTCTAATGACTGTGAATTAGTCAGTGAGCTAGTTCACATATTTTCACCAGTGAAAAGAAACAAATACTATGGTGTAATAAAAGTAGGACAGTGTCATATTTACTTATAATGCGGAAGCCACTGCATATTGCTATGTCAGAAAATGGTAAGAAAGATACTCCTCTATTCTTATGTTATGACATATACATATGTACTTTTCTGCCTCAGCCAGTCAATTGATCCTTGGATCCACTTGTGCACGGCCATCTAGTGAGTTTGCGATTAGGTCAAGTGGAACTTTCTGTCTCTCAGGTTATTCTTTTAACTACTTTACTGATCCCTGTCATACTTGGTACAATATTATGCAGAAAAGAGATTTCAGAATGTTATTTCTTGAGGTTGAACCTCTAGGTCAACTATATATTACAGATTTCCCTTTTGTGTTTAGTAAAGTGCTAAACTATAGAAAGTATAATGATTTGGTGAAACAAAACACTTCCTTATTGACTCATGACAACTATTACGGGCTTTTTCTGCAGGTAGTGGAGGACATGCTAGAGGACGAGGAAGAAGAGGATGACAGAGATGACAAGGTAATTATCTTTCCTAGCATTTGGGTACCTGGGGATGGAAGAATGTAGACATGACACTGTTCTTGCCGACAGTTAAAAAGGAGCTGAAGTGTTTTTAGTCCAGAAAATTGGACAGAGCTGTTTATCATCCTAACAATGCCAGTGTGTGTTGTAAGAAGTGATAGAGGACTATAAATCCACTACCTTTTTTTGCTTTTTGGTCCAGAGCTGGGTCATTTTTTTCCTTCTTCTTCCAGGAACAAAAATAATTCAGCTTGTCTAGAACTTGATAGCTGTTGTGAAGATAAGTGCAGTGACAACTGTTTTTGAAGGACAAAAATTTGTCCTGTCTTGAGTATTACAAATAGGGCTGTAGTTACTTGTGGGAGAAATGTTGTAAAAATAGAAACAGCATACTGTTTGAAGGTGGTCTATTGTCATCTATAATTTTCTGAGAATTACTTGGCAGAAAAATGTTTGATGTGTGTTTCACTCTGTATGATATTTAAATAATCACAATTCTCATAGGCCTCTTACAGGTGAATTTGGGATTGGTATTGTGTGGCCCAGCATCAGTCGAAGAGAACTACAGTACCTCTTTCAGCTCTTGAGAATGTTGCTCGGTTCTTAGGTTGCTGGTCGGGTTGAGGATTGCCACCACAGTAAATAACAGCTAGTTTATACAGTATATTGAAGCAAGCAATAGGACTGCATGGCTGTCCCTAGAGGAGAGGAAAGAGGCACAGAGAGGAAATTAGAATGACCTTGTAAGAGAGAAGCAATGGCATTAGCTGGCAGAGCTAGTTCTGAAAATAAAAGTACAGCAAGATAAATGTTTTTTTAAAGAAAACTTTTAAAATGAGGGAATTCAGACTGTGAGCTATTCAGATTTTTTAAAAGCACTTAATGTTAAATACAGAAAAAGTTGACCTTCATAAATATTCTTATACCCTTATTATAATAAAGCATTGACTTTTTTCTGAAGGCAAGAGAAAAAAAATACATCTTAATTTATACCCTTGACCTTTGTTGCTAGTAAAGAGATGTACGGTTCTGTACCTCTATAAGAATTTGCAGGCTGGCAACCAGCAAACATTTGAACTGCTAGCAACATTGCTATGATTAGTTAAGTCCTCTGAACACTTAAAATTCATGTTTTGAAAGATTAAAATACAAACATTTCTTTATTTTCTCACGTGACAGTAAGAGGCACAACATCATAGCTAGATTTCCTTAGTGCAAAGCCATTTGCTCTCTTTTTCATTTATAAGTTGTGTGTGCGTGTCTGGCACTAGAATACATGATTTATTGTGAAGGTCAGTCATGTAGGTGTAGCTAGCTTGCATATTAACTTAAAAACATTCATCCTCTGATGAATGTGGACCTGCTATCTATTTGTGATTATTTTCCTACTCTTGTACATATTTCTTTATAATTACATCTTATTAAACAGGAGTATCTAGAAAAATTTTATATCCATGGAAATGTTAATAGCTGCAGTCCTTTTCAAATGCATGCACTTCAGTGCTTCATTTCATTTAAATAAAACCCAGTTTAGTTACTGCTTAAGGACTTGTCCTATTCTGCTGTTGCTAAAGAATCAGTAAAGGTGCTGGATTTTTCCTGTGGAAAATACGTGACAAGGAAAACATACTAAGCTAAAAATAACACTTAATATCTGGAACTGCATCATTATTTAATATTTGGCCATCTGAGTCAGATGCTTTTATTCTAAGACATTTTTATGCATAATTCCCAAAGCCAAATAAGTCTGTTGGCTTAATTGACTGTATGAATGTTTTTTTTTCTTACATGAGAATATTTGGACTGAATACTTATAATAAAATCCTATTTAATGTTAATATGTGTCTCGGTATATATGGCACTATATAGTTTGATGGAAAGAATTTATACAGGATTGATTTGCCAAGCATACAAGCATTCATAACGTTGATGTAGTATTTATGTGGGGGGGGGGGTTGAAATAGAACATTCCCAGAATTTTTAAATGGATTTTTAAATTTAATGTGTAAAATGAGTTTTAGTTCTATCTACCTTAAACTAGAGGGTATTCATATGGATGATTAAGGTCTTCCAAGTGTGTGTATAATACAGTTTTGAGAGAAAACAAATATAAATTCTGCAGTGCAGATTGATGCTGACCTCTAGCTCTCATTACTTTTCTGTTTTCTCATTTGGTAAAATAGCAAAGTAAGGTCAGCAGGTCCTCTTATAGAATAAAAGTCAAAAGATTAATAAATGTGCCAAAGCCTCACTTTAATTGAAGCTGAAGCATATGTTGCAAGCATATAAAATATGTCCCAGATGTTTGACCATGCCATGTAACTTAGTTTTCCCCGATTACCACAAGGCAACTATTAGTCCAGTAACCTTTGGACTTGGGGGTAAATGGGGTATTACATGGCAGACAACTAGAGCACCTGTTTTCCATTCAATAAAGATCTCTGGCAGGCTTTACTTAAGCTGCTCCATATGTTTTCACTTAGCAGATTGTTGGGTGATTATGAAAAGTGTCTGTTTTCAGAACTGGTGTAGATATTAGCCACTTACTCACAATGAATGGATAACTTATTGACTACTTCTACAAAGTCTGTGTGGGCACTTTCTAAAGTACAAATGGATGGCTTTTCTTTTTCACAGATACTTCCCCCCAAAAAACTTCATGTTAATAATTATAATTTTAATAACAATAATTATAATTTTATAATAATAAACTTCATGTTAATAATTTTATAATATTATAATTTTATAATATTTACTATAATATAAAATAATAATTTTATAATATTATAATATAATATTATAACATATAATTTTATAATATAATAAGTAGATGCTCCCATCTACTAGTATCCATGCTGGATTTTATTGAGGCTTATGAAGCATAAGTCTTGCTCACTGAAATATTAGTTCAGTATTATTCATCTTGCATAGTTCAGACTTGCTTCTTGGCTTCTGTCAGTTTATTCTCCTTCTAATGTATGTTTCAAGATTACTTTTCAGCTGAAATTATGGAACTAAATGGATTTTAAATGTACAGGTGGCATGTTTGCCACTATCCTGTTATTAATTCACCCAGTGTTGGGAAGAGATTTAGATGATGAACTCAAATCAACATTCAAAATTAATCACAGTTGACAAAGTCGCAAAATTCAAATTCTGAAAGCGGAGGGTTGTACCTCGTATATTTTTGCTGCTTGATCTGCAAACTGCTATCTGATCACCTCTTCTGTGCTGAGATTTGTAGTGAGTACTGTGACCATCTCTGTTAATATGTGGGAAGCGAGATTAGGAATTTGGAATTTCAGATCTTCTTTAAATAGGTATGCTTGCCTTGTCGTTTGCTGAAAATTGTCAGAGTTGTTGCTTTGTATGGAGAGAACTGTCTTGTGGGCAACTGCTTCCCTCATTTCCCTCACTTCTTCTCCTTGTAGACTTTTTTTTTTCCTAAGAAGGAACAGGAAACTATTTTTCTTCCCATGTCTGTGGTGCTTTCTGCCACTACATTGCAGTGTTTCTTACTATGACTCATATCTATAGTCACCAATACCTCAGAAATGTTCCCATATCCTTGTAACTTAAGCATGAAATGAATGGACCCTGATTCCAAACTGTTCATGGAAGTTTATTTTACTATTGTACAGAATATAATTTGGTTCTTGGTATTAAAATAAACATTTGGTAATAGTCTGAGACTTCCAGAGAGAGAATGCTGTTGTTTTTAACCCCATATGGACTTATTTCATTTAGTCCAAATTCCCTAAATTTATCCTAGAATATTTCAGGATTATTCCCCTTTTTAAAAAAAGTGGGTAGAGCTATAAGCTAATTGAAGTTTAAAGCCTTTTATACAGATCCAGAATGAATTTACCTGGTTTAGCCAATCTGGGAATTTAAAGGGAGTCCCCCATTCTGTCACCAGCAACCATTTTTACGCAGACTTGCAACTTAATAAAAACACAAAAACTAAACATATAGCAGTTCTGCATTGCTAGTTTCTGGGGCTGAACAGAGAGGAGGGCAGTCTCAGGTAGTGAAAGGAAATTAAGGAATTGTTTGGTTTCTGTAGATCATTGGTCAAAAGAACTCACATTTGTAAGTTCAGCTTTCCCAAGAGATGGTAGAAGTGGTGCTGATTATACTTAAAAGGCATTAAACAACTAACGAGGCATGTGTCTTCACAAATTTTACAACCATATCTCTACTGTCATTCATTTTTTTTTAAAAAAAGACTGCTTTTCCTGTTAAATGCAAAATTAGCCATATTAACATTTTCTTTAAAGTGTTAATAACTGGAAGACATTCTAAGCATTCTAAGCATCACTTGCAAAAGAAGTCTTAATCCATCATCATGCAACAAGCATTTCTGATCTCACATCAGGGCAATTGACATCAAAAGCAGCACCGTATGGTTCTGAATTAACTTGCGGTAGCCATCCTGAGTTCGGCGTTGAGAAGATCACGTTTGGACTTGTGTTAGTCTCTTTGGGACTACGGGTTTGCAAACTATTGAATAAATTAGTCTCGTTCATGCAAGTGGGTTTTTCACTCCTCTCCAGTATAGTGTAGATAACAGTAATCCTTTTATTAGGTAATCCAAATATAATACAAGTCATGATGAAGGCAATGTCTCTACTTTATTAACTGTGTAGGAGAATGTTGGGTATTTTCTTTAGATTTTTCTCATGATAGTTAAAATCACTTTCAATGAATCTATGTTTAAATAGACAGAATGAGGGAGAGTACACATGATCATTAGTACAAAATAACATAGTACAAAATGTACATTTCATTGAGTGTATCTGCATCTAAGATGATTTTATGTAGATTAGGCTAAACATGTCAGTAATTGTCTCTCTAACCTGAGACAAAACATTTTAAAACAAAGCTCCTGAAATATTAAAAAGAATATTAGAAAAAAGGTTGTTAAGCTAATCCTCTGCTCATCACTGCTCACTGTGTACATGCCTGATTATAGGAGATAAGCATTAGTTCAAGAAATGTCTAGCCTTTGGATAGCTGAAAGAAAAAGAGTCTGATTGTTGCTACCCAGGGGAGTCATTTCATGTGCCTTCATCATCTTTCTATCCCATCAGCATTTTTTTTATGTATTAGACTCAGCTTGCATCATTACAGGTTGTGCTGCCTGTACCGTAGGTACGTGTTTTCTCTCAGTTTCAAATCGTCCCTTATATCTGAAGTTGGAGTGACTGGCACAAATGTTCCATGTTCTAGGAATTTTGCTGAGAAGTTACAGAAAGAGACCTCTTGTTATATCAGCATTCTGAAAGTGGGAAATCCAGATACCCTAGAGTCTCCAGAAATCCTAGAGTAGGGTTCCATGAGAGTTTGCTTGAGATTCCATAAGAGATTGTACCTGAGGATGGGGGAAATATGTTTTTTGAGCTGTAGGCATAAAAGTTTTTATGCACCTGAAATTATTTCAGGGACAAGAAAGGTGGCCTAGACAGTGGGGATTCCAGGAACCAAGAGGGAGAAACTGCCAGTGAAAATGAAGAGGGCTGCTAACATTGAAGGAGTGCTATCAGGAGCAGACTCACTATCAGGAGCAGACACAACAAACTCAACAGTGTACACACTTATTTGGCTACTATCAGGAGCAGACCATGCATAAGGGACCCAGAACCACTCAAGCTGAGCAATCACTTCCTAAATCTTCCTGAGGATAACAGTGGCAAAGATTGCAAAGAGGAGACCAGCAGTGAGAGACACTGCATTCCAAGGAGACACTGCATGCCAAGGAAAGCACCAACCTGACAACCAACGTTAGTTGTCCTGATATTTGTTGGGGGACTAGCTCTTCTAAACATAGACTCTCTAACAAATTCCTGATATACCTTGCAGGTAAATTTGTCTTTCAAAAGGTGGAAAAAGGAACAAGGGGATCAGCAATCCTGGACTTGATTCTAGCCAACAGGGAGGAATTGGTCACTGAATTGAAAGCGGTTGGTTTGCTAGGGGGAATTGGCCCAGTAATGCTAGAATTCATGATCGTGTGGCAGGCCAAAGAAGAGTATAGTTGAACACAAACCTTGGAAGCCTGAGTTTCATCAAGCCCATGGGAATACTGGGGAGAATCCCATGGCCATAGATGTTAAAGGAAAAGAAACCCAGCATGGGAAGAACTTCGCAAAGAAGGAACTGCTAAAAGCACATCACAAATGATTCTGTGGAAGAAGAAAAATGTATGTATAAAAAAGCCGGTGTTTGCCGCACAGTAAATGCAAGAAGGAAGTGAAAAGAAAAAAGAACATGTGTATGGAATGAAAGGAAAGTCGAATCACCAAGGAAGAATGCATATGTGTAGCCCAAGCTTGCAGGAATAGCATAAGGAAAGCTGAAGCTCAAAATGAGCTGAGAATTTCTAGACAAGCCAGGAGCAACCAAAAGCGGTTTTCAAATATGTTAACAGCAAGAGAATGACAAAGGAAATGGTGGGACAACTGCTCAGCAAGGATGGTAAAATGCTAACAAATCATAACAAAAAAACAAAAGTGTTTCAATATCTATTTTGCTTTAGGTTCTTTCCCCCAAAAAGAGGACCCTGTGCTTTCATGCATCAGCAGAGACCTTGGCAAGAAATCCAGGTTGCAAATCAAGATTGATAAGGAGTTAGTCAGGAATCACCTGGTTAGACTATATGAGTTCCAATCTACAGGGCCAGGTGAACTGTATCCCAGAGTATTGAAAGAAGTTGCTGGGATACTAACAGAATCACTTACCATCATTTTTGAGAAGTCTTGGGGAACAAGTAAGGTGCCAGAGGACTGGAGATGAGGAAACTTTGTGCCTCTCTTTGAAAAGGTCAAAAATAAGATCCAGGAAACTACAGGCCAGTCAGAGTGAGCTCAATACTAGGAAAAAATATTAGGACAGAATATACAGGAGTCTGTTTGCAAGTATCTTGATGACAGGATGATAATTAGTAAGAACCAGCATGGGTTTGTTGAGAACAAGTTCTGCCAAACTAACCTTATCTGTCTTTTGATCAGTTGCTGGTTTAATAGATGGTTGGAAGGCTCTGGATATCATTTATCTGGATTTCAGCAAAGCATTTAATAAGATTCCCCCATGATATTTGGATTAGCTAACTGACTAAATATGGAACAGATGAAAACACCATCATATGGATACAAAATTGGTTGGAAACCATGCTGAAAGAGTTGTCATTAATGGTTGTGCTTCAAATTGGAAGGAGGTCTCAAGTGGAGTGCTAGAGGGTTCTGTCCCAGGGCAATGTTTTTCATTCAATGTTTTTAATAAGTGATTTAATGGGGCGAAGGAATCCTTATCAAATGTACAGGTGAAACAAAACTGGGAGAGGTGTCTAAGACATTGGCAGATAGAAACGGAATTCAAAAGGACCTTGATAGACTAGAAAACTGGGGTAAAAAGATCAGCCATGATCTAATGTCTTTATGTTATTTAGGCTGCTTTGAGGAAAGGACAAGGTGGGGTGGAATGCCCTGCTTACAGGGAATGGCTGTCTGGAACTCTAAGTAAGAGTACTGTGCCAAGGAAATTTGGAAATTAGAATTTAATATCATGTTGCAGATCCCATGTGGCTATATCCATCTCCTATCTTTATAGTTCTCAGTCTTTTCTAAAATATACTTTATCAAATGATTTGTTACTGTACACCTGGAAAAGAAAAAAGAGAACTATCAAAAATTAAATGTTACAAGCAATGATCCAGTGATATACTTTAGCAGGATCTTGCTACTTCTTTCAGAATCTGCACTCCTACTCCTACTCTTCTTCCAGCTGCCCCCTCCTGGACCCCAAAAACTCTGCAAGTTTTAGGTGCCATAGGCATTAGGAAAAAAGGAAGAAACTCCTATTTTTGTGACACTGAATACCAGAATACATCATTAGATCTTGTGCAGGGTTTTAGAAACTACTGGACATGTCTTCAAATAAAAATTATTTGAAAATGGAAAAAGCAAGTACACATTTAAATATGCAATTGATAATGATTTATGGAACAAATCAAGCCAATTTTATTTTAATATTTAATAATAAAAAGAAAAGAACATTATTAGCAATTGCTGTCACTTTGATCAGAAATATGAATTTAAATATTTTCAGCACAGGCAAGGGGATGTGATAAACCAGCAAACAGCTGTAACCATTTGATAGCACCGTGCTGTCTGTTGATTGTCTGAATAGCTATTCTGGATATTAGATTTGCTTATTGGGGTGCTTAGTGCCTACGGTAACTTAACAAGTGAGTTTTTACTGACTTCATATCACAACTTAATCTTTGCCTCTGACTCTTTGGATTTCACACACTGGAAATTCTTCCCATTTTTCAACATGCTCTATCAGAGAAAATGTGTCGCCTTTTGTGCCATGTTTTACTAAATCAGATCAGACTGTGTGCACAGTTATGTCAGTGGAAATCTAATATTAGATGGGCTTATCTCTAGATTGCACATGGGAAAATAAACTTGCATAAGTGATTGATTAAATTGATTTTATAGATAAGCTATTTGTAAAGTAATTGAGCACAGAGATGTAATCTGATTACTTCTTCCAAAATCCCACACCATTGGTATCCTGGCTGACATATTTAAATATTTCCCCATGTCTTTTTCAGTTTGCCCATATCCTATGGTAGCAGGGTCCAAACTGTAGAATAGCCAAAAAATAATTTACTTTAGCAATTGCTTTTCATCCCAAGAATGAATTTAGCAACACATGGATTGCATACTCTGTTTCAGTTAGACTTACTTTAAAGATGGAAGAACTAATAAATAAAAGTCACCGTAAGAACTCCATGCTAATTTATCTCCAGAAATAGTTCATTCTTCTTTTTCTTTAATAATACAGTTACCTTCCTAAACTAAATTTTGTAATCAATTAGAAGAACAATATGCTTTTAAAATCCTTTGAAATATTTTGGCTGGTTTTGCAGTAGTGGACCACTTTGTTGTTTGTTTGTTTGTTTGTTTGTTTTCTGCTCTTATTTATTTTATTTAAAGCAGCCACTTAGCCCCAAGGTAATTTACAACAGAGTAGAATACACAGATATCCTTCTGTTCCTACAAAGCACAAGGAAGCATCCAATCTACTCAGTTTTATCCTGACAACACTTATGTGATGTAGGTTAGATTGTGACACAGTAGCTTGTCCAGGTACCCACAATGGGCTTAGTGATTAAGCAGGAATTTGTACCTGGTTCTTTCCAAACCTAAGATCCTTTTAGTCATGCTGCCATTTGCACAGTTAGCAATCACATGAATGTCTTTTTGAGCTTAAATTCCAGGTGCAGGAAGCTGAATTCATGTTGGAGCCTTGGCATTTAACCTGTGGATAGTATGATGGCTCCTGATTCAGAACAAAAGACCTTACACCTGTTATTTGCATAAACAGGAAATGTTCCCATTGGGACAAAATTTAATCCTCAGCCAAAGAAGCGCCTAAACCTAGCCTTTTCAGCCTGCCCCATGTATAAATCTGAAATTTAGCATTCTGTATTGGGGGTCACTTTAAGTGTGACTGTGTTGAAAGCTAATATTACTGAAACATGGTGATGGTTTTGAAAAGATCACCCAATTTATTTAATTGTTGATTTATAGCTTGGTCTTCAACCCAAAGTGGTACAAAACTAACAAAATAATAAAATAATTAACGAAGCCCACTAATACTGCAGAAAAGCAAAACAGATGTTAAAATAAAGCTCTTGTCACATCAACATTAACTCAACAACCAAAACCCAAGATCTGAAAGCCAACAGTAATGAACAGATCTTCACCTGGTGAACATTTTCCTTTTAATTAAATTAATGAGGCCTGGAGACCACAAACACAGCCCCAGGGTCTGCATGGGCCACACTTTGCCTACCTTTTCCTTGTCTTGCAATATGACCAGACACCCCCCCCACACACACACAAAGCATTCTGCCCAGTCTTTGCTTTAAGTTTTAAATTACAGTATTGCAAGCCAGTTTGAATCACATCTTGGAAAAAAGGTGGAATGTACATTCATTCAATAAATAAATCATAAATAATCAATAAGCTAGCTCAGCAAATACCTCCTTTGGCCACTGTGGGTGAGATCTTCATCTGTAAAGCTAGATTAGGAATATTGCAGTTGTTTCAGACTCCTCATGGCTGTGGGGCCAATGTTGAAGGAGTTTGTTCCTTCTTCTTCCGCAATTACTTTCTTGAGTTTCCTGCCATCACCAGTATTTTGTCTGTTACTTGAATAAATGACATGGGATCAGGCCAACAGGTGATTCCTCACAGAAGGTGCAAGGTTTAAAATAGGTTCGCACGTGAAGATTTTTGTGTTTCTTGGTATTGTACTTTGTAATCCATCTCTATGCCACAACTCTTAGAATAGGTTACACATGTACAGAAAGGGAGCCCTGTTTTAAGAAGTGCACCAGGGTTCCAATCTCTCTAATCTGGCCTATCTGCCTGTAGGGTACAGCCTGTCTGCCAGAAAAACCATTGGGTAAACAGATTCAAAGAGTTTTCCTGTATAATGAATGGAATAAACTGCAAACCACCATCCTGATTTGTTTTTCATGCTCATAATCTGTTCCAAGTATAACCAAAGGTTTAATGAAACATACAGTTATAAATGAGAGCCAGTGGCGGAGCTTCAAGTGTGTGGAGGGGACGGGGCTAGGCCGTGAGAGGCATGGCCAATGTGTGTGGGGTGTGGCTGCGGTGCGTGGAACGTGGCCAGGGTGCACAAGGGTGAGGCTACGGGCCGGAATGCCCCAGAAACATTGCCCCCTGGGGCAAATCACCCCACCATTCCAAAGTCCTTACATGACTGATAAGATCCAGAGTGGTATGGTTTGAGTGTTAGAGCATGATCCTGGAGACTAGGGTGTGATTCCCTGTTGGCCATGGAATTACACAATCTCAGCCTCCAGAAAACCCTGTGATGGGTTTGCCTTAGGCTCACCAAAGTTGGAAATGACTTGAAGGCACAGAACAGCAGCAGCAGCAACAACAGTTATAAATGAACTTGATAAGTGGGGTACAAGAACAGCAAATTTTAAAACTATACTGTATCTCTGAAGTATTTGCACACATGCACGTGCACACACACACACATAATTCAGGTTTTTCAACCAGACAAAAAAGTGCTCAGCCTCTAATGTTTTGGAAACTGATGTGATTATAAGGTCACATCCCCTCTAGTTGTCTGATAACAATTGCTCAGAGCCATATTTTGTTACAGTAAATGCAGGAAAATGAACTACAAGTGACATCTGCTTCTTTAGTTCACCATTCAGCAGTAATGTGCAAAGCAGGGGCTCATGAAAGTTCCCTGCAGTGGATTTAGTGACCTTTGAAGTAGCTTGTAATTCCTGACACTCCCTGGTTTGTAATATCCATCTCAGTGCAAACAAGCATTGTTGTCCCTGGACGTTTCTCCAGATCAGATTTTAAGTTAAGATGGAGAAGAACTCCTTGTTCCTTCCCACACATTCATTCAGTGCACCACACTGTAGTGTGTGGCGGGGGGGGGTCTCTCTCTGTCTTCCCTGCCTCTTGCTCCTGGAATACTAGCAGGAACTTTGAGAAATGTATTTTCCTCTGCTACTGAAAACCTGCAGACCAAGAGCTGGGTGCAGAGGAATTGCAAGTTAATTTCGAACTATTGGTGAAGAGGGACTACATACACACTGTCCACTGCTGCTCATAATTGTTGGTCATTGTAAAGAAAAGGGCTTAGGTACGAGTAGAGCCAGCCAATCACAGGTCATGGAATGCTATGAGAGGCATACTATTGGATGGGGGAGATGGGGGATAAAACCAGAGGCTTGTCTGTAAATTTGCAAGATAGGGTCAGTTACAGACAGAGGACAAGTCAAAAATAGAGACAGGAATGGAACAAATAGGACTGGATTAGATCTTGAGCAGAACAGATGGGTTAGGGCCAATTAGGATAGAGGTATTAATAAAATCTGAATAGGGACTTTGGTTTGATGGGTGCTGAAAGTATAGAATGAGTTCAGGGAGAAGTGTTACTTAGTTTTAAACTGAAGCATTACAAAGTACTGTATATAGAACCTGCATAAGGCTATATGTTTAACTTTTTAATAAATTTTTAATAGTTTTACTTTTTACATTGTTTGGATGTTATTATTTAAGAATAAAGAGGATGGGTCACACTGAATACAGTGATCAACACATTTACTTGTCCATTTATAGTGTCACCTTGGAGCTTATGAACCAGACAAGGGAAAAAGGACAAGGTGAATGATAGGAACCAAATGGCTGGAACTGTGGAGCCAACCTGGGTAGAGGATGCATCATAGTCCCATTCCACACTGAGCCTGAGAAGCTCATGCTCTCACTCACAAATCCTGGCAATGTGTTTTCTGTGGATGTTACAGGCAATTATTTTTTTTCCTAGAGATATCAACATACAAAGAATCAAATTATGGCAACACTGCAGTTTTTATTTTACAGTGACTTTTTCTGTTTGCCACTCAGCATTGTCAGAGTTCCTCCAGGGAAATCTTAATTCATATTCTACTACTTTCTTTGCTTAGTCAACATTGATTATTTTCAACACACCTACGTAGTGTGTCTCCATGGACAGATGGATGGATGGATGGATAGATAGATATAAAAATACAATAGGATATACCAATTCCTTCAGAAACACTTTCTGCCAAATATATGTAGAGTGGCAATCATGTAGTTGAAACATCAGTGCTTCTGAATATTTAGAGGAGTTTATTCAGTAGGTGGGTTCCATTTATTAATCTTACTAAGGGCTTCTCTGTTTAAGTGATTTTCCCTTTCAATCTTGAGACCTCCCCCACAAGTACATATCTTCTGCTTTTGCCCTGTGGAAAGGAATTAGAACTGCGATTTCATATGCTAAATTACCTGTACTAAAAACTATAATTTGCAATATTAAGTCATCACTGTCATAGTTTTAGAGTCTTTCTTCTTAAATCAGCCAGCCCTAATTACTTTTTTATTATTAAAGAATGTTCATAGTGGCAATGAAGCAAGTTGAAAGTGTTAGTTACAATAAAAAGTATTTATTCCTTACTTGCTTACCTATTCCAAACAAATCACCCACTCCTGATGTTTGCATAAAAAGTACCAGTCTTCAATTTTAAGTTTTTTTTCCTTTTGTTCTCCACTTTTTGTAATAGCATTCAAGAATAATCATCTGTGATGTAGGGCATTGCCTAAAGGTCATAGTTAGAAGATAATGCAATTAGTGTTTATATTGAATTAAGAGAGCTGTAGAAAATGTAACAATATATAACATTTACAGTTCTATAGTGAGGCAGCCGGAGAAGGAACAGTTGGAAGAAGCCTGCATCTTCCTGTCTGTTAAAATAAACACTGAGCTCCAATAGATGATTGCCCAGAAAGAAGAGAGCAGTAGGGAAGCATATTCTGGCTTCTACCACCAGGGCAGGAATCCTTTGCTTTTGGAAGGCTACATACCTCACTTCCCAGGAGTGGTATCACACCCTGCAACCGCTTCTACTCTGACTACTGAAGGGGTAAGGGATCAACCAACCCCACCCCTTCAGTAGTCAGAGTAGAAGCGCTTGCAGGGTGCTCCCTTTACCCTTCCTGCCATAAAAGATACCCAATTTATTGCCCTAGAAGCTGGGAGAAAGAACAAACTAGCCTCCATTTGTCAGCCAGAAGAAATAGGGCCACAAATAACTGTTCAGGCAAGAAATGCCAGGCAGCGAAAATCACTCCAGTATGAACTGTATAAACCACTCATCGATAGTTCAGCACCTTGTTTTGGTCTTGACAAACTGATCTCATCTCTCTTTATTTTTGCTCTGCTTCTCTTTTCCATGTCTTTCATGTTCCATTTGTAAGTTTTTCTGTTTCATTTGTAAGTTTGAAAGACAATAATTGTCTAAAAAGTCAGATGAAGGAGGAGGAGGAGGAAGAAATAACAAAGTGTGTAGTAGTAACCTATAACACATTCCTAACAGGTTTGGCAAATGTTAGAGAAACATGTGACACAAGACAGTGGCCAAATACACCATGAGATGTCTTTTCTCCATTTTTCAGTAGTAATGCTAGTTTTGTTAGTACTAAGTCCTCCAGATCTGTTAAGATGGGTCTCCCTGAATATATAGGTGCCACATCCTTCTGTCCCTTCCATGCCAGGTTGTTGACCATTATAGAAAGGCTAGTTGTGTGACACCAAGTATCTATAAAAGTGTTATTTGTTTCTGATGAGACAAAACACTTAACATTCATATTCTTCAAAGTTAAATAGGATTGGTCTGTCTCCACTAAAATACATTAGGACTGGATCTGTTTCCCACTGAAATCTCTTTCTATCATGCCTTGTCTCCAAATAGAACTAATCAAGGAGAAATGCTGCATTAGGTGAAGCTCCAGCCCTTTGCCTTTCTGACAATGGACAGAACTAACATACACACACACACATACTCATACGTCCATATATCAATATATGAAGCAGCTCTTATATGTGACTAGAAAATTAGTGTTTGATCCATGAAAGAATTGTGGCATACATTTTTGGCATCAATCCATTTTAATTGACGTTCTCTTTGTTATAAGGGAGTTTTTTTAAAAAAAAAATCCTTTGAAACATAGCTTGTATATTACCTCTTCCTTTTCTCTGCCCATATTTCTTTTACCTCCTTTTGCTAAGCTTGCTGCTTTCACATTTGTTATCTGCTTCCTTCTCTCAGAGAGGATGAACCCCTGTATTTTTTTAGTCTACAGAGAGCACATTTCTGGCAAAGGAAGTGGAAAAGAGAAGACTCTTTCCTTGTTTCTCTCTTTCATTCTGCAAAAAAATCTTGCAACAAAGAATGCTGTTCCTTTTCCCTGTAGTGTGAAGAGATTTCAGACAAAACACTTAACCTGCGTCCAATCAGGATTTGCTGCCTTCGGTTGCCAAGGGAACTTCCTTATATTCCCATCATTTTAGCATAACACAATGAGGGCATTTTACAGTTATTTGCAGTGACTTGTGGAAAAGCTTTGCACATTAGTGACTTTTTACAGTGGGTTCTCTAGTGTTTTAGATAAGCCTTCCTAGTGAGTCTTGATTGTTCTTTAAAAGTGTAGGAGGTAAAGTAAAATCAACATTCCATAGAAATAATGTTGAAATATGTACTCAGCTCATGCATGGGAATTATTGTCCATTGGCCAGGACGTACAGTAAAATTCGGTATTCACAGTGCATCTCTTAAAAGGTTGGTGTTTGTAAATCCACTGTGAAGCATTTTGATATAACAATGAACTTGTTCTTGAGTCTCTTCTGCAATTGGGATGGGGAGAATCAAAAAGGAAAAGTATAGGATTAGTGCAGAATCAGACTGGGAGTCAGTAGTGCTCAGAAGTATAAATCTGAATGATGCACAAAGATGATCTTCAGGGGAAATCTAGGTGGAAAGACTTCCATATTCCTTTCTGTATGTATGTATTTTGTTTGTGCCAGGACCACTCTTCTGTAACATTACTTGGTAAGTTTAAAAGAATCACAATATGTCTGTATATATGTGTGTTCAGACTTATCCCTGTTAATACTGATCATTTTGATCTATTATTGGTTCATAGCGGTAGAGAAAATAACTTTCCTTACGTGAGTGATCCCCTGAACAGCACATGTACACAATCTACATTAATATTTTCCCTTGTCCTTTTTCTTGATACCTCTAGACAACAGCTGGAAAACTCTTTTATTAGATATGCAGCACACCACTGTGGTGGTTCTGCACTGTGTAGCTAACATAGAATTTCACAGATAAGTGGGAAGGAGAGTATACTATTAATAATACTTTTGCTTGTGTGAATTAGTAGGCCATGTGTGAAAATAACATTTATGGGTCTTTGCTTATAAGGAATTTATTTAGTCAGCTTAGACAAAAATTATATGCTTCTGAGTATTGCTGAGTGGCTGCCTGACATATTCATATTAATTTTTGGTAATTAAAAAACAATTATCTATCTGTTCATGAGCCACCACAGGTTTTAATAGAACAAAAGCATCACCAGGAGCTCTGTACTTTCTATGGGATTCAGTTCACACTTCTGTCCACTAGTGTTCAGTGAAGAGTAAACCAACAAAGTTATTGTGGATCAATACTAAATGTCTAGGATCTGCCATAAAGTTTGTAAATTCCTAGTCTTCAGGAAATATGTGAGCATCACAAAGATGTATGCTAATAAAGTAGAGGCCAACTCTTAGGCTAGAGAAGACATCTCTTTCTCTTGAACAGTACTTCCTCTTGAGGGATGTTGAGGAAAAAAGTGCAGTAGGTTGAATATGTTCTATCTTCCATTCCAGTTCTGAGGATCATAAAAATTTCACAAGCTCCCTCCCTGTTTACTTAGTATCGCTGTGCCCTAGATCTGACAATGTATACCTCCAGTAGTTATAATGAAATCCATGGAAAAGACATCAAATGATGGCAGCTTTTATTCCCTGCTGTTAAACTGAAAATGGGTAGATAGTTTGTAACCAAGGCTGAAAAAGCATTTAAACTTTATTTACTAGACAATAAATAATACAAAACCTAGCTGACAAATGTTGAAGATGAGTGCTGTCATCAAATTCTTATATTGTAGCTGTTGATGTTTTCTTTGTGCGATACCCGGGAATGAGCCATAAGTACCACTTTCAGGAGGGAAATGTTTTTACAGAGGCCCAAACAATCAGATGATTGTGGGGGGAGGGCATTTGAGTCTACAATGGCTTGCATTTATCACACTGTTTATATAAAAGATTCAAATCTGTCCTGCATCATACACATATGTATATGTGCCTTCAAGTCTCCTGTCAACTTGTGGCAACCCCATGAATTTCATAGGATTTTCTTAGACAAGAAATACTCAGAGGTGGTTTTGCCAGTTCCTTCCTCTGAAATATAGTACCTATCCTTAAATTGAGACTTTGCAGATCTTTGCATTGACCTTGGTCTGATTGATCTTTCCAGGTTTGCTGTTCCAAAGCACTTACACTGAGATCTAAATAGCAAAGACACAGAATCAGAGACTGGGAATGAGTTCCAATGTGGTGTGGTAGTTTGAGTATAGACTAGCATTCTGGAAGACCAGGGTTCAAATCCCGACTCAGACATGGAAACTCATTGGGTGACCTTGAAGGTACACAACAATAACAAACTTAGCTTCAGACATTGTTTTCAACCACTAGTTTTCAATCTTAGAAAATGAGATATGATACGATAAACATTTTCATGTAAACATGTTCATGCAGCTTGACACTGAGTAGCATTTACCACACTATGTAGTATAAGAACTTCTTATTGTGATATTTGCAATCCTGAAATGGATTTGATTTTTAGGATTTGGATGTTGGCTTTTCATTAATCTCAGATATTGTCATTAAAGGTAGCTAAAATATCATGTCATATCACAATTGGGGGAAAAAACTCTATTTCATTTCCAAATACTTGATTGTCACACTCTTCATTCTTCTAATCGTGAAGCAAAAAGGAACCACTAAGAAAACTATGTTTTTTAATTTACCAAATGAGAATGAACCAAGGCAGTGTTTACATCCCAAGAGAAATCCAGAGCTTGGGAAAGTTTCCATTTTTTTTCCAACTGTATGTCTCAGAATCCCTTATTTGGGGATTGCACAGGTTGCTGTCCAAAAAGGGTACAACTCTCCCATGAAACATTTGTTAAGAATCTCACCAGCACTCTCTCCTTACAGTGCTTATGAGGTCATTGAAGCCTCATGTCAATTACCTCTATTATCTCTTTTGTTTATTTGTTAGATTTGGTTGTGTTAATAGCAGATAATGAAAGAGCTGTGGTGATGTGTGGGAAATTGTTGGTTGAGACCTGAGTTGCTCTCTCTCAGTCTTCACTTGTTGCCCTTGTGCCACACTTGTGACCTGCTGGTGGAAGTGTTTGGCTCACATACAGTACTGGGCAAAATGCTGGACCAGATGAATGTTTGGACTGATCCAGCAGGAGTCCACTGTGTGTAATGTTCTTACTATGTTTGTTTATAGAATGAAATGAGTGTCTGGAAAAGTGAGTGTTCCACTTGTACATATTAGTGTCCTATCATAAGTAGGGCTCATGAAAATCTTATGTTATCTTGTAATTGCATTCACTTTGCAGGTTTGGTCGACTAGCAATGGTTTAATTTGTTAGGGTTGCCATACACCCTCCTTTTCCAGGAGATGACCTCTCCTTCAGTGCTAAAATTTCTGTCTAGTCAGATTTTTAAAATGTCTGGCTTTTCTTGCAGTGTCCAGACTGGAGGAAACAAATAATGAGGTAGCAGACTTCTGAGGAAGAGGCGTAAGAGAGACAAAGCAGGTTAAATGAGGGCAAAAGAAGACCCCAGAGCTGCCAGCCTCAGCTCCGTGTGGGCTACTGAGTAATTCACTGGCTTTCAGCTGGGACAAAGCTGCTCTGGTTGCCAGGGCCACCATTCTCCTCTGTCTGAGGGGAAGGCCCATCAGGAAGGAAGATGGTACAGAGGAGAAAAGTGTCCCATTGTCATCACTAGTATGGTGCTCTGTTACAAGAAAGTTCTGTCTTGTTTCTTGGGCCGTTTTCGCAGCACCCTCCCATCCCACCATGGGGACAGGAGAAGGATGGGACCACAGCAACACTTCTGCATGACTTTGTTGTGGTCTAGTCCTTCTCCCATCCCCAAATGGTGTGTTTGTGTATTAAATCATTGACGTATTTTCCCTGTCAATGACACACAAATTGTGCACTTACCAGTCCTGCAGAAGGGCAGAAAGTGTGATGGTGGTGCCTCCTGCCCCAGCACAGCTTGGGAAAGTACCAGACTGCATTATGGAAGGAAGTGGCATGTCCATCGTGCTCTCTTCCACAGGGAGTTGGTCCTGTGCGGAGGACAGTGCTCCTATTGGGTTCCCTTCCTGGCAGAGCCACTGCCGAGGTCCCCATGAGATGTTGCCACAAGAAGGTAAGCTGCAGAAAGGGCCTTGGACTAACTCAACTAAGAGCCACTGCCCAGAGCTTACAGTGTGTTTAGCTTGAGAGTTGTCATAGCAAATAGTGGTTTAAAGCAGTCAGTAAATGTGTCCTTTGCTTTGCTTGTCAAAATATAGTTTTGAGGGTTTTGTGTTTTGCTTTTTCTGCTACCTCAAGGTAGCAGAAATTTATATTTATATTTATTCTCACTGAGAATACTAAGCAGTAATGTCTTTTAAAAATGTACTTATGGTACCAAATAAAACAAGCTTTTAACATGAACTTTTATTG
This sequence comes from Ctenosaura bakeri, assembly GCA_948474755.1. Taxonomy (NCBI): domain Eukaryota; kingdom Metazoa; phylum Chordata; class Lepidosauria; order Squamata; family Iguanidae; genus Ctenosaura; species Ctenosaura bakeri. The sequence goes on along the minus strand of CAOLHI010000879.1, from coordinate 164,811 downwards.
TAGTTTGATATATGAATACATACTGCAAACATTTAAAACAAGCAAATTGATCATTGGGTACATAATTGTAATCCTTATCTTTTGGCCTGATTCTTTTTGTCACTGTGAGATTTATACTTTTTTATTTAAAAAACCAAAAGGAGACTGAGTGGGTAGAGGGAGTAGTTAATGCCTCACTAAACAAGGCAGACTTCCAGCATGCCTACTGAAAGAGCTATCCAGGGAATATATGATATTGGTTAATTATTGGCCAGTCCCCAACATTCCATTTTTGGACAAGGTACTGGTGTTTCTTGTGGCCTCTGAGCTCCAGAGGTTTCTCAATGGAATGAATTATCTAAATCCAATTCAAACTGGGTTTTGGCCTGATAATGGGAGAGGGATGGCTTTGGTTGTCTTGCTGAGCAACTTACACTGGGAACTTTGGGTTCTGCTGACCTCTCAGTGGCTTTTGATAACATCAGCCATGTACTCTTTGGGGGAATCTTACTGGGATGTGACTTGTAGGAACTATTTTACAGTGGCCTCATTGTCCCTCCTACTTGCAGGGACAAACTCAGAAGGTGATGATGGGGGACTCCTGCTTTGAGCCCTTAGTCATTGGTCTGTGTGATCCCTCAGAGCTATTTAACATATACATGAAACCACTAGGAGAAATTGCCCAGCTTCCAACTAAGCAATCAATGACCTCAGCAAAAGCTTGCTTTCCCAGATCATTGCTTGCTTATCACCCATTTGCTACCTTCCTTAGTGACTTACATGTGTTCTGACTTACACAGGTGGAAATTCAGGCACACGTTCTGCATCTGGCCTCAGCCCCAGGTGATCTTCCATGACCCCAGTGAGCTTTTATCTCCATTTTTCAACTAATGGAATGGCAATGTAGCATTTGCAATGCATACTTTCAGTAGCCCATCTCCTTACTCAGTCCATTCTGTCCTGTTGTGCCTATGGTAGAGGCCACTGATCATGTGATAATCAGAAGTCTAATTCTTGCCTTAAGAGAGTTTATACATAGGTGCTTATATTTGATTAACTGATTGATTTAATTTCTCAAACACATATCAGTGCGTAGTGCAGACCAGGAGCAGGCAACTGTGGAAGGCAGGGGGGCTGTAGTAGCCCCCTGTGAGACCTTAGAGGGCCACACCTGCTTCCATTAAAAAAAAATCAAAACCAAACACTACTAGGGACTTCTAGTGGACTTATGGGGACAAAACATTGTTTTTGAAAAATTTTGGTTACCACATCCAGCACCATGCTACCATAAGTCATTAAAGGAAGTTTAATTATTAACTGAAAAGCTTTGCCCAGGTTACACAAGGGTGGAGTTTTGGGGAAAAGCCAGAGTTTTGTATGTAGTGGCAAGGCACCTTGATAGACTGGGGGAGAAATTCCATCCCAGTCTGACAGAATCAAAAACAAGGCCAGGCCTTGCCTGTCTACTGTTGTCTCCATACTCCCGTTCAGAATATCACTGGCTATACATAAAGAATTATAGAAATTGTGAAGAAGGGGGCAGGGAAGCATGTTCACCATCCTCACTTGTGCTAGGTTTCTGAACACCACACACTCAGTGCTGACTCCTTAAGATATAAATTTTATATTGGAATTCATTTATTGTAAGCTGCTTTAATTTCACATAAGTGATACTCATAAAATTATAAGTAGAGTTCTTTGGAAGTATACGCTGCATGTGCCCATTCATGTAACATAGCAAATTTCCATCTAAATATTATGTATGCCTTAATCAGATCCTGTAGATCACACATATGCTCTTCTGCTCAGATTTGTACACAGTATATAAATGAGGGATGTGTCATCCTTCTGTGAATCTTGGCTTGTTTCAGTTTCATTGGCATACAGTTATCATAACACATGATGCATAATCTGATTTTTAATCTTCTCAAACCCAGCTAGAAAGACACCTGAATTGTTCAGCATATGTTGAAGTATTCCAGTTATTGTTATAGCCATCATTACTACATATTAGTCTAATTTTATGTCAACTTCAGCTTACCCATACTATTCACTCCTTCCACTTAGAAAATGATTTCCATCATATATAGCATAATCAAATGGTTACTTGTTAATCTGTTGGTGTTCCCAATCTGTAGCACATGCCTTGTTACACATGTAGCTTTACGAGTTTCATGATGCTGTGCATGCCACATCTAAATATACACCTTTACTTCCAAACCAGTCTTAGGACTGGACACTTGGTCAGATTGTATAAAAGATGCCAGTGGACCAATATACAAAATCTCCTCTTCAGTCTGTACATTGATATCACAAAGCTTCTGCTTCATGAACTTGCTGGCTCAAATTCCTTTCTCTTCTTCTGTCCTTTCAATCCATTAAGCCCAATCTTTCAGTTAAAATGTAAGGTAATTCATCTATTGGCATAAGTTTTTTCTTTAGTGGTTTTTGATGTATTTATGCATAAAACCATGGGTATACACCTGCGCGTGCTCAAAACAGGTTGAAATTATCCCATAGGTTATTTCTTTCAATAGCATTTTTGTTTTGTTTTGTTTGCATTTGGACTGATAATTGTTACTGCAACACTGCTATTTTTCATATCTTAAAAGTGCAAAAATTGGGGACATCTGGAATTTTCTGTGCAATAAGTTTCTGATCTGTTTCTCATATCATAACAGTGAAACTTTTCCCACTATGGAACTAATTGAGAGCTTGTAGTCTTAAGCCTGTAATGTTTTGTTTTGTTCTAAGCACAAATTGTTTAGAAAGAGAACATGTAGTGTGCAGTATGTGAAAAAATAAAGTAGAGTGAGGCAACTGCAGCAGATGTTGGAGTGTACAGAGCAATGGCAAGGTGTTGCCATGCTACCTCTAAACTAGCTTGTTTGTTTCCTTTGGCCTACAAAATGGGGTGTGGTGCCATCTTGTCCTTTGCCTCAAATATTAGAATGTCTGGGACTGGTCCCATAGTTTCTCCACACCTCCAAGCACAAACGCATAATTTATTAAAATTATATCTAGATAGACTGTTCTGTTGATTGTCCCCAATAGGAAGAGAAAACAAAAAGTCCTAACAGTGGAAAAGGAGAAGCAGGGTCAGCTCTGGTTGGTACTTGGGTGGAAGACTTCCAATGAATACCACATTCTGTAGGCTGTATTTCAGGGGAAGGAACTGGCGAAACCATTTCTGAACATTCCTTGCCTAAAGAAACCCTACATAATTCCTGGGGTCACCATTAAGTTGATAGGTGACTTGAAGGCACATGCATACCTTCATCAGTATTGTTTTTCAAGGCAAGAATTGTACTGAGTTACAGGAGTTTGAGTTCACAGCACAATCACCTCTGTCTAGTATCACAAAGTGCTTTTGAAACTTCTCTCCATTTTAAAAGCTGACATTCAGTAAACCAGTCTAAACATAGAACTAAGTTTAGTGTAAGTGTAAGTGTTTTAGTGTTAGCCTTTTTGATCAATTGTCTGAGCTAAAACAATGTGCTTTCAATTAAAAATTAGAAAACTTCTAACACTTGTGATACATATCAAGTCCCATTTCAGTCTGACTTTTTCCTCATGATATATTTGTTAAGCATTTTAAAAAGGATATAGATAAGTTGGGGCAGGTTCAGAGAAAGGCAACAAGGATGAGAAGAGGTATGAAGAACAAAACACATGAGGAAAGGGTGAGGGAGTTGGGCATATTCAGCTTGCTAAAGAGAAAACATGATTACACTCTTTAAATGCCTCAAGGGTTGTCACAAAGAGGAGGGTGCAGCTTTACTTCTGCTGCCTAGAGGATAGGACCAGGTCCGGTCGTTTTTAATTTACAGGAGAGTAGATTTCAGTTGAACATTAGAAGGAAGTTCTTGATAGTAAGATTGAACAGAACCTAGAGAAGTGGTGGGATCTCTTTCTCTGGACATCTTCAAAAAGAAGTTGGACAGTTACCTGCTGGGGATGCTATAGCTGTATTTTCTGCACTGAACAGGGTGTTGGACTCAGTGAGCTATAGAGATCCTTCGAAGTCTATGATTCCTCAATTGCATATGTATTAACTCATTGTTACAATGTATGCTTAAGTCTTATTAAATATGGTCTTATAGTTATTTCATTCTTTTTTTTTTTTCATTTCTCTCCCTTAGTTAGAAATAATTCTGGATCACGGAAAAGTCGAAGGATGTTCATAAGATGTTATGCTCCTAATGCTTTCATGTTAAACATATACGTCAACTTTTCCTCTTAAATCTTTGAATATAAAGAATCAAAAGCGAACATTCTGAAGTACAAATCTTGACATAGTGTTTTCTGTTCAATCTCTCTTGTTTTTGGAGTGAAATTGTTGAAAAGAAATGATAAAGTGGCAGAAAAGTTTTCAGAGCCTTAACAAACACCAAGTATGAAACTTGTTCCTTGTATTGTGCTGGTTTATAATTCTAAGGGGAGTATGAATAATATACTGAATCAGCCAAGATCTCCATATGCTATTATTATGCTGGGTAACATATTAAAATGGTAATATGATAAAACTGATTGTGAAATAGCTTAAGAAACAAATCTAGACCCATTTATGCCCCAATGGATTTCTTTTGCTTTATGTGACTTCCAGACAAATAACAAGATTAACCTGACAACTCTGATACTTTATTTTCACTGTGCTTTCCTGCTAAAAAATACCTTGCTTTGGTTAAACTTACCACACGCAAACACAGAATGGAAATTAAATAGCTGTAAAACTGTTGTTTGCACTTTTACCTAGTATTTAAAAGACAATTATTTCCAGAGAGTTGGCATTTGTAGCCATACAGATGATAAAATTGATTCCAGTTACAGAGCATCTTTGTTTGAACAGGAAATACCAGTAGTGTTTGAAAAATGGATTATTAAGACTTTAGTTCACTGAAGGTGGTTCACGTGTTCTGTTTGCTAACACAGCACCGTACTGGGAAAAAGTGTGGCTTTTCTCTAGCCTAGATTATTTGCTCTACAAATCTTTAGAACAAGAAATAAAAAACAGCTAATGGTTCATGGGGCATGTGGAATTAGTTTAAGCAAAGCTGAACCCTTATCCTTCTGGCGGCCTCTCCTTTCCTATGCTGTTTTGTCTATGCTTGCCTTGGAATATGTCAACAAATTTCCCCTAAGCTCCAGAGCAGGGGTGTGCAATGAGGCTGAGGAGTGTCTCCCTTTAAGGGAGAAAATTTGGAACAGATGTGCATTCAAGGAGGTACAAGTTGGTCTTGTTAAAATATTTGTAAAGAAAAATAGCTTCAGGATCTCCCAAAGAAAATCCCTATTGAGCTCTGGAGATATAAGGGAAAGGAGTATGGTTTTTGTTATTCTGATAGTATTCCTTCCACACAAGATTTAATGATGAATCAAGATATACTTAGATTGGGGAGTCGGAACTGAAGAGGCATAAGTGGGAACAGAAAGCAGTTGTGGCTTGAGGCTGGATTATTGTTTACTTAGTAATTATTGAACAGAATGATAGTTTCATGGTGCTCTCACATGGTCAGATTTGCTGGAAAGAATGCTGCTTGCAACCACACAGCTACATATTTACTATATTGCATACCTGTATTGTTTTTGAGTTTATGAAATAAAGCGCTGAGGAAATGTTACTAAAGGTGTACAGTCTGATGTATGGTAAGGATCATTAAGAGCGATTTGCTCGACTGGTGTTTTCACAAGGGGCAACAGTGGGAATCCATGAAGCAGTGAAGCTAGTGATCTCTATCTCAAGTTCTTTTTTAAAGGTGCATTGCCACTTTTGGAAATGTGTGGTTTTTAAATGTATGCCAAATCATTACTGACAGTTCAACCCTACATAAATGTTTCATTATAGCTGGACTCTGTTTGGAACAAATTTTGATTCTCAACCAGTATCTAAATATATTTGAGTGCTTAAATATAATTCACTCCTCCAATTTGATTTGTAGATGAAAACAAAGTAAAAAGAAGAAGCCAGCTTTATATGTAAGGATTAAAATAGTGAAAAAGTGAATAATACTCTCCCAGAACGTTACCTGTCTAATATGACTGTGGTTGGATCTTAAACCATTGTCGTTTGTGCCTGAACATTTTTGGAAATCTTCAATACTATATTTGTGAGTTTAACAAATATTTATGCATTTCTGAAACATTGACCCTCCTAACAAATCACTTCATATTTGGGAAGTTGCTGAGTTGTGGACAGAATGGAGGCTAAGGAAAGGGTGTAGGGCCAGAAAATGATGGTAGGATGGTGAAATGCTTGAACCTTGAATTGAGGTAGCCAATAGTCAACAGGCAACTTTGAAGGCACATACATTCAGAGCCACATATTTTAAACTTCAAGCTCAACTAAAGCTTATGCAAATTCTATCTTGCAAAGCCATGTTTAGCAATCATTATATCTTCATAGAGCATGATTTTGCACAGCGTCTTCATCAAGGCACTGTATGTTTAATGCTGACAATAATAAAGCTTAAAAAAAGATCCTTCTGTTTCCTCATAAGGGAGAATTTCTGTCCCCTTCTAAGAATCCCCATCTCTCATTACTGAGGATTCCATTTTATGTCCACTAGGCACAGAATATAAGAAGTGGGAGCATGGCCTTGTCACAGATGGCAACATCTTCTCTGTCTCTTCCATCATTTTCACAGCCACATGTATAGCTGGAAGTTCGCTTCGGTGTACCGGCCAACCAGGAGGCTTGGCTGGCCACAGGAGTTGGCCTCGAATACTGGATCATGAAATCATAGAAATCATAGAAATTCAGAGTTGGAAGAGACCACACAGGCCATCCAGTCCAACCCCCTGCCATGCAGGAACACCCTCAAATCAATCCCGACAGATGGCCATCAAGCCTCTGCTTAAAAACCTCCAAGGAAGGAGACTCCACTACACTCCGAGGCAGCAGATTCCACTGCCAGACAGCCCTGACTGTCAGGAAGTTCTTCCTGAGGTTCAGGTGGAATCTCCTTTCCTGCAGCTTGAATCCATTGCTCCTTGTCCTGGTCTCTGGAGCAGCAGAAAACAAGTCCCCTCCTTCTCCTACGTGGCATCCCTTCAAATATTTAAACATGGCTATCATGTCCCCTCTTAACCTCCTCTTCTGCAGACTAAACATACCCAGCTCTCTAAGTCTATCCTCATAGGGCATGGCTTCCAGGCCTCTCACCATTTTGGTCGCCCTCCTCTGGACTTGCTCCAGCTTGTCAATATCCTTCTTGAATTGGGGTGCCCAGAACTGGACACAGTATTCAAGATGGGGTCTAACCAAAGCAGAGTAAAGTGGTACCAGTACCTCCCTCGATCTAGACACCATACTCCTATTGATGCAGCCATGAAGGTGGCAGTCTTTAGTCAGGTCTGCCACTCAGGCATATAAAGAGAAGGCACCCACTGATATTGGTCGGATATTGCTCTTTCTCTCCCATACTGTCTCAGCCTGTACTTAATATATTTTGACAAATTAAAGCCATTGCCATGATACTTCTTACCCACTGGCCAACTGGCTTACTACCCATGGTTTTTTAGCTTCATTGTGGCAACTTTTGTCCTTTAGTGTATGCTTCTGCCTGTCATAACTTTATCTGGGACATATTTGGTTAACAGGGTCTGTTGGGGAAGCAGGCAGACATTCCTGCTGTGACTGAGATAGCCCCCTAAAGAGATCTTGGAATGACATTCACAGGCAGCAGCCCAACTCAGGGACTACCTTGCAAACTTTTCCTCCAAGTCATGATGGTGATACCACACATTACTCTGCACTGCTTTGAGGCCTGTTATCCCAGCCATTCCCCATGGTCTTCTCAGCAGATAGGCTGAGATGGCATTAGTTGGCAGCTGGGTCAGCCAGTGAACAGATCCTAGCTTCAAGCAGTGTCAAAATTCCAGCAGAGCTGAAATTAATAAAGACCTAGGTCTTAGTATCTGTTATCCTTCTGTTCTCACCGTAGTTCATGTGTGTGCTTTGGGTGCAAATTGGTGCAAGTACAGAAACTTTGGCAAACCATTGTAAGAGCAACTGTCTTGAGAAACAAGGTTATGTTTTGCTTCCTACTGCCTGTGTTTCCAGAGAAGTTTTTGTTATCCTGAAATGCAGATATACTTCTGTCAACAGGAGAAAATGCATTTCAGAAATATGAACTAGTAATATACTGATACTTATCTCTTACTGAAGTGCGCAGGATATGAAACTGGCATCCTCAAATTATAAAAATAATAATAAACCAAGTTGCTGAATTATTGAAACATATCTAGGAAACTGATACAGTGACAGTGATGAGAGCCACAAATGTGTACTCATTTTCTTATACCCTCTGTGCACACAGTTCAAAGTACAGGAAAGTAACCTATTAATGTATGTGCAGTGTTCTTTTAAAATGTACTAAAATAGTGTCTGCCATGTGTTTCTAAGAAAAGCTATAATAATTCCATTATGACCAACAAATCTTGCCTGTGGTTGCTGATTTGGCCTCTTTCTCATAATCCTCAGGACAGCGAAAAGAAAGGATTTATGAATAAGCTCTATGCCATCCAGGAAGTATGTGTCAGTGTCCAGAACATCCTTGATGAAGTGGCTTCCTTTGGAGAAAGGATAAAGAAGTGAGTGCTGACACATTGATGTTCAGTTGCTCTCAGATGGTGTTCATGTGTGTTTCTCCTCTATCAAGTTGCCAAATGTTACATATTTTGGACAATGGACAAACTTTGTGCGAAGATGTACTACAAAACCACATCATAACATCGCCATCTCTGATATAAAACTACTATCATTTTTAACAAGACTTCAGAAAAATACACAGTCTAGAACAGGAGCAGCAGCTCATTCCTTGTTGGAAAAAAAATTAAATTATAGTTTAAAAGCATAGCTTTCTTCTTAATTAAGAACCTGTAAAGATGGCCAACTTTATCTGGACATTCCTAGGTGGTGGTTTATACACCAAATCACCTTTGCAGGAATAAGAAAGATTTAGCAACACATTAGATTTGCAGCAACTCTTTCCTCAGATCTGAAAGCCCTGAATTAGGTCCTGAAGGCATGGCAAAGACTTTTGTTACCTCCCTTGAAAGAAATTTTGAAAGAAGGGGACTACTGGGAGGAGGGTGTGTGAGGAAGGCATGAAAATCTTTCAAGTTTTGCATGAAGAACAAGTGCTGTGGAATTCAAAGACAACTCTTTTCTACACCGTGGGAGAGCACAAAGCCCACTTTCTCAGGAGAGGTTTCAGACCCCAGCATAGACATCACATTCTGCATCCGTGTATTCATAAACCATTTTGGTTCTCTCACTGAAGGCAAATTCTGCTCCATTTATAGATCTATATTCTGCCTGCCTGGTGCTTGCTCTTTTATTAATTCTGTTCTGTGAAGTTATTATATTTCTGACTTCTGTTAATTTTTCATTCAGTACATTCAACTGGACTGTTCCATTCTTAAGCTGGCTGGCCATTGTTGCCCTCTGTGTGTTCACAGTCATCCTGTATTTCATTCCACTGAGATACATTGTCCTTGTCTGGGGTAAGTAAAGCCTTTTTTCCCCTCCAAAGCTGTCAGTGCGACATAGAACACACTGTTTTTTAAAGGATGAGCTATATATTGTCCATAGTTGTCTCTGTTTATGATCATGAAGCTGCTACATGATGGAAACAGACAGGTTAGTTAGAACTGTGTAAAGATTTAGATCCACCTGAAAAATGCATTTTTCTTGTCTAGTATTTTAAACTTCATCATACTATAAACATGTATCCATGAGGATTCTTCATACATCAAGCTGTAGTTTTGTCTAGATATTACTCTGATTTATTTTCACCACTTACACAAAAAACAGTAGCTGAAATTTGTATAGCACATTTATGACAGTATGCTTTTTCCCCCTTTATCAAATGAAAATATAAAGAGGCAACTCTCAGGAAGCAGCAATGTGGGGTCACCTTTTAAATGAACAGAAAAAGCACACCTCTACATTCCACCAGTGGATAATCTAGCTTTATTTTCTACTCATGCATTTGTGTGTGTGTGTGTTTTAGAATGGCAAATAGTAGAACTATGAGTGCATTCTATATACAGTTTCTTATTTTAATTGTTTACAAGATAGCTCTCATGAAGTATTTCCGGGCTACAGAAATTAATGGCTAACAAAACCATTGTGCATCTACCCAGATCAGCTTCCTTCTATGCATTTCACAAGATTTCCTGCACACATTACAAAAATTAATGCTGGAAAATTTCTGATGAATGCTGGGGTACCCAAAGCTCCCAGTGGTGAGGTATAGTACAGCACCTGGTATGCAGAAACTGACTGACAGTTGAATCTTGTTTTAAACACATATTCATGTAGTCACTATTTATTCGTTCATTCATTCATTCAGCTAGTTTGAATGGCACAGGGCAGGCTAGATGGCTTAAGTATCCTTAAGATGTTATTGCTTCTTATCCCCAAATATCTGCCATCTAAGGTAGCGACCTTACTTTGCCTAATGTCAGAACTTGCCCTGACAGTAGACTCATAGTAGCTGGTGTCCTGTTAGTGGCCGCTATATGCTCACATCGTGTTCTCTTTCTCTCTTTCTTTCTCCCCCTCTCTCTTTGTCTTTTGGTTGTTGGTACTGGTATTTCCTATTGCCCTCCTCTATGATCAAACCCTTACCATTTTGATGCTTCAGCATCCTGCAAGCCATTCCACAGCTGATGGAGAGGGGGATTGGAGAAGCATCTGGCTATGTCTCCATATTCAGATACAGAATAATTACAGTGGGCCCCCTGCTTTTCCGAGAGTTTGGGATGCAGGACACACACAAAAGTGGAAAGCTGCAAATATCTCCCCTTCCCATTGCCACAGTAAGCAAGTGAAGAAATATAAGCCTCGTCCTTCCTTCCCCATCCCTCTCTCCTTCCATCCCCTCCCCTGTCATTTACGCAAGTGAGCCGTCCCCATGCCCCTCCCTGCCTTCCCCTGTCATTTGCCCTCCCTTCCCTTGCTCAGGTAAATGATGGGGGAAGGCATGGGAGGGAAAGCATGCATGTGCCTTCCTTCCCCTCAGGGGCAAACAACAGAGAGAAGGCAGGGAAAGACACAGAGAGGGAAAACATGCACATCCCTTCCTCCTTGCTCAGCATACAATAGAAAGAAGGCAGAGAAGGGTCATGGGGACACAAGGTACATGCCTTCCATCCCCACACCCTATCCTTCCTTCCCCCTGTTGTTTACCTGAGTGCAGGGGTGGAGAAAGGAACCCATGCACCTTGCAAATAAATTTGCCAATATCAAACTCACAAATGTGAAGGGGCAACTGTACAGGGATATAGCTAGATACTTCTTTGATCTCTACCCCAGTCTCCACCAGCCATGGAACAGCTGCAGTGGCTCAGTGGTAACTCCAAAGAGGTATTGAATGGCCAACTTTAATGTAATTTCACATATGGAACTCTTATGCTGTGCTGTCCCATTCAGGATCTCAGCCATATTCTGTTTGACTGTGTTGAATGCTGCTTTGAGTTTGTCTCCTTAAAGGCTTGATTACAGCTTCATTTTACTTAGAGATATTCCAAGAGGTCACATGGAAGCATTTGGTTTTCTCCACTTGATTGAAAATGGCATGTTAAGTGAGGAGATAATGTGTGGAGTGCTTATCTTTCTATGCATAAACACCTGCTGAATGCAGTCTTTGCATACCTTCAATATATGCAAATTTCTGGTGGTGTTTAATGAGAAGTTCAATGGGAACTTAATATGCCAACATTTGTGCAAATTCTGTTGACTACGCTTGCATCAGTTGGAGCTAGTAATTGAATTTAGGTGTTTATGTTCTGAGAATTAAAATGGAATAAGAGTAATGGGACTGGCTATAAACTCATTATTTACTGCTGTATGTCTATTCCATTGATCTTAAGTTGACATTAAAACTTAATAATTTATTCATGTACACTATCACTCTATTTCAGGTATCAATAAATTTACAAAGAAGCTCCGAAGTCCATATGCGATTGATAATAATGAACTACTAGATTTCCTGTCCAGAGTTCCATCAGATGTACAAGTGGTGTGTATATGTCTTTTATCATGAAACACTTACTTAGCTTAGCCAAGCAGTGTTGATTTTACAGTCGCTTTTACAAAAAAAAAAAGTCCACATTATTTGAAATTATTTCATGTGATGCCAAAATTCTACTTTTAAGTTTTTAAAGACAGTGGCCAGAATTCACAAAGGTAATTATGAATGCATAATCTAGAGCTAGGGATTTGTGATTGGTTCGTATTCATTGTCCCTATGTATTCACTACCTGAGGGAATACATCAGAGCTGGGAAGATCCTTCAGTCCTCACTTACCAGGCAGAAGCTGCTGCAAACAACGGGGTCTTGTTCCCCTGTCAGTTGGGAAGCAGCTGACCTGACATTTCCACACCCCTTCCCTGAGTGATCTCTGGTGTGAGGGGGAATTACAACAAGGACCTTGCTTTTGGCTGTCACACCAAAGATCACTCACAGGATGGGATGGATATATCAGTCAGCTGCTTCTCAATCAGTAGGGAAACAGACCCCCATCACTTACAGCAGCTGTTGCCCAATAAGTGAGGATGGGGTGTGGGAGGTGGAAGGCATTTCTTAGCTATGTAACTAAAGTGATTATGTAACTAAGTAGATGGTACAGAATTCCACCCTACTAAATCTGGAGAACTACATGATTTTCAAACCTGCTTCCCACAAAGATCCCATTTGCAGAAAGCTTTTTGAGCTAAGAATGTTTCCAATCTGGCGCCAAAAACCCTCAGTCACCTTCCAAATAGGTATAATAAGGGTGAGAAACTGGTGCCTTTTGTGATGTTCTCATATTCTACTTTCCACTGTCCCCAGCCAACATGTCCAGTAGTCTGGGCCAATGCAAACTGCAGTGGACAAGTTCTCCACTCTATGAGGCCACAGGTTCCTCACCCTGACAGGTACTTGGAAACTTCAGATGAATGCCTTTTAAAGGAATTCCAACCTATCCTAAAGAGAAGTTGTTACACATTGTTTAAGTCATGTCAAGTGCTTGTGGGCAGGGGTGAGTGGGAAGGGAATTTTTTTTTTAAGTTTCTGTGTTGTTTCCTCACACAATTGCTCATGTTTTTGCTTCTGAACTAGTGATCTGTTAAGATTCTTACACTTCAGTCAAACAGTTACAGTCCATATAACTTCTAAGGGTAAAAAGACTAATTTCTTGATCCCTAGCATGACTGCTTTTTTTAAAAAAAATTTCTATTTTCTGAAATTATTTTTTTCTCTCTGAACTTTGTGTTTAAACAGGTGCAGTACCAAGAACTGAAACAAGACCCGACTCACAGTCCAAGTAAGAGGAAGAAAAACAATCCAGGCTAGTCCGTTCCATGTGCTGAGGAGACCAACATCTGTTTGAAGGGACTAAAAACGTAAAATATAAAGCTCGAAACCTAAGGAGTTTTTCCTCTCTCTAAGCTTTATTTATTTTGCCTTTTAATCACAACAGGGAAAGCTGTTAAAATAGCTGTACATTGGGATTTATCAGTGAAAACAAACTTTCAGTTGTACAGAACTGTAATGAAAGTTTCAAATGTACCTTATGCAGAAGCTTTGTTAGATGAGAGAGTTCATTTATAGCATGAATGTAAAATGGTTAGTGATAGACATATACAATTGGATAAGCAGAAGTTGTAGTAATTTGAATGTTCAATTCATGCTCTGGTTAATTTTTAAAAGCTCAGTAATGGTTTGTGCATGAATCATATTTTCATCCTTTTTTTCATTTTTATTAAATTATATTTTATACATTTCACCAGAATTACAAAGAAGTAAAGCCTGTTCTTACATTTTGTCAACAAAAACCCCCCCGCTGATCTTTCAATTTATACCCTGCTGCAAATAACTGAAATTTTTAAAAAACTAACCAGGGCTTGCATGAAGGCAAGTAAAATGTACATTAAATGTAAATGTCTTACTGGAGCTCCAAAGATTTAAAGATGTTCTTAATACTTTTATCATTCCATCACAAGACTTTTTGAAAGGAGAGTACCTGTACCTAAAATACTGCCAGGTTTATAACTAATTGCATATCTAACTTTTTATATTGCCACTAATTTTGATTTATACTTAACTAGCCTAGTGAACAACAGTCAATATATAATTCAGCAGTAAAGTAATTATTAAAATAAAACCAGATTGCTTCAAGTGTCAGATTATGAACATCTTTTCTGCATATAAAGAAAGATTAATACTTCAGATTTGCTTCCAAGGTCATTTTACGCTTTATAGTATAATATTTTAGCAGTTACTCTGGTAAAATGAAAATATAATGTGGGCAGAATTTATATACCTGTTTGTTCCTTTTATTTATTTAATTAATTTGTTCTTCAGATATTTAAGTGCCCTCTTTATGTAGAAAACATTTTATAAATTGTGGCTGGAAGGAAAATATGGTTTACATTTCAAAATATTGCCATTGCTTTATGAGAAGCTAGAGATACATATTTAAGCTGTGACTTGTGATGATGTTGAGTTGAATCTGTATACCTAAGGACCTTATAATACAACATTAAATCCAGTTTTGCGCTAGTGGAATTCTGCTGGTGCAACATTTTCCCCCCTTTTCTTCTTCCCTGGCAACCCTTAGCACTGCCAGTTAGGATTCCCCAGAGCAGATTTTGAGAGTTTGCAGGGAACCTCTGCTGGGAAGGGAGAAGGAGAAGAATTACCCTCCTGTTCTGCTGATTTAAGCAGTTCTTTCAGTGGATTGACGCCACTGGATACAACTCGTCCTTGCAGAAACTTTCCAGGGAGATATCAAAGGACCAAGTAAAGGTGGAAGGGATCTTTTCCCTCTGGGGGTGGGAAGTGATTCCATGTTCTTCATTCAGGGCAATCGGTCTAAGTTGTGGTTGCCTATCAAGTTCTATTGCACTACTATGGTACTTTTTTTCCAGAGAGATATTAACATATGCACAGGAAGATGTATATATATTACTTTATGTCTAAAGGTATTCTTAAACTGCATTTCTCATGAAAGCTGATTTTGCAGATTATTTTTATCTTAGTTCCTTTGTAAGAAACAGCAACAGATCTCTATTTTGGTCTTGCCTATTTATACAATGTGCTTGAAAGAATGCCAAATAAGTTGTGTATCTGCAGGGGAAGCTTGTCCTGAACATGTTCTGGCTATGTAGCCAGGTAATTGTGACTTATTTATTATGCACATGTATGCAGGTCCTGTCTGTCTTTTTTGATTTCTGATGAGCAATATGCCATTAATGAAGTCCTTCTATTGAAGAATCTGTATTGATGTGAATTTTCTTTTCTTTTCTTTTCTTTTTTGATCTGTAATATTTTATCCACTGTGAAAACATGCTATGTAATACATGAAGATATTTTCTGTAATTACTATTATCTAACATTCTCTGGACATTTCTTTTTCCTGTACAAAATGCTTACCTAACTTATTTAGGCCATTAAACTCATATGAGAAACTATTGGTTTTTACTGTGTGAAATACTACAGACTAAATAGTATATACAATGCACTATACACACACGTGCACGCACACACACGCACACACACACACACAATGTTGACAGAAAACAAACAGAAATGTTCTTTCTGCTTGCTTTGGATAGACCAGAAAATAGCAAGGGATACTGAATAGTTGTGGATAGGCAATCACCACTTCGACTGATTGCCCTGAATGAAGAATATCATGAAATATTATTTTTTGCTTCACAAAAATTACTGTCACCTCAACCTCTCCTCCTGAGAACCACTTAAGGAGAATCTCCTGGTCTGCCTAGAGGGGAGTTCTGTTCCCCACAGTGGGCAGCTGAATATCATTGGGAAGTTCACAGACAGGGACACAGACACATCACATTTATGGTGTGTGCATCCTTCTTTGGGTGAGATAGAGGTTGGTACTCCCATTTTCTCTCTGGAGTGTCCAAAGCACCCATCCTGGCACATTGGACAGCGTCTGAAAGCAAACGTGCGTGTGTACACACACAGAGGCAAAGAGAGAGCATGGCCATTTTTTGCTTTGTGGGATGCAGGCAAGATCACAGAAGCATCTCCCTGTCACCAGGCATGAAATGATGACATCAGCACTGAGATCTGTCCTCTGGAAGTCTCAGTGCTGCTGTAATAATTTCATGTCTGGCTACAAGGATGTAGGTGGACACTTCTGTGATTCGGTCCACTACCTGAGAAACAAGAAATGGCCATGGGAGACTGTTTGGTAAGTTGGGAGGGGTGATATATGGCTCAACCTACATACATCTACATGTAGACCTACTTACAGAACATGGAGTCATGTAAGATTGCAGCCATTGCTTGAAGGCAGTAACCCTCTTGTGTTCTTCAGTATTCTGCATCCTGAACTTAGGAAAGTTTCACTTTGGGACTGGCATACAACTGTAGTTCAAAAGAAAATATTTCTAGTCTCCAGACATTCTCCATAAATTTGTCCACGTCTTTTGAAGCAACCTACACTAGTGGCTCTTGCTATACCTTGTGCCATTAAATTATATACGTATGTATGAGAATAATGTGTTTTGTGTAAAGAAGTAGTTCTTTTTCTCTGGGAAGAATCTGTTGAAACTGGATATCCCAAACTCTAGTGAAAGAAAGGGAGAGGAAAATACACCTTTACTTTCTCTACACTATGGAGAATTTTATCATATTCACTAACTATCTTCTCCCCCATCTTTAGACCAAAAGCAAGCTGATGTGTTGGACTACAAATCCCATCATCCCCAACCAGTATATGTCTGATAGGTGCTTGGTTGGGGCTAGCCTTTTATTATAGGGCAGGTATTGACCTTTTTGTACTTTGTCCAGTTCTGCAATATTCTTTTCAATACAGGTGACTAGAATTTATTTGGAATGTTGGGTACACCAAATATAGTTGCTCCATAGATTCATATAATGGACATAACAATGTTTAAAGTTCCAAAAAGAATGGGAGATATAAGTTGGGGCTCAGGACAACTTTGCCACTATCGGAGCCATAGAAGAGCTGGAAAAGAATGCCGCTGTCATCCCAGTTGGTAACATGTCTGGATTCCAAGTACACCAAATTCATATTCCATGCTAAGTAATTATGCAGCTTTGTAGTATCTCTACATGGCACTGGACACAGGAACATATCTGGAATTTAGATTATGAATAAGCCAAATAAGTACTGGAGCATTCTTTGTCTCCCTATCCACAGTTTTTTTTCTAGTTTCACCATCAATTTGTAAGCTTAGAACTGATAATGAGAGTTTGCATGAGATAATTAATTAATAGAAATTTTTCCACAGTTTTTTCTGTCAGTGGCTTGTCTGTAGGCTGTTGCTGTTTTGCTTTGGAAAAGAAACTTCTTCAGGGAATAAACCTGCCTCAAGCTTGAAGTGTTTCAAGATGCTCCTTGTGATCAAATTAATTCAGGAGTGAGCATCTACACCTGTTAGCGTCCTCATTTTGATATCTCACCTCAGGCACTTTTTTAAAAAGGCATTTATTTTCAGAACCACATAAGGTTGCTTTGTAATAGAACAACATTGCTGTAAACAAATTTAAATCCATAGAGAGACAAAAAAAGCAAAACAAAATGAAACCCTCATAGCATTTTCCTATTTTTATATATGCATTTCAAATCATATTGAGTAAAGAAACAAACTTGGTAGTAGCAGTTCCATTAATTCCTGTAACTGACATTGAAGAAAATCCATTTCTTCTTCCTCATGGCAACTACTCCAGTCCTCAAAATTCTTCCTTAGAGAGTTGGGAAAGGGTATGGTCTGTATGTGAGCTGAGAGAGGAAAAAAAGATCCCAAAAAAGGCATATTTTGTAAGTGGATCAGAACATGGAGATACACCTTACTTGGTAACTCTTACTTTCATCATTCCCAGCACAACTGTGTCATGTACTTTGTGATACATGGAAGTCAAGGCTTTCTGTACCATATAAAAATATACAAGTCTGACACTCTGCTGAACACACACACATCATTCACATAGTATGTATATGTGTATGTATATATATATATGTGTGTGTGTGTGTGTGTGTGTTTGTATATGAATGTGTGTGTGTGTGTGTTTATACGTATGTGCGTGTGCATGTGTGTGTGTATATGTATATATATATTAACATAAGGACTACCATTCATCACTACCATGTACTTTGTCTCTCTGTTATGTGTAACATGGTGGCTAGGAATGCAGTGTATTGGCTTTTTTTTTATACCTATTTTTTTTCCATTCAAAATACCATTCAGATGTAGGCATATAGACTATAGTACAGTTGCAGCATATATCATGTATTCATGCTGACTTGCAACAGGGCAATTGAAGAAAAATTTTTAATAGCAATTAAGGTGTCAGAAGATGTGCTGAGTTCAAAATCAGGCTAATCTTGTTTCCACCAGCAATGTACACGGACATGTTACACGGTTGTTCTCTCTCCATTCATCACTACAAAAGCCCTGTAAGGCAAGTTTGACTGACAAGTGGTGACCAGCCAAAGATCACCAAGTAAGCTTTGTGACTAGCAGGATCTGAACTGGGATTTCCCAATACCAAGTAGAACTCTCTAAACAAGTCTTTCTCAGCCTTTTTGCCCTGGAGAAACCTTTGAAACCTCACATCTCAGGAAATCCTTGCATGAAAATTACTATGTATACCACTCAGATTTTTTTTTTAAGTCGTGATCTCTCATAGAATCCCTAATAACCTCTCATAGAGACTTAGGGTTTCAGAAAACCCTAGTTAGGAAACCATGCTTTAACAATTACATGATACCAGCTCTCTCAGATTAATCCTTACTCTAAAATTATTCCAAGGTGGAAACATTATGATAAAATCTATAAGACAGACAAACAATGCCAGAATTAATGTGCATAATTTGCACATATTGTACAAATAATTAATTTGTAGATGTGCAAATAGTCCACCCAGAATTGGAGAACTGGAATATGGCAACACTAGGGAAAATAGTCTTGAGATTGATTCCCTGCAAACTTAGTGTGAAGTAGTTTTGGCCAACTGCTTGAAGAGGGTCAATAGAGTTATAAATGTTGATGTATGCAGGAATACCATATATGGTACTGCAAAGAGGCCACAAACAATATTCTAATGACTATCTTTTTCTACTGCATATTACATTCCAGTGAAAAGAAGCATGTCCCTCTTTTCTCTGATGAGGTATCTAACAAGGGTGCTGTGATCTGAAGAGATATGTTATGTGCATTGATGCAGAATTGTCTTTAAAGCCAGATCTAAATACAGTTGAATATATTGACACATGCTAAGTACAGTTATACACATTGGCTTGAATCCTGTATCAGCTACTTAGTTAAGTACAGTTCTTTCCCCACATTCGTGGGTTTCACTTTCATGAATTTGATTGTTTGTGAGATGTCCGCTTGCCCCCTCTTCTCCCCCTCCTAGTTCCTGGTCTTTTGCCACGTGGGCACAGGCAGCAGCCAGCATGAGGGTACAGGGAGAGTGATCGCCTGTTCTCTGCATGCTCTCACCCACCATCCATGTAGGCGTGCCCTGGGCGGCCAGCAGGAGGTTGCAGGGCGGGCCGTCACCCAGTCCCTGCACTCTCTGCAGCTATGCAAGCGTGCCCTGGACAGCTGGCAGGGGGCGCAGGGGAGGCAATAGCCCATTGCCTGTGTTCCCTCTGTGGCTGCCTGCATGGGTACAGCCTGGGCAGCCAGCAGGAGGGTGCAGAGTGAGTGATTGCCCCTTGCCTGTACTCCCTCGGCTGTGTGGGCATGCCTGCAGCAGGGAGCAGAAGCCTACAGGGAGGGCGCCTGCCAGAGGAGTTATTTGTGGTTTTTTTACATTCACAAGAGTTCCATTTCGCTATCCCTCGTGAATGTGAAGGGCCTACTTATTCTAAACTAAGCAACTTCTCCTGACCCAGCTCCTCTAAACCTGCTGGGAAAGTCATCCATGCTCCAATTATTGGCAGAATGGATCTAAACCCCATGCAGCTGATGTCCAGCAAAGGAAGTTTGGGCAGGGAGTAATGTTTGTGGCAATAGTGTCAAAATTATAATTAAGCAGCAATTGTGAATACTAAAGTTACCTAGATTTATTCATTCATAACTGTTTCATATTCACGATTGCTAGTTAGTCAAGATTATGACACTCTTGCCATGATTGTAACCCACCCTCCCCAACCTGCTTTACTTGACATCAGCTGCATGTGGAGAAGGAGATCCATTAGGTATATTTAACTGAATAGCTCATAGAAGATTTTGGCTATTACTGCCACCTAAATGGGTTGGGGCCAGAATATTAGAAAGAGAACTTCCTTCCATATGAGCCTAGCCTGTTTTGTGTCCTATTACCCTAAAGGCCAGGTTGATGAGGACAAGAGATAGGATTTTCTCTGTACTAGCATCTGTACTGTGGAATTTCCTTCCATGGGAAGTCCTCCCTTTTGAATTCCTGGTACACGATCAGAGAACTTTTTAGTTGAGACCACCACTCCTTTGGCATTTAAATTAATTGCTTAACTTCTTTTTTTTTTAAAAAAATTATATTAATACATGTTATACATCAATTGGAGGGCCTTAGTGCGCAGAGAAATTATTAAGATGGCTGGCTGGCTGGCTGGCTGGCTGGCTGGCTGGCTGGCTGGATGATCTTAGCAATTAGGTATACATGAATGCCTAATTTTTAAGTATACATGAATGCAAAACATTGTTGGGTACTAAATAAGATCCCTGCTCAGCCATGGAAAACTCACTGGTGACCTTGAGCAAGTAACACACTCTCAGGCTAAGAAAGTGACAACAGCAAACCTCTTCTGAAAAACTCTTGTTAAGTCAACCCTGGGATGTGGTTTCTGTAAGTCAGAAATGACTTGAAGGCACACAACAACTTAAGTGAGATGCACATGTTTCAGAGATCTAACTTAAGAAGTAAAATGAAAATGATCTTGCAGGAGTCACTATGTTGAAATGAATATGCTTCATCCCATTTTCTTTAGCCAAAAGGATGAGATCGAGGAGAGTTTCAGAAAATTCAAAGTCAAACTTGAAAACTTATCTACAACCAATGTCATTGTCATTTAAAATTGATTAATTCTGCATTCCTAACATTGAAAAGGACAATTCTGGGTGAACTCCTGTCCTACGCCTCTCAAAATGGAGCCACCATGCAAGAAATGAAGTGTGGAATCAGTTTCCTGCAGCCGTCAGGCAGGTAGTGAAGCAAAAATTATTCTCCCAATCCAAGTCTGCCCAAGATGTCTAACTACTGGTTGGAAAGTGATAATGCTCAACTTTATGCCATGGTTAGGGACTACAAATGGCAGTTGCCATCATAACATGGAACACTTCTTAAAAATTTATATAGATTCTCCCTCTTTGGCCTTAAAGACCACTGAATCTCTTAAAATACCTGTATGACATCCAAATATGCAGCAATTGTAAATTTAGTTTGCTATCAGTTATTGAGTTCTTAAATGTCAACTTTTCAACAGAAATACTTTTCTCCCTCTCTTCTTTTCTTTGGAAATGTTTATTTTCAACATTTGAGGGGTGATATTTAGTAAAGTATGGGCTAGGAACAATGGCGGAGCTTGGAGTGTGTGGAGGGGTGGGGCTACGGCAGAAGGGGCATGGCCACTACGTGAGGGTTTGGCTGTTGTGCATGAGGGCATGGCCAGGGTGTGCAGGGACGTGGCTATGGGCTGGGATGCCCCAAAAACATTGCTGCCTGGGGCAAATCACCCCCCTGCCCCCATGTCCCTATGTGACTAGTCTGGAATAACTTGGTCTTTGACATCCTACCAAGGAGCCAAGAAGAGTATGGGTTAGAGCTGAAGTGTGGAATGTGTGGAATGTCATTCTGAACTCTTTCACCAGCAGAAAAGGATGAGGGAATAACAATAGCCATCTCTTTCCCCTTACTCCACACCCAGCCCTGGCTTCCTGCATCCTCTGGCCTGTTTCTCTGCTATTCTGGATGGTCTCCAGACTCTACAGAGCAGATACGCAGGGCATGTGAGGAACCTCAAGGAGAAAAAGGAAACAGCAAATTGCCTTTCCACCCATTCCACCAGCAGTACTCCTCCACTGGATTGGAATGCAAAATGTGAATTCAGTTCAGTGTTACCAGCAGCAGTTTATATCTCTGCTGTTTATCAGAAATCTAGGAAAGTAGGTAAGCGAAGAATTCCCAGTATTGGCAGGATGTCACTCAACTGGTTTGTGTATGCAGCAGAGCTTAGAAATTTTAGTCTTTTGGACTACAGTGCTCAAGATCTCTCAGCCAGCACAGTAACTGATGATCCTGGCAGGGGGATGGGGAGATTCTGGAACTGTAGTCCACAAAAGTAATAGTTCCAACCGCAAGTGGCTGTGGAGGTCTCCATTTATCCTTTATAAAACTCTGAGCTGTGATTTCTCTGACACCTATCTGTATAGCTGTAAACATTTGTTGATTTAGCTTTCACAGATATTATTATTTGTAAGTTTCTCCAATACCTGCCTCCCTTCAGGTGCTTCTTTTTGGGGGAATCTTCTCTCAGTGGATCCAATCAGGCCACACAGCCCTTTAAAAACTGACTCTAGTCCTCCTTCTTCTCTACCAGCCACTGCCTGGCCAGCTAACGATGGCTTAGACCCCAGTTTCTCAGCACCACAAACCCTCTCCCATGCGAAAGGGCGCCTGGAATGTCGCGTGATTATGAGGAACGATCTGCATGACGCACTCACAATCGCGCAATGCTCCAGGCGCCAGCAGGCACCAATCGCGCACCTTTTCATTTTCAGCTGGAAGCATACTTACCTGGCGTGCGGAGCCTCCAGAGCCGCGCCGGTCGCGCTTTCCTGCCCCAGCGCACTGCAGAAGGAAGAGGCGGGGCTCTCACATGAGCAGGCAGTTTGTGTGGAGCTGAAGCAGCAGGGACGTGAGAGCCTCTCGCTGGAGGCTGCTCACACGATCCCCGCACCCCAGGGCTGGAAAAAAGGTAAGGTGCGGAAAAGGCCCTGGTTTGGAGACTTTTTGCCCATTCTCCCCACCATGCCTCAGCCCTCTTCCCACAGACACATACACGAACATTTGAGATTGGTGTTTTTCCACTTTTGAGCTGTTCCCGCACACCTAGCCCTAATTAATGTAGAGGGTCAACTATATATATTCTGTTTGCTTTAAAAGATGTAATTGCTGAAGCACTGGTACTGATACTGATATCTGATACTTCCTACCTTCTGAATGTGGGTATGGGTATAACCTCTTAGGTACAGTGCACTAACAGGGAATATTACAATGAAAAGGTGCCTTATTTATAAAGGGCAAAGAGAAGAATTCATTTTCTAAGTCTCTTTTAAGTACTGCAGACTTTGTGAGTTGTTCCACCTAGTCAAAATGTTACCACTTACTGTCATCCCTCAACCAGTTTTACTGATGAAGCTTTTATTTCAGAGTGGGCTGGGGGTGGGTTGAGGTGGAATAGAGTTATCAAAGCTACTTTTAGGGGAAAACGTAATGAAATGAATATAGTCAACTGGTTATAAAGCTGCTTTTGGGAAACAATCCCACCACTGTACCAACCACCACCTAACAAGGATTTGGAAAACATGATACATCAATTTAGATAGTGAGTCAAACAGCTTTATTAGTGGCTAGAATTTGCTGCAGGCAAACAAGTATGTAATAATCCAAATATTGTTTCCTGTACCTGCTTGTTATGTTTCAGTAGCACATCCTTTCAAAGCATTTTTGTCGATTTTCTAAGGGTTAAAAGAACCCTTAATTTAATAACAGAACTCCCTATAAATCCATCTATGGTTGAGCCTTTGATAAGTGTCCTCAGTCATTTAATCTTATCAGCTCCTTCCCTTCTTTTTGTGTTGAGCAAGAAAAGGCACATCAGGGAACAAGCAATTCTTCATGTTCCATGAACACTCCTAAAATCAGAAGGGGTTGATAGAGAGGATATGTTATGTTATCATCAATCCACATGATACCCATATGAGGGGAAAAAATCCATCTTTAGCACTTTAAGAGCCATTATAGATAGCATATCCCCCATACAGAGAAGGTCTGCTTTGAAAAAGCTTAAACTAATGATTGGCTGACCATATCAAACTGACATATCACATTGATTCTTCTAGGAGAGTTTAACACATTAAGAGGAATTTTAGGACATTTCAGATAATGCAATAAGACTATATATATAAAACCATAAGGATCAGAGTTGTTTCTGTAACATAGCCTGTGTGAAGCAGAAAATATAAGCTACTGTAAGGATGAACTTGGAATACAGCATAGTTAGTAAAGTCACCAACAATTAAAAGCAGAAAATAATACTTTTGACATGGCTTTGCTGAAAAGTTCTAATAAGGTACTGACTTAGAAAGTAAAATGAAGAGTATTATAATGTGTGTTTGACTGAGAGAAAAAAATTATTTGTAATCAAAAAAGGAAAGCCTGTACAATTAAATCATTTTTGTGAATTAGAATAGTTTATATTGTACTATATAGTTTACATAAAGAAAGGTTATTGGCTGGAATCTTGGTGGGAGTCCCAACCAGAAAAGAACCATTTGCTCTGTTTCCTATATGTTGCTTCACCCTTTAAACAAGTGATCTAGCAGAGCTTTCCAAACTGTGCGTCACAACACGTGTCAGTTGCAGTGTGCAGTGTGTTTTGTGTTGTGCGAACATAACACAAAACCTTTGAGTGTACATGAAATAAGCAATACCAACTTGCATGCATTTTTACATAGCAAAGGTGCCAATTAGTATGATGCACTAATATATTCCCTTCGGTCATATCTGTGTATGCTCACCGCAGTTGAGGGATCATACAGGCACTGCACATGCGCAGTATGCATAGTTGGGTTGAAACAGTGAAAGTGAATGTGAAAAGTTATGCATAGCCACTCAACAAAAAGCCACCTACTCTGCACTATCTGTAGGTGTGTGCAGCATAAGATTGTTCTCTCATTTTATCACTGCGGGAGTGGAGTGCTGGTGCTGTTATTTTCATGTTTAGTTACTTAAATTGCAGTTGAATTACCCCTAAAATGTAAAGTTTTTAAATTAAGTTTAATTAATTTTAATTAAGAAACAAAAAGCTAGTGAGGATGACATTTGCAATGAACAAAATGTAGCGGCTAGAGAGGAAACTACGCAGAAATCAACTTTTGAATCATCTGTATTAGTACAAAGGGATTAATTTAGCCTCTGGTTTGCTAGTAAAACTGAATTACTACGTCACGAAATGATGCCTGTCCAAAAGATGTGTCACCACCATGAAAAGTGTGGAAAGCTCTGTGGGTCTACTTTAGCAGGGACTAACAAGTAGGATTCAGACTATTGTAAGCATTATAAGTATTGAAATGTACAAAAAAATTGTACTGGCATTCTAAAGCCATTAGTGGACATTGAGGGGTATTCTGAAACATGACAATAGGTAAATACTATGCATCCAAAAAATCACAAATATTTGAAAAGCAACATTTAAAAAAATAGTTTGGAATGCCTGCAGTACATGACCTATTTTTGCTCTTTTTAATACTTCTGATTATATCATTCACTTAAACTGCCTAAAACTAGACTGGCAATGGTCACCCAGAGGACTTTCTCATTGGCCTCCCCTAGACTGTGGAATGGTGTGCTGGAAGAGATCCGACAGCAAAATATGCTGCCTGAATTAAAAAAAAAACCTGCTAAAGACGTATCTCTTCCAGCAGGCCTACCCAGTCTATTTTTAATTGTATTTTTAATTATTTTAATTGCATTTTTAACTGTACTTTAATTGTACTTTGAATCATGATATTTATTTATTCATGTTTGTATTAATCATTTTCTGTTTTAATGTATTTTAATTATGTACTTCTATATTCTGTACCCCTCCTCAAGCCTAATAAATAAAATTTCTCCTCCTCCTCCTCCTCCTCCTTCTTCCTGTAATATTCTTGAGTGTGTATAAATTCATACAGTAGCAATACAAATCAGCCTCTATGTACTATAGCGTAATGGTAACTATGATTTGAATATTGGCCTGAAACCAATATCTCAATGTACTAGCAACCCCTTAATATGTTGCAGTGAAAAGGGAAATTCTGAATGGTGGCCAGTAAAGAAATATCAAGTATCAATAAACAAATACCAATTATCAATAAACAAATATCTATTGTCCTTGTAGAACTTTGTGATATATCCAAAGAGTGGCTTATTTTATATCCTAAGTTATTTTGAGGGGCTACAAAATCCAGAATCATCCCTGCTAGGTTACCTATAGTTCAAGTTGGTGCAGCATTATGGAAGTTCTAGACTTTCAATATTACTTCTCTAAGCTTGGATTTTGACAAGAAAGTATACCAACAAATGGATTAAGAAGACATTCCTGTTTTATGCTACACATCCTAGAAACTGGGTGAAAAACCTAGTCTGCAGCTCCAGTAAAAATCTGAACGTTGTCTTTCTAGTAATTGATTCTTTAAGAATAAAGGATTCTACAATTTATATTGGATTTTACCAATTTTTTGATAATAGTTTATTACACCAAATGACTAATTGAAACCAACAAAAGCTGCAAATGAGGACTGTATTTGATGCACAGAAATGTTGGGTTCACATGCTGGTCATGCTCAGTCTTTAAACATACAGATTTTTCTGTCCCCCAGAAAATACTCATTATATCTTGCCCAACATGACTATTTTGTCTAATACAGTGGTTCATAACCTATTCTTTACTGGGGACCCCCTGTAAATATAATTTGTAGCTGGAGACCCCCCCAAGACTTAGCATTTAAATATTTAAATTTAAATATTCAAATATTTATTTATTAAAGGCTTCTAGAGATTAAGAGTCAAATCCCCACTCAGATACTGGGTGACCTTGGGCAAGTCACAGTCTCTCAGCCTCAGAGAAGGGCAAAAGCAACCCCTGCTAAACAAATCTTGCCATTTCCCCAAAAGCCCGCAATGAGTTTGCCTGGGGTTGCCATAGGTGAGAAGAGACTTGAAGGTTCACAACAACAAAGTGCCTTCTAGCCATAATGTCTCTCCCCTTTGAAAACTGACTTACGGTGACCCTAAGGCAAACCTACTATCAGATTTTCTTGGCAAGGTTTGTTTCTGTTGGTTTCCAGCAGCAGGGTTTCACTGCCCCCATGAGGACTCTGCAGACCCCCAGGGGTCCCCAGATCTCAGGCTGAGAACCACTAGTCTAACAGTAAACAGATATAAAGTTTGAAATAGCCAAAAGACTTATTTGGTAACTACTTGCAATCATACATAGCCTTTAAAAATAGGTTTTTGAATAAATGTACATCTTTACAAGGAGATAACTGGTTATGTTGCCACGTATTTTAATCTCCCTGCTTTAAGGGTGTAAAATACATTCCTATTTTGAACTTGTACATGAGAATTTGTGGTCTGGAAACCATGTCAGCATTTTCTGCACAGTGACTTAATAATCTAGCAAGCCAAACTGCTTCTTAAACTTGCATAGTATGGTTGCTTGCTATTTTCTGTAAGTGGGAAAAAAAAGGTAAATTCAAATAATCAACGCAAATGAGTGTAACACCATGCCAGATAATTTCAGATATAATTGTACAAACTCCAGCTTTAAAAAAAATTATACCCTTATCAAAAGGAGGAGTACTATGCTAAGGGTAGTTGAAAAGCTAGAAAATGCAGTGGAAGAGCCATGCTAGGGGAAGAGGTGGAGCACTATTAGTGTGATGGGATGTCTGCACTAGCAGTTTCTCCATACTGCAGGAGAAAGCACCATGACCATTGCTGTTTTGCAGGAGCTACAAGGTCCTAAATCCTGTAATCCCTCAATAAAGCCCTGTGAATATGCCAGCCCTAGGTTCTCTCTTTATGCTCAAAATATTGAAGGGTAGAGTAGGAGAAAAGGCTTTGATCCAATGAATACAAATCTCTTCCAGTGAGAGAGAAATTAAACTAACTCCCTGAATACTTCCCCAAAGATAGCAGAGGGCCTGGTACAATTTGCCCCACTGGAACAAATTTCTCAGATCTCTCCAGATGAGGCATGAAACTTCTTGATTATTCCAGATGAGTGTAGACTCATTTAACTGCTGAATGATGAATCAATTTTTTTAGGTTGCATGCTCTTTGGCTGTTGTGTCCTATCAGATCTCTTCCTCGTAAAGCACGCTTTACAAAGATATAAACCATATTCTTCGTAAAGCACCTTTTTAAAAGATGGTACTATACAAATAATGATTCAAGAGGAACATCTCCAGTCTGTGAAGTGATCCTGTGAAGTGATTCAACCTAAGTTGCTAAAATGATGTGAAAGCAACCTGTGTACAAGGCAACAGAGAACTTCAGTGCTGGAATAGAAAAGTCTTTAGCTTTGTTGTTAGAATAGTGGGCACCCTCTACGTGGGAGAAATACAGGTAAGACCTACTTTTCACCCACCCTGTACTGTTTTTGTTTTTAAGACAGAACCTTTTATATACATACCCTGTAAAATTACTGCTGATAAATTTACTAGTTTTAGTATTAAGCTCATTTTAGGCTAACTTTTTTTCCTCAGAGAAACTCTTCACTTCCACTATAAGAGATTTATCTTGGTGTGTGTGTGTTGCAGGGAGCTGATTGATAGTATTGCTGTCACCTCTTTATAACAGAGATATGAACTTCATTTCCCACCCATTCATTTAAAAAAAATTTCAACAATTAGGTACAGAGAGAGAAAAATACTACTGGGGTGAAGCTGGATATAAAATATGGATAAAAAATAGTGCTGGATACTATTAAGATTTTAGAAATATATAAACATCCAACTCAATGAAGATTTATTAAGCACTGTTGTATGTGTATTAAATGTGTTTACAAACATTTAGAATGCCTCTGGGAGAAAAGATTTACTAAACAAGTGAGTTTCCATACAACAGTTCATTTATTTTATTCAGGTTCTCATGGCACACTTTTAATAAACAGTGCACAAGCTTACAGTTTATTACTGTGATAACCACAGGTATCCAAATCAGATTTAATGGACATATATTGAGTTCACTGTTTGAGCTCATTCAGCTATCACAACACTGAGACTACATTTGCACTATGTGAAAGAGCCATGTTGAGCCTCAGTCCCACTTGTTCTCCCTATCAATGAGGAAATCAGATTCAAAACCGGACTGGATATTCGACAAACATAAGCTTTTGTTTTTCTCCTGATACACAAAAGGAGGAGGAGTATACAAGCCTAAGGTTCACTGTTGATCCTTCATGGAAACCATAGTTTCTCGTTATAGCAAAACCAAACCAAATGTAGCCATCACCATTTTCCAAACATAGATATTACAACTAAAGTGCTGAGGGAAATCTATTAAAATAAAAGACTACCAATTCTAGGCAAGTCAGGTCACTTTGGAAGACTGTTGGTCAAATTAAGTCTGGACATCTGAACTGTCATTGAAATTTGTTGTAATGCTGCTATAAAAGCTTTTTTCTGTTCTCCTGGGCCATTTTTAAGATTCTCAATTGTTTCCTGAAGATAATTAGGCAGATTTTGAAAGGTATTAAGCTCTTTAAAATAAAGATCTATTAGCCAATGGCTAGTATTAAACTTGCAACAACCTGCTGTCACCAGGCATGGATCTGAGCAGGCTGAATTTTTAAAGCATATAGAGAAAGGTCTAAATAAGTTATACACAGAACAGAAGTTCAGCAACATCTTGCAAAAGAGGAATGTCCCAAATTCTGTTTGTTCATTATACCAACTTTTTTCAACTCGAGCATGAAACTCCTCAACTGTCTCTTTTGATTTAACAACATTCAAAAGATGCTGTTTAGTTGTTGCACACTTTAAGTGATCAAGCGGCAGGCTTCCCTCAGAATCCTTTTGCTCCAGCAGTACTGGTCCTGCAAAGACAGAAAACATTAAATAGGAAAGAAATCTTTATTAACTGAGAGAACAAGCTGATAGATTTTTTAAAGCATCTGTACCTTCTTCTCCATACTTTAAAGATTTGTAATAAGATAAAGTGGTATATTTGATTTGCTTTATGTTAAAGCCATTTCCAATTCCATGGGTAGGCAGCTTTTGGCCTGCTATGGCTGCATCTAGCCTGATAAAGACTTTTGTTTCTTCCCATACTGTCATGAAAGCACCGGGTTACATCAAACCCTACCATTCACTTACTGAAAATACAGTACAGTCAATAAAGGCTACCGCCTTTTGCCTACTCATGTGGGAGTAAGCGTCACTGTACACAACTGAACTTATTTTTGAACAGATATATGTAAGACTGCACAGTAAAGTAATTTTACACACTTAACTAAAGCCCAACATTGTTCCTCATTATTTTACTGTGCTATGGCTTTCTTTTTGTTAGCAGCACCAACTGATACAAGTTCTTACATACTCTGTTTTTATTACTTTCTGCAAGTGATGGTATCTATGAAACTACATTTTTAAAACACTCGTCTAGCAAGCACACACATACCCAGCCTAGATTCTTTTACATCTACGTCTTTATTTATTTTTAATATATAGAAAGTAGTAAGTTTTCAGATAAATTTCACTGAAGAGGAAGTTATCAAAGTAGATGGAAACAGTCTCCATAGCAAACAAAGTAGGGAAAGAAGGTTGTGCTATGCTAGTTGCTGAGTTACTTGATATTTCAAATGCCACAGCCAAAAGGTTAAAGAATATTTTGGATTTTAACAGTACTGATTCACAAGATTCTTCTCCTGCCTTTCACAGCAGAAATACCACTCTCTTGCCTTGTCAGACAAAGTTCAGGAACTGTTTTAGGGTACCTGTGGTTGGCACAGCTGAAAGGAAGGGGTCTCTGCCCTCCACTAGTGAAGGTATGAATGACGAGTTAGGTTTCACAAGCTGACAGTGGTTGTAATAAGAAAGAAAGAATACTAGAAATGTGAACTCTTTTCCCAATAACTCTTTGCAAAGTCTTTATTCTGTGTGAGGATACCATAAATAAGTCCAAATAACAGCTTCTGATTTCATAAAAACCCCATCAATACTATATAAAGACAGACAATTTTGCTTTTAGTATGTATATGCAGTGAGAAGCGTGCTTAGATGTGTCCACCTCAGTTCAACAAGCGTGCAGATGAGGTCTGTTAATTCAAAAGGGTCAGCTGCATGGCTAAACACTCAAAGCCCACATCAGTTGTCTGGCAGGTAGAAAATGAATTCAGCCTCTCTCTTTTCTGTCTGACAGATTATCATTACTGATCCTCTGTTTTTTGGAAAGGGAGAGATACTGATGTGAGGGCAAGACGTCTAAATCAACATTAGCATATTTAAGAAAACAAACCCAAGAATACAGGTTATACTGGACTACAGACCACACTAGAAGTGGTTTTCTTAGGGCATGGAAACAGAACTTGTAGTCATGCTGAACTTGCAATGGTCAGCATTCTGTTAGGGACATACAAACCTAAGAGACATGTATGGATGTCATTCTTCAGGCACTGAAAGGGTTGGTATTCCATTCTGTCCTCTGTGGTACCCAAAGACCCCAGCTCTCACTTACTAGAAAGCTCCTGAGACAGCCCTCAGAGTCTTTCCATGCTTGATGCTGAGCAGGCAGGACGGGACAAATGTCTAGCTACATCCCCATAGCCAGAAATGAAACGATGACATCAGTGCTGAGATCCTCCTGGTGCTGCTGCAGTCATTTCATGACTGGCTATGGAGAGGTAGCCAGCTGGTTCTCCAATCCTACTTGCATACTGCAAAGCATGGAATGGTTGTATGAGAGCAGCTTGAGTGGCTCTTCAGTAAGTTGGGGGTGGGGAAGTACATGGCTTAGAGTAGTGTGGGTCCACATATGAACATTTATGCTATGCAGAGGAGATGTTCGGAACCAGCCAGTGTAAGTTTAAATAAAATGGTTTGTAGTGCAGAAAAAAAAAAAATTAGAGTGGCGGTGAGGAGAGATATTGGGCTACTCTTGAGAATATTGCAATAAAAGGGAGACAGTGCTTCAAACTACTGCTCAGCTGCAACACTTGGGCCAATCACCAGCTTAACCTACCTCACAAGGTTGTTGTGAGGATAAAAGAGTATCTTGTGTACTGCATTAAATTTTTCATAGAGGAATGATGTAATTCAAATGTCATAAATTGTTGTATTGTGTGTGAGTGGACAGCATATTAGCCACACTAATAAAGAGAAATAACTTATAGTTTTGCTATGAAGATAATACATTACAGGGTTGCTTTTAAAAAAATTAAAATGAAATAGGTGGCAGAGATGGCATGTGGATTAGAAGAGGGTGACTGCAGAAAGGCTCTCTAAAGTATAGTTAGTTACCAAACATATGAGTAATTCTACACCGAATGTGCAACACAGTTCCTGTTATGCTGGTGTCAAACTGTTTGACAGGCCAAGGCCTGGCATATGACAGCAAAGATAAGTCTATGCACACAGTCTGTGCAATTGCCACAAGACCTTGATGGATGAAAGTGCAAGTAGATCTTCTCCCCCAGGACAAGGGTATCATCCACTGGTCATTCTTCACCGACACCCAGGAAAAATGCACATCTGTCAGTGTAATGCCACATTCTATTGAAGAGCGGGACTTGCTATAATATTGGCTCTTGCATCACTTAGACCGATTGCAGAGAGGCCAGGTATTGGCTTGGCATGTCAGTTGCATGGTACAGCAGATAAATAAAACACCTGGGAGACAGCATTAAGGTTCAGCCCAACACAGAGAGAAGAAGAGCAAGGGATGTATTGATTTTGTAAGGATTTCAGTCGAAGACAAAGGAAATAGCCTTTAGGGGGCAGGAGAAGACTATAGATGTACAGAGGTCTTCTAAAGTAAATAAAACCAGCACAGTATTTGTGTTTTTGGATGGGTTTACTTAAAACACTATATGAAGTATATTATTTTACAGAAAAATAATCGTAACAGCCATATAAATGTGGAAACAGGATAAAAATAAAATTTGGCTGACTTATAAAGCTATATACTAGGAATATTAAAAACTATCTCTTTCCACAAAAACCTTAATCTTCTGTGTACAGATATGTGCCTGCATGTGAGTATGTGAAAACAGATTAATATTCTGAAGGGTAATTTGTCTAAAGACGTCTGCAAACAAAATATGATTTTTGACTTGTTTTATTATTCTTTGGGAATATGGGAAATATGGCAAGTGAGTGATTTTTTCTTCAGAATTACTTTCCAGAAGCTGTTTTACCAGCAAAATGTATAGCAAAATCCTTTAAGTGGTATAATTAAGACAAACATTCTGAAGTTCTAATGTAAAATCATGAGTTTATGGAAGCAACATGCAAGCTATATTAATGTTTTTAATATATCTTTTAAATCAAAAATCTGCAGGTCAGCTAATATGAAAAGCAGCCAAAACCAGAGACTTACTAAAATGATTTAACTGACAAGATGAATGAGTGTAAACATGGCAAGATATATACATCAATATGTATGAAAACCTACAGCATTCAAATGATATCTCAAACAGCCTCAAATCCTTATAGTCTGCATTTTTATAGGTTCACATTTCTCTAAGCTTATTTAACATAAATGAACTCACCCCCATGCTGAAGTAGAAGCTCAGCAATCTCTACATGTCCATTTGACAGTGCATCATGCAAGGGCGTCACCCCATCCACTTGACTGAACAGGTTTACCTCTGGACAATGTTGCAAAATTTCACGGACACACACTGTGCTACCATGGTTACAAGCTTCATGCAAAGGCGTCCAACCAGCATAGTCTGAATTATAAATCAAGGGAAGTTTGGGGAAACAGTAAAATTAGTAAAAGGATGCTCACAGCACTGCAAACCAAATTCCATAAAAATAACGAACTTTTTCCACCTAGTTCTAATATGAATTTTAAAAATGAAATCAATATGCTAATTCACTATTGAAATGGAATGAACCAAGCAATACAGTTCTAGAAGCAAAGGTCTACTTTCATTATACAATAATCTGAAGATGATGCTTTCTTTCCATAAAGCAGAATATTGTTAATGTTAAAAAAGAGCCATGAATTAGCACTCAAAACCTCATTGACCCAGGTATATTAGCTCATTGTATGAAATTTTGATCCTGAGTATAAAGCTACTTACAGTTTCTACTCTCATACCTACAAAATAGCCAAATTAGGAGAAATTTTAAAATCACTTCTGTGCTTTAATAAAAAAACACACAGACAATTAAATGCAATGAATGGTTGGTTCAATAAGCTGTAGTTACACACTAGCATAAATCTCTGTTTTGAAGTCACAATCCCACAGAAGAAAAACAAGGAAGGAGAACTTTGCAAACACAACACACTACAGTTGTTTGGGAAAATCAGGCTGTTTGTGAAGCACATAAAAGAAATTAACTTACCTTTAACGTTAATATCTATTCCTGGGAGAGCAAGAAGATTAATCAATTTCTTCACATTGTTGCTTTTGCAAGCAAGATGCAGGGCTGTCTCTCCTAGCATACAAAATTAATAGATTAAACCAGTCTAGACAAAATGGCAAGTGAAGAAAATAATCAAAGTGCGCAGAATTAGGAGATATGGCTACTTGTCAGAGCATTCAGTAATGACTAAGATTTTCCTTTGTCCCGTTTAAACACCTTTTAAGAAAATTCAAAAAGCCCATCGAGCTTCTGTTCCATCAGAGATCTAGCAATGAAACTGCACTGCTAAAGGGTTAACCCAGGAATTATCTCTCCCCCTACAACCCGCCTGTTCAAGCTGTAAAAGCTTCAATCACATTATAAAAGCACTGAATGATCACAGAACACCAAAAATGCTTGGTTTTGAAGCAATAAAAGTTTAGAGTGCAGTTGCCCTCCCTTAAATTTATTCATGAACCTACATTAAGTGTATGGTTCTTTTTACACAGCATTTGTAGCTTAATTCAAATGAATGTTTCTGGCTAAGCACGAGTGCCTCTACACACTCAAGTATAATTCACAACTTCAAATCCGTTAACAGATGGTTTGCTGTTTCTCAATAGGCTGTCTGGCTTGCCTACAGTACCAGAAAGAAAGGGGGGGGGGGGAGAGAGATTAAAAAGAATGATGCAGTCCTAAGAAGAGGAACACAGTCTCATTTGGAGCTAAAAATGAGCAAGAAAACATTGAAGACTTGAACTGCAGTTTACAGATAGTGGCTCAATTAATGCAGACAGGGTGTGTAATTCTGATATTTATCTATAGTGTCTTTTGTTAAGGAAAGCTTATGAAAAATACAATCTGAGCTGAATGAGGAAATAAGGTCTAAAACTAACACTTTGGTCTTCCCTCTCCATTTACATACAACAAAGCTAAGTTAATTATAATTTCTTACCTACATACTGAAATGGTAGCGGCAACAAAATAGACAGGCCTTCATCCAAAGTTGAACTGTAAATGCCTGAATAGTCACCCTAAACTATTTTACAAGAGCTGTTATTTATCTTCAGTAGGATGTTAGACAGAGAGTAACTGGTTGCTCGTTATAGGAAACACCAAAGTTTTTCCAGCCTCTCATCCTTCAACCACTTCCATATTAACTGATAATTACCATATATTTCCTTTTGTACAAGATGTACGCTAGCATATCAGTGGGGGAAATGATACTACTTTTAACACTGCATATTCTCATGCAGTTAATGAGAATTTATCAAGGAAGGAGAATAAAACCAAATTCATGTAAAATGGGGATTCTTTTTTTCTTTGACCAGCTAAAGCATACAATTTAGAATCTAAGTCTTAGAAGTGATCTTACTGCAGATTACTTTTAAGTGGCATCAACAATACACTGTTTACATGAAATTCACTTAAAACCCCCAGTTCTATCCAATGGTTTAAAACAAGTAAAGATGAGGGTAAGTGCATTTTATTATACTGGTGCTTTAAGTGCAAGCTGAATAAATTACTATGCTGCTATTTTAACCTTCACTGTTTGGATTCCAGTGCAGTTAAGACTAAAAGCCAAATGCATTTCACAGCCTGGGCTGAATGCCTGGAAGAAAACAGTCCATATGCCTAATAGGGCTATGTAACACAGCATACACTTCAGTCTTTGTTCACAACATCTAGAACTGAAAGAGATGAAGGCTGAATTAGACTTTCAAATTAGAAGATGAGGCTGATCCTTCCCAAGCACAGGTTGAGGTGGATTAGTGAGGCAAGGCAGTCATGACGGGAATGGACCTATTTAGGATGCACCCTTAATTTATTGGTGTCTGCCTGTGTGTAAGAGAGAAAGAGGAGGATGGAGGGAGGAAGAAAGAGGGAGAATGCTTGAACAACAACAAAAGCTTAATTCTATCACATGTAACATTATCTTCTTGTTTTAAAAACTGACATTATTGCACCTAACATAAGGAATTATTACTTAACATACAAAATTATGAGATACCATTTCATCTTTACCAAAGCCAAATCTGAAACTATTGAGTGACTTGTGAAGTACTGAGTTTGAGTAAGGAACTCATAGTACCTTTAATATTAACCTTGTGAATGTTCATCTGTTTAGCTGGAGAATGATAATTTTCTTTGCCTTGCGATGTCTCAATTTTGTTTTTGTTTTTTAATTTCTTTCGAACAGGAGCAAACCTATCACTAGTCTGTACACTAAAAAAAACAAGGAATGACAAAAGGACACTCAGTAGACTGAACTTTATTTACATTTAAAAAACCCCACTTTGCAGTAACAAGCATATGCACGGATAAGTCACATCTATATGCTTTCAGATTTTGAAATCTGAGTCCCTACTGTGGTTTGGAAACATTCACTACAATATGTACTTGTAATAAACGCAGCAATCATTCAATATACAGGGTGTAAGCTGTTTTTAAAAATGTAATTCCATGAATAGATCCATTTCTCTTGGGAAACAATTTACATTAATAGTAGAAAATGATGTGCAATCTACATATATACAGAGAAAAGAAAAAACTTATTCCATCCAGATGTTATAGGATTAAAACAGAGCTTTCTGCCATTCACAGTAATTTGCAGACAACAACACAGGTCACATAAAGTTCAAGAAATGTGTCAGGTCAGAAGCTGTCCCCCAAAGCAGAATAAAACTGGTGATGTTATAGGTATTACTTACGGTACATCAGGCAGCACTTCGGCTTGGTTCTGCTTATCACCATTTAGCATCAGTAATGCCCTTTGAGACTCAGGGCAAGGCCACTGCCCTATTTTCTCTCGCTTTCCTTTCTGCATCTTCCCTGTCTCACGCATCCATATTTGTAAAACAGGCAGATAGGAACAAACCTGTTGCCAGAATGACACTTTAGTCTGTGTATGTTTAAAGATGACATTAGAACATTTCTGGTTATTAGAGCTGCCACCAGGTTCCTTACTATTTTTCAGATCACCATGCACAGGGCTTATAAAATTGTTTCGAATATTTCTTGTAGTGTGAAAGGAACTCCCATGTGCCCATATAGTTACTCTCAAACTTACAAAGATTGTGTGGGATAAGTGTTCTACTAAAAGCTATTCATATTGCTCTAGTAGAGAAGTGAAGAACTAATAATAGTATACAGCTAAGAGCAGCCAAGAAAGCAGAAAAAAATTCAGTCAGCTCTGTGTTCCACTGGTTGTGGCAACACTGTATTAACAGCTACAACAACGTATCATTCCCAATTCACTGTACTTTTCCTTGCAGGATAATAATTATTTTTGGAGGTTTTTTTGAAGACATTTCCTATGTTTTCCACAGAAAAGATACATGGGAATGAGGAACTTAGCAACTATCCTATACCATCAACTAAAAACAGATGCAAGGATGGAAGAGGTGATGATAGTGCTTTCTCCACTGCTTCTGAAGCTCCTTGAGTTTCCTCACCTCTGCTGCAATACTGTGGGACATATCATGGAAACGTAGAATCTGAAAAAATTAGCTTCGCACTATTCCCAAATAAGGTTTTCAGGAAGACCTTGGCTTACAAATTCCATCATGGTCACCCAGCATTTTTCATAAATCATGAATGGGCTAACATGGTCAGCATTCAGAATCTTGAAAGCCAGGAAGAACTCTAAAGTCCCGCCCACAGAGTGGTATGGGGAGACAACATGCTGCTGAACATTTGGGAAATCACAGGGAGAGCCTTGCAAAAGTCAGGAAAATGTTTACCACTCAGCATGAAGGAGAACGCCTGGACACTGGGTTGAATCCAAGTCACAAAAAAACAAGAGTGTACTGATGCCTTCTCATTTCCACTCATGCATTTTTTTTGACACTAGCATACCTTGACACCAACTGTTCTAATTTTTCAGGATGCTTTTGTACTCAGGTTTACACTGAGGGGCAATGCTATTGGACAGTTCTGATAGTTGTTCCCGTTTAACTAATAATTCTGATTGATCTGTTTTCAGTACCTCAAAAATGGAACTCTGAAGATTATGCAGTGATTTGTATATTATGCAGTGATTACTGAAAAGCTGCAACTTCCTTGATTTGCTGAATTAAAGAGTCTATGCCAAAGCAGAGTTAATTTTGTGAGGTGATCTTTGAACAGAGCCCAACCAACTGACCCAGTATACTCTCGTTAGGGATAACAGGTCACTGGGTTGTCTATACTACTGAATGCGCCGAGTGTAGACAATGAATTCAGTAAAAAGTGTTGAAAATGTCCTTGAACATCAAGCTACATCACCAAAAGGTGATGAAGGAGTAGTAAAGGAATAGCATTGATCAAGTCTGCTTCTCCTGCTCACTAACTGGAATAAGTAGATGGTTGCTAATTTGGCATTAGCATGTCTACATGACTAGATGAGAAAATAGTTATGGAGCAGGCAGATTTCCCTGAGCCAAAATGGTGGTCAGCTTTCATGTCAGAATTTTTCTGAGACAAAATTTTAGGCTTTTTGTGCCTTCAAAGCTGGTGGATTTATCCCTCCAAACACTCACAGCAGGCTGAGAAGTGGAAATAGACAGAGGTTTCAGTAAGCTGGGCTTCCTCACTGCTAATCCTCCCTTTTCACTGACAAACCCGTCAACATTTTCCATTTATGAGAATGATGCCAGCATTGCTTTTTGCTTGGCATTGACTACTTTCTTACTCTTTACTTTCATTATAACCAGTGCTCATAAAAATGCTCTTAATAGTGGACTCCGTTTGTCTCCTGACCTTAAGCAACAAGTGCAGTTGTATATGCTATGATTTGAAGTCTTGTCACCAACATCTCTGAATGTGTTGTTACCACAATAATGTCTCATCATAAGTAGCTAAATACTGTTCTTTGCAGGTAAATGGTTTTCTGAAGATTCCTAGTATAAAATATTTTTTGGATGGATCCATCACAGTCTTTCAAAAGATAGATATCACCCTTTCCAGCACATAGTAGTCAAATATATACGCACTAAGTGCTCACGATAACAAAAATGAAGCATGATTCAGCCATATCAAATATCTAGGCATTAAAGGAAAGCACAAGTGCCCAACAGGAGCAGATGAAATACAGATATGGCTGAAATACTGAAGGGATTAAGACAAAACCATTAGAAGTATGGC
Organism: Ctenosaura bakeri; assembly: GCA_948474755.1. Lineage (NCBI taxonomy): Eukaryota > Metazoa > Chordata > Lepidosauria > Squamata > Iguanidae > Ctenosaura > Ctenosaura bakeri. The sequence continues at coordinate 125,387 of CAOLHI010000879.1, read as the reverse complement.
AAAATCTAGGAACAGGAAGAAATTTATCAAAGATTAAAGTAAGGAAAACTACTGAAAAAGTTTTATGAGAGTGCAGGGTTTTCATGTAGTTATCCAACAACATCCAACAATCTATTTACCATTTAATAATCATTACATCTGAACTAGATCAGAATGTCCTTACACTGAAAATAGTATTAAGCAATGCAAATAACACTTACAATTTTTTGAAGAGAGAGAGGTTCAGTAGAAATGACTGTGTTGGTTTGGAAATATAACTTTTTAAAGATTGCTTCTGCAACAAACATTTCAAGCCAAACAGATGGAATTGAAGACACAAATATTTTTATCTCCTCTGGTGAAAAATCTGAAGAAAAGGGAGAGCATAAGAAAACTTTGGAATACAAGCAGGCAAAGGGTGGTTTTCCAGATGCTATTGGGCTGCATCGCCCATCATGCCTATTTTGCATAGTCACTGAAGAAGGATCTTACTCCAACTAAATCTAAAAAGCCATAAACTATCCACCTATGCTTTAGGCAGCCAGAACAGAAGAAACATCTGTACTCATATTGCTGCTGCACTTGTCCACTTTATTACTATCCCGAAATTATCAGGATTACTAAACCTGTTGAATTACAAAAACCAAAAATAAAGAAGAAAATGTTCTCTGATGATGCCTATCAGATTTTTAAAAAAATGAAGCAGATAAAACATAAGGTAAATGACACTGTTAAAATGGAGTCTATACAAGCTAAATTGACATGGTTTTTCTAGTAATATATCAGTTCAGGAAATTTAGAATATTAAATGGGGTTACTAAGAGAGAGAATCTGTACTAGGAGAGAGAATTCATACTTGTAGGTATCAAAAAATTACCTTTTAGCAACCTGAAAATAATGTAAATCATATAATCTTTTAGGAGAATCTGTATAATTAGCTCACCTTCTGATAACCAATATTCTTGAAATGCAAGTAGTGCATAAGACACATTTCTGTGTCAGCTGGAAAATGACAAGGCTACTGACATAACTCTGGCATATAGGAATAGATATGTACGCACTGCCATCATTTGCTTAAGTATGACAGCAGCAAGGAAGTCAATGTCCAGAGCAAGGCTTAGTATTCCATTTAAAAAAAATCTTGAAACTTAACATGAGCTACCCTATGAAGCAGACAGATTCTTAAAGCAAGTATGGATGAAACTGCTGCTCTGGGAACATGGCTGTTGAGGAGTATATAAATTTGGAAAAGAAATACATGCAAACTTGAACTTTGCAACATCAAAAGAGAAAAAGCCACACTGCAGATAAAAAACACACCTTGCTAAACTATAACTCCAAGTTAAAGCCATGTCAGAATAAATCTGCTTGACTGATCATTTGAACTTTCCTAAGTGCTGAACCACTTATTTACACCATTTGTATTATGTCTGCTAACAATGTTCTCTGGACAATATGCAATTACAGTCTACTCAATGCAGTAACCCCTTAACTTTTGCAGTGGTTAGGGGAGCTGAACCTCCATGAAAATGGAAAAAACACAAATATCTCTAACCCCGCAAACCATATTTAACACACACACGAAAAGGAGACAACTGGTGCATTCAACCTAGCACAGATTCAAATGGACAGTACACAATACATTTGAATTCGAGATGGGGCCTATAAACCTCACCTCACATTTGCAGTCTCTCTGCAAGCCAAGGCAGAGACAGGAAGAGAGGCTTTCTTGTAGTAGTGTGATTGGGAGGTTTTCCTGAGGGAAAGTGGCTTTGGGCAGAGATACGATGGGTCCTTGGAATGGGGAGAAAAATATGTGGCAAGCTTTGAATGAAAGGAACTGGTTGTGAAGCCAGGAAGAAGATTTGCAATTTATTTAAAAGAAAGAAAGGGTGCTGGGAGAAGGACGAAATCAGCTACCTTTGTTGTGGACACAAAGGGTTGGTGTGAGGGTTCATGGGGTTCTCACAGTAACTCTCCCAAAGAAATGCACGGCCAGAAGAGAGTGCTGGAAGGAGGACACATGGAGCAAAGAGGAGAGGGAGAACAGTTCTTTTTGAAAAGCTCTGATCACCCCTTCAAATTCAGCACAGTCTGCAGAGGGTCCTCTGTATATAAGAAAGAGGAAGAGAGAGAGAGAGAGAATGAGAGAGAAAGACAGAGAGAGAGAGAGAGAGAGTGAGTGAGTAATGGAAGGAACTCTCTTGCCTTCCTTAGGCTTCTCACCATGCCACACCAAAGGGGAAGGTACAAAGTGAGCTCAGTCTCTCTGCAAGTTAGAAGTCAGCTCAGTTTCTCTTCAGGCCTGGTGAGGCTTCATAGCCCCACTCCCACAACCTACCAAAGTCGCTTGTTCATCTGTTCACTCCTTTCCTAACCTATAGCTTCTGAGCAAGGTGGAAAGAAAGAGGTGGAGGAGCCGCCAGGACGTACACCCTAGCAAGACGGCAACCAGTGCCACAGCCAAATTTAATGACTTGATCTGCCACTGCCACCACTGCTAGGAGCAAAGCCTGGGCTGCAGCAGCAGTAGGAGTTTTCTGGGCCAGCTTAGCTTCAGGAGCATGGGCCCTCCTGTGCAGGACAGCAGTGCTGGGAACATGAGGCAAGGCCTGTAAGTCACTGTTAAAAATGGTGTAGGGCAGCATCAGAGACAGCAATAAATAATCCAACAATAATAAAATTCATGGAAATTAAACATGTGAAAGTTGGGGGTCACTTGTTCTTTACTCTCCTTTGCATTACATTACAGTAGAATAGAAGACTGAACATGTAGGTACCTTATTAAACCAAAAGGAGCAGAGTGTGTACACGTAATAAAAATCAAATGACTCTGAGATGGGATGAAAAATGAGAATGTGTAGAGCTGAAAAGGACTAGAGTTGCAAGAATGTTAGGTCTTAGTTCAAATTAGGAGCCAAATATTTCAATACATGTCTTCAGCTTGTATCCAAGGACTGAAACACTTCATGTCTATGCTAACAAGATGCATTTGTTATGCATGTATATGAAAAAAATGTATTAAGAGTCTTACCATTGCATGAAATGGCAATATAGGATGCAAGATCATCAGCTACAGAATGCAGCATTTTCCTGTCCATCATGAATCCAGAAAGAATCCAATATTCCACTACAGTACCCAAAATTCCATTAAGTAGTTCAGCTACCTCATGTTTGAAGATCTGGAAAAGATTACAGTCTCTTTTTTATCAAGATAATCAGATTTATCACACTTTCTGTTCAGTTTGCAGTTTTAGCATTTGCTGATTTGGATTTGTGAGCTTTCTCTCCTCTACCTTTGGCAATGTCACAGCACAGCTTTTTTTTCTTTCTTTCCTTCCTTCCTTTCCTTCCTTCCTTCCTTCCTTCCTTCCTTCCTTCCTTCCTTCCTTCCTTCCTTCTTTCTTTTGAAACTCACAACTGACCATTTCTTAATTTGGCCCTTGTCAATTCTGGCATGCAGAGGTTTTAGGCAATGGAAGATGGCTTTGCTAGCTGCTGCCAATTTAGGCTGCTCAAAATTGCCTGGACAAAACAGCAATGCTATGCAAATGTTTGAATCAATTTTTTACTTTCCTACAGAACAAAAGCTTGCATGTTTCATTTTACAAGATAAATATGTACAGTTCTTTATTAACAGAGTACTTCTGACAGAATGAAACAAAAAAAAAGAGAAATTTTTTTTTGGTCTTCTTTACTCTTCATAGTATGTCAATCACTTACATCATTTGTCTTGTACTTTTCTTTATAGGAATTTGTGACCCAGTCTACGAGAATATTTATCTGCTTGGTGAAAAGCACTGATTGACCTCCTAACCAGAAGGTCTTTCGAAGAACTGTCTCTGGCATTGTCTGCAAATGTTGTGAATCAACTCCTTCATACAAACTGCAAAAGAAAGAATGCTTATCTAGAGATGTATTTAATTTTAATTACAAGGATATGAAAACAAGGAATATCTTCTGTCCAATTCTGTAATGTCTGGCAGGTGAAATTACAGAGAAATCCTATAATATTTTGGTAAACAACAAAATAACAATTCTGACCACAGTTGAACCTCATAAGACAGTAAAGGAACTTAGCAGATTCCTACATACAGACTGTTATTGTTGCTATGTGCCTCACTTATGGTGACCTTAAGGTGAACCTATAATGAGGTTTTCTGGGACTGAGAGTATGTGATACGCCCAAGGTCACCCAGCCAAGGGGAGAACTGAATCCCAGTCTCCAGGGTTGTAGTCCAGCACTCAAACCACTAAACCATGCTGGATCTCCATACAGCAATAGCCTCTTTCAAAAGGTGGCATTAGCCCCTAAAAAAAGTTTTCAATAAAAAGCATACAAACTAAGCTATGACATAATGATATTACTTTAAAAATGCCAGATTATTTTTGTAGAAAATAAAGGATGAAAATCCCAAACCACAGGCAGAGAAAGAGAGCAGCAGGAGGGAAGAGAGGTGAGGATGACATTAGGATCCTGCTGCTCTTCCCTCCCTAAATACATAAGCCATCTACTATCAGCTGCCGGCAGGGCAAGTGGGTGGATGAGATTTCTGCTTACTTGTTATATCTTGATATTGTTGTTAAAAAATACATTCTGCTACTATTGGTAAGCTCAGTTAGAAAGATTTGTATCCTAAAAGGTGGGATATATATAACTGTAAGAAATAAAGAAATTGCAACTCTCTATCCTTTTGTTACTTCAGTGTAGTTCAAGAGTAATGGAATTACTCCACAATAAAGTAGAAAATATGATTATGTGTATATTATAACATTTAATCTATTAAAGACAGAAAAAAACTGTTAGCAAAATCAAACATTTGCACACTTAAAAAAATAAAAGCATAGGATTTCCAGTAACCAAAATCAGAATAGCTTTCTTTTAAAAAAGCAGAAAATTCTGTATTAAGTATGTACGGAAGTATCAAGTGGGAAATGTTTTAACACTTTTCCTTTTTAAGTATGTTAAAAACAAGACAAAGCCTAACTGTAAAATATAGGCAAGAACAATTTGCTTATAGGGTACTGTTTAATCAAAACATACCTTCTTGTTAATGCCAGCACTTCCGCTTGGAACAAATTCAGGATAAATAATAACAGACTTTTGTGAAATGTTTTCATCTCATTCATGTTTTCTGAAACAGGGACTGAATGACAAATACTTTTGCAGTAAAGGCAAGACCTTGGGAGAAGCACAAGTATTCACAGTTCAAATTAAATCAGTTAGAAAAAGAAGGATATATTCCAAGGGCTTTTATCAGTTAACACTTACATTCACACCCTTCTATTAACCTGTGCACATGTATGCATACATACATCACTGTTCAGATGTGCAATGAGCATACCTATTCCAGATGAGAGGACAGAAGCATGCTATCTGCCCTAACTCTACTGCTATTTTCATGTCTGAAGGGAACAGCCTGTACCTGTGGAGATTCTCTGTTCATCACAATGCAAATCCTGCATTCAGTCTGGTGTGAAAAACCTCCATGAATACAACAGGCTCTCCTCTCCAGACATATAATTGCTGTGTAAAGAAAGCAATGACAGTTGGGGTGGGACCAATGCACTTGCCTTGTGTGTGAAGCAAGTGTACTTATTGAACATACAAACATTGTTTGAAAGTAATGTGCACATTCTCTGCTGTACAGGGAACCATGCATACAAACAGATGCATTCTCCAGCCTAATCCAGGCACTACTGCTCTACATGTGGTACCTGGAAAGAATGACTGAATCCTGCTTTCTCCCCTTTTGGGAGAATGAGTTAGAGGACTGAATTCAGTATTCTGCACCCCGCTTCCATAACCCACTAAACAACTGATTGATGCAATTTCAACTTTTCCCACCAGTGTACAGTTCCTTAAACTACAATCATCTGAGATCTGAAGGAACCTCAAGTCATCCACTGAAAATGAAAGACTTTACAGAGCAGACAGGAAATTCAAGAATCTAAGGATAGTTGTAAAATGGAAAGCAGTTAAGCACATATCTTGATTGCTGCAGTTTCTTCAACTTCATGTTACAACCCCAAAATTTCCATCACCCATTTTCCAACATTACAGCAGCCAACCAAGTATCACTGTAATATTCATGTGCAAACCATGAAAGCCAAGATCCTTCATCTGTTGCAGCTCCCTTGTAACTGGGAGACTTATTCTCTGTGATCTGTATTATGCCCCTTTTAAATCAATTTAGGCTAGGGGCCATCATCGCCTCATGTGGCAATGAGTTCCATACATTAAAAATAATTACACATTGTACTGTTTAAGTACTGAACAGAAGATGCTTTCTCCTAACAGAAGCCCATTCCATATTAAAAAAACAACAGCAAATTCAATATGTGGCTTGTTTATAATACAATTATTTCAGAGTGATTTTACCCTACAAGCATCTCCATCAGAGACCATGTTCCCCTCATGCAAACAGGACACTGAAGAACTTCCAGATAGTATCTTAACATGGAAGCAGATTTCCAAGGAGGAGAGTGCTGGAGCAGAGTATACAGGATACGAAAAAACTGAACAGAAAGTGCAGAGTCTGAATTTTCCTGTAATCAGACATGAATAAGGATTAGTCTCATACTCTGCTTGAAATTTAAATCTATTGTTCATGAAACTAGAATTGTCTAATTGTTTTAGGAAAAACATTTATTCTTCTAAAATATACAAGGTCACCAAATCAGTTTCTAAATTTCAATGACTGTGCAATATGAAAAGTTTTTGTTTATTGTATTATATCCCAGCTTTCATCCATAACTTAATTCATCCATAACTTAGGGATTCTAGGCAATTTTTTTGGCTTAGCACCTCATACCTGATATACAGGAATTTGTTTGCCCTCCCTGCATCCCATTCATTCCCAGTCACCCTTCTCCTTGCTTTAAACTGGTAGTTGGAAAATCAGAAGATATATTAACATTAATACTTAGATGCAAGAAACTCAGGACTCCACAGCACACACTATTCACCATTGCAATGTACAGGTTCTCACACCATATTTTGGGCTATAACTCTTACAGGCTGCAGTCAGTATGACCAATGGTTAGGAATCTTAAGAATTGTTTACAAAAACATCTAGACACTATGAGATTTCCTACTCTTGTATACAACATCATTCTCACCTGTAGCATGTGGTCTAGAAGAGACTGAAGAAATTTAGCAGGAGGAATGAGATCTCTCCCAGAGAGAAATTCTGTGACTGCAATGGGAAATAACTGGTCATCTGCTAGCTCTTCAAGTATGCTGTTTTTTCTTTTAGAACACCAAGCATTTCTCACCTAGGAAACAAAATAGTTCTACAAATTATTATTAGAAAGTGAACATTTGTTGGGTCTAAACAGAAATCAAGTGGGGATGTTTAAAAAGTATTAGAACAGCTTATGAGTTGGAAACCTGGGCCACACCCAGTCAGTGTTTGTAGGAGTAAAGATATAGGGAAATCTGTAGAACTAAACATGTGACAATAAGTGGCTGTGACAGGAAGATTGTGTGCAACACTCCTCATTCACATCAGGATTTTATTTTTTAGATTCCCCTTAATACAGCTCCTGCTGGCTTTCAAAAAAGGTACTCACTAAGATCATGGATCCTGCTGAGCAGCATTTGAATCGGTACAAGAAAAGAAGGAGTGTACCGATCCAACTACTTTGTATGTACTAACCTCTTCAGATCCTACATGAAGATCTGATTGGTATAATGAAGAGTGATTTCCATTTTGTCCCTCTTGTCTTAGTGTAAACTTTAAAAGAAGCACTTAATGAAACCTGAACAATGGGAAATTAGAACTATCCAAAGCATCTTCTCTCTTCTCCCCACTGCACTCTACTCCACAAGCCTTACCTCTTTTCCGTACTCATTCATCTGGTCTAATTGAGTATATTTGCTTAGCATAGCCTGTAAATTAAAAGCAAATTAGTGATTTAATAAAGTGAATGTAATTACTCACAATTTGACAATCATAATGCAGGTTGATACTTGTTGCTGTGTGCCTTCAAGTTGTTTCCGATTCACGGTGACTATGAGGCAAACCTATCAGGGGTTTTCTTGGGAAGATTTGTTCAGAGGGAGTTTGCTCTGACCCTCCTTCGAGGCTGAAAGAGTGTGACTTGCCCAAGGTCACCCAGTGGGTTTCCATGGCCAAGTGGGAATCTAAACCCTTGGTCTCCAGGGTCTTAGTCCAACACCCAAACCACTACACCATGCTGGCTCTCAGCTTGATACTAAGTATGTTTATTTGGAAGTCAATCCCACTGAGTTCTAGCAAGAGTATCAAGAATTATAGTCTTAAGCCAGAAAAAACAACTGTCAGCATCATCAGGGTAAACAATGATATATATCTTTTGGATTCAAAAGTCAAACAGAAGCGTAAAGGAATTATTTCTGTTAAAAATTTAACAGAAAACTTGATCATCTCTCTTTCTCTTTTTCAAGCAAATATATCATTCCCACAACTTCCATATTCTGCAATGTCTCTTGCAGCTGGAATGGCCTTCACTTCAGATGCCAAGTGGACAGATGTAACATTCTGATCTGCTCAACTGAATATTCATTTTTCATCACTGCTTTCTCCTAAGAAGGTATGAAATTGCTTATATGAGACACATGAGATAAAAAAAAAAATTCTATACAGATATAAAATAAGTTGGGGAGGGAGTCCTTGCCTAAGCCACACAATAAACCAGCTGGTTTAGCAGCTGTAGCTTTGCAGCTCTTGTAGGAGATCACTATCCAGAGAAAATTATTCCTGTGCATAACAGCATGCTCTGAATAGACAGATCTAAACAAAGTACAGAAAATGCAACCAAGCATTATTTGCCAGATGTTGTTAGATCTACATTCAATTGAGGCTCTCTAGAAATTTCTAGACTACTACTCACTAGACATCACCACAGCTATTCTGTCTTTGGATGCAACAACTCTGAGATTTTTCAGTGATTTTTTTTCATTTCTACAATTATTTTACCTTAAGTAATTACGTGTAACAATCTGTATGTTTTGTTTCTCATTATATATCAAAATTATTTTAAATTCTGTGCTTTATGATTTCATGGTCTTTATCCATTCCCTTTAATACATCTTCCTTTGTAAAGCTTTTGGCCCAAGAAATTTTTAACATCATACCATAAATCTACTTTTTAAATGATTCTATCTCTTTTATAATAGCCTGTGTTACAGTCTCATGCTTCCATGCCATATTGCAGAAGTGAGAAGATACAACAACACTGTATAGTGCACATTCTCAAAGTCAATTTTAAGTTTTTATCCACATTATAGTTTTCATCTCAAAGTAACAACTCTAGAAAATCTCTACTGTAATTGTCACTGAGCCAAATTCTGAGAAACTTATATTTGTCAATATGCTCCACACTTTCATGTTGGATCTTTAGCCGTACTTTGACTATTTTTTTTTAAATTAAAGTCATTTTTAGACCATAAACATTACTTATTTCACTGACTTAGGCCATTTCTGCAGTGTCGCTAAAATGTAGTAGCTACTGGTTGTATTTGTTTCTGGGGCTCTGGTTCTGCACGATGTCGTAGCAATCCAGTAGCCGTCTTGTCTAAAAGCAGTAGCTAGGATATGTTATTTGAACTATGGAAAAAATCCATTTTGCGTGGCCTCATCTGCATAGATCTCGTATGCCACCTCAATACAGAAATGTTAAATGCGCTTTATTGCACATTAAGAAAAGGGCGGTGCTGGCAGGAGGCCAATCAGGGCGGGCAGGGCAGGGCAAAATGTGGAAGAAACACTCTGCTTCAATTCATATTAATTCTCAGAGGTGCGGAAGATAGCATCACTTCTGTGTTTCAAGAAAACTACAGAAAAGATCAATTTATGGCATCTAGTGCAGAAAGGGCCTTAGCTTATCTGTAAAGACTACTTGATATCAGCCAATAATACAGCATGGTCTGAATACTGAATGTAGTTAATAATCTCTCCAGTAATAATAGTTATTTAAATCAAGAAGTGCTTCTTTAAAAAATGGCAAGAGTATATATCCTTGTTGTCTTCTTCATATTTCTGGTTCTGGTTTTGAACTGCATCTCCTATAATCCTTTACCACAGACTATGCTATCTAGAGATTATTTGGGCCTAAAACAACTGAAAGGCCAAATTTGCCCACTCCTGCACTAATAATGATCTTTGGCCCACAGCCTTCACTTAAAATACATACACATGCACACGCACACTAGAATCATATAATTGGATGTCTATCCAGGCTCATACATTTTCACTAGACCAAAACAAAACAAACCCCCTTCACATACTACAAGTCTCCTCTTCTAACTTCAGCAGTGTGCCCCTCTTCCTCACATCATAGTCTCATGCTATCTAGGGTAGCCCTAAATACCTTGGAAAGCCTTTGGGGTAATGTAGGAAGAGAAGTGACTAATGGGGTGCCACAGGTTCTGTCCTGGGCCCAGTGCTATTCAACATCCTCATCAATGACTTGGATGAAGGAGTGGAGGGCATGCTGATCAAATCTGTAGATGATACCAAATTGGGAGGGGTTGCTAATACACCAGAGGACAGGATAAAAATTCAAAATGACCTGGACAGATTGGAGAGCTGGGCCAAAGCTAACAAAATGAATTTCAACAGAGAGAAATGTAAGGTCCTAAACTTAGTCAGAAAAAATGGAAGGCACAAATATAGGATGGGGAATGCGTGGCTGGATAGCAGTACATGTGAAAGGGATCTAGGAGTCTTGGTAGATCACAAGCTGAACAAGAGTCAACAGTGTCATGTGGCAGCCAAGAAAGCCAACGTGATTCTTGGTTGCATCAATAGGAGTATGGTATCAATCTACTCTGCATTGGTTAGGCCTCATTCGGAATACTGTGTCCAGTTCTGGGCACCTCAATTCAAGAAGGATATTGACAAGCTGGAACATGTCCAGAAGAGGGCGACCAAAATGGTGAAGGGTCTGGAAGCCATCCCTATGAAGAACGGTTTAGGGAGCTGAATGTTTAGTCTGCAGAAGAGAAGGTTAAAAGGGGACATGACAGCCACGTTTAAATATTTGAAGGGATGTCATGTGGAGAAGGGAGTGGGCTTGTTCTCTGCCACTCCAGAGACTAGGACAAGGAGCAATAGATTGAAGCTGCAGGCAAGGAGATTCCACCTGAACCTCAGGAAGAACTTCCTGACAGTCAGAGCTGTCCGGCAGTGGAATATGCTGCCTTGGAGTGTGGTAGAGTCTCCTTCTCTGGAGGTTTTTAAGCAGAGGCTGGATGGCCATCTGTTTGGAATGCTTTGATGTGTGTTTCTGCATAGCAGGGGGTCGGACTAGATGGCCCCTGGGGTCTCTTCCAACTCTGTGATTCTATGATTCTAGAAAGAGAGGCCAAGTAGACAGATTATGCTACTATCTTTTAGTTTTTGCATGTTACTCATTGACTGGGATCCCACCAAGCCTTATGTTTGAACAAGGGGAGAAGGTTCCAATTTCTCTCTCTTCAGTGGTTGTGCTACAATCCATGCCATCCTAGAGGGCCACCTACCCTTCAGGAGCATTTATACGAGATGTAAGACTAGAAGTAGGAGAAATAAAAGGCCTGTTTTACAGGCAGAATTCCACTCACTGTAGTGAGGATCCATGCCAATGAGGATTAATCCAAAATACTGATTTCATTACACTTTCACTATATTTGAATTCTAAATAAAAAACAGCTACATGTATAGTGGCCACATCTTAAGACAGCAAAGGAGCTGCACCACACCATTTTACATGTTTAAAGGAAATGTAGATGATCAGCCTGTGATAGAAAAAGGTCCCATTTAAAAGAGACAGCATTTTTATTGCTGAATTTTCTATTGATTTACTTGAAAACAACTCTTCACCTGAGGAGTGCTGGCAATTGTGCTAGGCAATATTTCTCATTATTTATCTGGCTTTCAACCATTTTTCTTTCATAATCTTAAAGCTCCCACAATCTATATTTCTGGCTGTTCACATTTCTGATAGTTTGCTTTGTGCTGATTTTAACAAAAATTGCCTCCCTAAACAATCCATTTGTAAACTGTTAAGAAGAAAAATAACTTGTCCAAGTAAGTATTTGTGCAATTCTGGTTAAGATTTTTTGATGTTACGTATTTCTCTGGGCAAATGTCTTTCCCCCCCAGCTCTGTACTAATGTAAACATAAGAGGTTTACACAGAATGTTTTTTACCTGTTGAAAATATATATGTTTTATAAGTGCACTTCTCATTTCACGAAGATGCAGATCAGTCATGATTTCCTTTAATTCTTGTTCAGTTTGAAGATCGTTTTCTTGGTATTTTTCAAGATCACTTCTAATTTCCACCTGGGTGATACACAATGTATATTACTGTCTGTGCAAATACAGTGACCCAATAGCATAGTACAAATTTAAGGAGAGTATAACTGAAAAACAAACACACAAGAGAATTAAGAAAAACTGCTTAAGCATTGAACATATGGATCCCAATCCAGAGATAGTCAACCACAAGGTTTTCAGTGTACTGAAAATGTACTGTTTACAAAACATGTTAAAGCCTTACATACGACATACATTATCACATACATGGAAGTGTTTGGAAAGTCCTAAAAACATTTTTTCACATCCTGATGTACCTGAGTTGCAGATAATGATAATAAGATAATAATAAGATAATAAGATTACAGTAAGACAATAATTCTGGCACATGTCAGGATTTGCATGAACAATATTCATCCACAGGTAGCCTTTGGTAGTTGCTTCACTCCTGTCTTCACATAACCAAACAAACCAGAAACCTAGACTTAATCATGGCCTCTAGTTATGTGTAAACTGGTTAAGAGCTCCCACATAAGTAATGGTCTTCTATATAAGCTAGTATATCAACTAACAACCATAGTTAAGGGCTTCCAAATAATATAGAATTTGTCATTTTAATATAGTTGTTTTCTAATATTAGCTTTTCTAGAAGGCAGTAAATACAACACCCAGTATGCACATAATGGGGATCTCTAATTAACTTTGTCTTCTTGGTTCAGTGTACAATTCACTCCCACATATCTGGAAATAATCAATCAGGATCTGAGCATCTGACTAGAGCCATGGAAGTTATGGCCAAATTTGTGACAAAGTCTCCTGTTCTCTCCTTGGGTCTATTCTTGATAGATTTGCTAATCTCAAACACACAAAACTATGAGCCCCACATTTTCTGAATACTGTCATGTTTGACACAGTTTCTTGAATGCAATGTAACCAAGGTGATGCATTGAATGAGATATAATTTTCACTTCGATGTGATAAGCATTACTTAGAATGTAAACATTTAAGAAAAAAATAGCACTTAAACAATGTTTTATCATGCTCAAAATATAGGACATCCAATTGAGTTGGATACATGGGTGAGGGCATGGAAGACAGATGTAAAATTTACACCAAGTTTGAATTTAAGAGAAAATTTTTATAAAACGTTATATACATGGTACATGACGCCTGCAAAACTGAAAAAAATAACAAGAAATGGGAATGGAAAATGTTGGAAATGTGATGAGAAAGAGGGATCTTTTATCCATATGTGGTGGACCTGCAAAACAGCAAAAAAGTTTTGGAAATAAATACATGATGACATTCAAAGAATGTATGGTTTAAACTCTGAAATGAAGCCAACATTATTTGTTGAATATGTTAGGGCAACAAAGAGAAATAAGATCTCATCAAAAGACATTGTTATATATAATAACGGTAGCAAGATTGACTTATGCTCAACACTGGAAAGAAGGAAAATATATTGACATAAGAGAATGGAAATTCAGAGTCCTAGATATGGTAGTGACAGAAAAGTTAACTTTTTCATTTAAAAATAAGCCAATCCAGGGCTTTGAAAGAGAATGGCGAGAGGTATTGAATTGGATAAAAGAATGAAATGGGGGAAAGAAAGAAAGGCTGTGAGAAAGGAGGAAGACAAAATGAGATAGTAAAAGATAAAATGTAAATAGTTACATATAAGCTAAAAGTAATAGTATACGATTGTTATAAAATAGAGATAATGTATGGAACTGAATGTTTATATGGAATGGAATGTTAAACTCAGATTCAACTGGGAAAATTGATGCCTGGAAGCAGGGAGGGGAGTTTTTTTATTGTTTTTTCATTAAAAATTTCAACAAAAATTAATTTAAAAGAACAACAATAATGTTTTATCACAATCCTTTCCTAGGTGGAGTTCAGGCCAGACACAAATGATAGCTATCTATAAAAGCATAGATTTTACTTTAAATTATCAGTATATGAAGTATACTTGCCTCTAAGAGATAAGTCCCTAAATAGCGAACTGGATAACATGGTGCTCCAAACACTTTTTCTCTTTCTTGATTTAATGCTGAATTATTAGTTAATACATGAGTAATAGTCTTTGGTGCACTTACTGCTGGATATACAGTGGCTTTTCCTGCTTCTAGAACCCTGCAAGAATGGAATAGTCATGAATAAGCATTATCTGTTTGATATAAATATAAGCCTTTATAGAAAACCTAAACAGGTTGCAGAAAAGGAAATATAATTCTCTTAGTTCTCATCTACATAGTCTGGGGGATTGTGGGAGATGTGACATTCAAATCAGAACAGCACTTTTACTGCCAGTATTCATGTTGGCCTTTTCCCAGTTTTTATATAGTTGTACTTTATCCCTACATATCTTAATTATTTAATATTTTTAGCAGACAGGCCTATACCTGTTCCCTTTATGGAATCATAAATCAAAAGACAAGTAATTCATTTGTAATTTTTTAAAGATATGATCCATACATTGTGACTTTCCACCCACATTTTAAAGTTAGGCACTGCTCCTGTGAATTGGCCCCACATGGATGACTGGAAAAAAGTTACCATAATCATAGAAAATATGTAATTCTTATTTTTAACTCTTTCAAAATAAGTCCTCGATTTTTCACATGGGAACAACTTCATACAAGTTCAAAACAGAAATATTTATCACATTTCTTTATAATACTGTACATTATGAAATTGCCCATTGGTTCATGTTAAAACCATATAAATAAAATAATATAGAATAAAATATAATATAAAATAATATACACACACACACATACACACACACACATAAAATATAATATAAAATAATGTTACAAAAACAATATAAAAACCCTTTTAAAATGGTAAATAATTAAATCAAAACAATCCATATGAGAAAGGCAGCAGCAAGAGCAGTTACCAATCTGTCAAAGCTTCCATAGGCACTATGTTTTCACCAAACTCTGGAAGCTGAATAGTTTGTGATTCCTGAATCACTCAGAGAAGAATGTTCCAAAAGGTAGGTACTGCCACAGTAGTTATACCACCTGACGACTTATGGAACAACAAATATGGTCTTGGCTGAAATTCTCAGTGACCTTCTAGATATATATGGTGAAGGCTACATCTGCTATGTTTCCTGGTCCCAAGACATTTAGGGTTCTGTAGGTAACAATAAAGCCTTGAATGTGAGTTGATATCCTATAGGGAAGCTATGCAGCTCTTTCAGCACAGGTGTAATATATGCAAAGAACTTCACCGAGCACCCTAGCTGCTGCATTCTGCACAAGTGCAGCTGCCAAAACTGGCAACTTCCAAACACGGGCCATACTTTCCATACCCTGATACAGACTACTACCTTGTGGCAGCACGTAGTTCAATTGCCAGGGATCAAGGCAGTCAACCTATGTTATTCTCTGGAACTGACTCTGAGACTAAAGCTAAAGCACTGTAAAGTTGTGCCCCATGTACAACATTATCAAAAACTATTAAGAGACCATGAAGAAGAAGGGGAGTCAAATTCTCCTGTGCCCTTCCCAAAGATCATTAATCAGGACACCTAGAGCTAATTTTATTTCAAAACCAGGCAGAAAAGTGCACCAGAATGGATCAAGGTAATCAGTTTCATCGAGGAATGCTAGTTACTGAGATGTCACCACTCTTTCAAGTATCTTACCCAAAAAGGGGTACTTCTAGGCAGACAATGAACACTTATCTTTGGGACAAGGGAGGGCTTTCTTTTAGCAGTGGCTGCATTGTCCCTTCTTTCAAGGTAGGAAAATCACACCATACACATTTATCCAGTAAACTCATCGTAGCTTGTTGGAGGAAGCCATGATGGGCAAGAACCAAAGGAAGATGAAGCAGGTGCAATCAACCCATGCTGGATAAGCCAATGAACTGGACACCTCATATGATACAGTGGTGTTTAAGAGTGGATGCAAGTACAGGCATACATTAATTAATGAAGCAGAATCATATAAGCAAAAACACAACAGGATATATAACTGTGTCCTGTGCCTACTTCTGGCTAACTGGAGATCAATTAGAGATTACTCCCTCTCTTTCATCACTAAGGCTGGGACAGGATATGGAATCTTCCCTTAGTCTCTCAGAGGATGTTGTAGGAAAACTGAAATAATATACATAGACATTGAGAAAAGGAAGCCAATATGGCTAGAGATTTCATAGAATCATAAGAGTCATAGAGCTGGAAGAGACCCAGGGGCCATCGAGTCCAACCCCCTGGTACGCAAGAACACACATCAAAGCATTCCCAACATAGAATCATAGAGCTGGAAGAGACCTCAAGGGTATTTTGGCATTTGTTATTGTTATGCACCTTTAAATTGACTCTGAACTATGACAACCCTATCACATAGTTTTGTTGGCAAGATTTAATCAGAGGAGGTTTCCAAATGTCTTCCTATTAGGCTAAGAGAGTGTGACTTTCCCAATGTCACCAAGTGGCTGAATGGTGATTTAGCCCCTGGTTTCCAGAGTCCTAGTCCAACATTCAAACCACTCCCCTGTGGAGGCCTCCAAAGAGGCTTACTGAAAAACTCCAATTAGGTCTTTCAATATGAACATGAGGGAGTTTTCAATGAGCATTTCACTCTGAAAAAAAGGATGCAACAGTCTGCATTTCCTAGAATCATATAATCTTAGAGTTGGAAGGGATCACAAGGGCCATCTAGTCCAACTCCTGCCATGCGTTAATTTACCAAGAAATTAAAAAAAACTGCCTATGATGCATGGCAATAAATGTCTATCCTAGCATCACACACTGTAATACAACTGCCATTTTCTCCTATTATCCCCCAAACCTCAACAAGCCATTAAGAGGGTACAGGTATGACAGTGCATTGGAAAGAACAAGTCTTTAAGAATTACTGAGGGATAAAGTAAAGATAACACTGCTCGATTCAACCGTGAAAGAATTATTAGATCTGTATTCTACACGTTCTCTAAAATGTTTTCAAGGCAGCTTATGAACATTTAAAAAACAGGGTACAATTTTTAAAAATGTACACAAAAGTTAAAAAACAATTAAATGACAGTTCAGTTAAAAAACAGCAGATTAAAACAATGTAACACAAATAAAGCCATTTCCAGTTGGCCCCTCCCTAAACTGCAAACCCCAGGATTCCATAGGATGTTGAACATGGAATAACAGTGCTATAACAGTCTAGTGCGGAAATGGCCTAAGACATAGTTCAAATAAGTTTTAAAAAATTAAAAAGGTTTTAATTCCTCCAAGACTACTGACTGAGTTGAACCAACATGGTATAGTGGTTTGAGTGCTAGAGTGTGAGACTGGAGACCAGGGTTCGATTTCCTGCTTGGCCATGGAAACCCACTGGGTTTCATGCTCTCTGCCCCAGAAAACCCCATGATGTGAGTCTAAGGTGAGTCTAAGCTCGAAACAACTTGAAGGCACACAACATCTGAATTTCTTCTAATACATTGATTTGAATCAACGTCTCTCCAGTCAAAGTAAAGTACATTCCAATGCACCATGCAGGATCTGTTCTGCACATTGTGCTATATTTGTTTCTACTACTTACAACCCCCACCTTCACCCTACTCTTACGATATCAAGCTGTAGACAGAAGAGCATATTTTCTTTACATGGCAATGATCTTTGTGCTGGGGGAAAAAAAAGATGATACACAACCAGATGTGCTGAGTGCCACTGATGTTGCTATGGGGTTGAAAGGTTCTCTTTCACTTGCAGAAAAAAAGAGTCAAAAAGCACCTCACCACTAATAGCAAACATTGTTTTCTCTACAATAAAATTATCTGTATTACAGAAAACTTTTAGAACAGCACTACAGAATAACTGCTGTGGACCTGAGCCTCTGCAGGGGAAAGAAACCCACCATGAAACTATAATAAACCAAATCAAAGAATAATTATCATTTATTACTTCAGTTTCAAGGTCTCATCCTACCTTATCAAAGAATCTTTTCGTTTATCACCTCTTATAACAAGAAGGACAACGTTCCATCTGTGGAAGGCCCCTGCAGCACCAGAGCATGTCAGCTCTTCGCGCCATCTTTTAGGTGCAGATTGCATTTGAGGTGAATAATGGGAGCCTTTTTCGATTTTATATCCCCATTCGTAAGTTGTTTCATCAAGCCATCTGCCACTTTCAGCACTATTAATTATGTAGTCCTTGGTTAGTACCCACTTTCCTGGAAAGCAAATGAACTGTCATCCACAAAAGAATTTTTGTGCAGACAAACAGTAATCAAATTAAGGACCAAAGATGAAAATTAGCTACAATCTCTTTTAAAGCTTTACAAGTAGTGACTTTAATGTAGTTTTCTAATACCAAAGCTAATTTTTTTTAGAAAATTAATTTATTTTACTCCATACCATTATAAAACATGTTCTTTTTCATATAAGAATACCTCTGTTTTAAAAAAAGGATGTCTATTTTGTACAATACAGTAAGCATTAGTATTTAATCTTATGCACTGCTACATTTACAGCACAGTGCTGCGCACATCCACTCACAAGTACTGCATCCAATAAGACCTGCTCCCAGATAACTGTGCATCATTTCATTAGTTACACACTAAAGAATACCAAAACAGATAGATTTTGCAGGTAAACAGAAATTGACTACATTGCACATTGTTTTTGCAAATCTTATATTCATCTTTCACTCTTCATTAACACGTTTCAGATATATAGCTCTATGTTCCACAAGCATCACCCTTCAGTGCAAAACACCAAAGAACCTCATGTTTTTGCAGCCTTAAAAGGCATCTCTTAACTTCAAAATCTGAGCCACAAAACACTACTAAACCTGCACAGGCTTGATCAACATTACATTTTATAATAAATTATTTTGTAGCAGCAGTTCCTACCCTTAACAGCCTATGCTGATGAAACATGCCCTGTATTCATTATGCTAGCAATTGTAATGTTATCTTTTTCCCATCCTGCAAATCATTTTTACAATGCTTTCAGAGTTCAATACCAGTAATATCATGCCCTCTATCTAGAATGACAGCATATTTCATAGTAAAGCAACTAAAATTCTGATCCTAATCAATTTCACAACACAGTACACCAGATTGTGCCACTGCACAGCAGCATTTTACCAGATGGTACTTCTATAGGTGCAAGCCTTGGATGTCAGCAATCACAGAAGTGGGAGAAGAGGGAAAAAGGTACTCTCAGTTTCTTTGTTTAAGAATCATTGCCTTGTTTGTGTTTCTTGGGGAAAGAGTCCCACAATAAAAAGGCATGCTATTACACATACTTGGATATTATAATTATTTTTTGTTATAACAAATAATATCCAAGTATAATATCCAAATAGTATCCAAATATAATATCCAAGTATGTGTAATAAAATAAAAAAACTTCATTTGAGTAGCATCTACTAGTAAAGAGTTGCAACAAACTTCTAAAGCTCTGATGAATCAAGAAAGAAGCAGCATTTTTTGTTTTTTCTGATAATGATACGAGAAAAATTACCATTTATTTAACATATACCAGTGCCCATTCAGGGCCCATACATTACAGGAACATTAGAGGAATAAGCCTCCATGGCTCACCCATTCCATTCTGTGTTATCAAACACAAAGCTTTTTTTCCCAGAACTAGCTACAATTCTGCAGGGCACTTTGACTCAAAAAACTGCAGGTCCCAGTTCAGGGCTCATGCCTTAACATTATGGGAATAAGCCTGTGTGGTGCACTCATTCCCTTCTGCATGATCAAACAAAAAGCTTTCTTTCAGAACTAGCTACAATTCTCCAGGACATCTGGACTCAAATAACTGCAGTTTGTTGCAGGTGTGATTAGTTAAAACAGTATCTTAGAACATACCAGTTCTCAGAGTCTGGGCATCCCAAGACTAATCAGACACTATTAAAAGATAAGCTTTTTTTTCTCTTCTTTGCATGCACAGAAGAGCAAAAATGCGCACAACTGAGACTCATCAGGCAGGCTCAACTAGGTAGTGCCACTGTATATACTCAATAAGTCCATCTCACGGATAACTCAAGGACTGATTTGGGGCCCAATTAGGAAATTTGTTATGACCTGCTGATATGTCAACCCCCCACCAAGCACCACAGGCTCCCCGCAAATCCCTGAAAAACCATCTAGAGGCTCTGATGTGGGCAAAGGAAGTCAAAGAAGTGATTGTCACAACTCCTCCAAGACTGAGGAGCTCTAGAGCCTTTTTGCTTCTCTACAAGGTGGGTGGCTGGCCTCTGTGCACCTCAAGCTGGGAAGAGTTGTTTATGAACTCTATGCCATGTTTATGTGTGTGTGTGTGTTTATATATATGTTTATGTGGAGTTGTTTATGAATTCTATGACAAAATAAAGATCACATTAAGCAAGCAATCTATATAGAATGTACCAATCTACTTGAAAGTTGAAAAGGTGAAAAAAGTAATGAAATCTTGCTTCTTTGTACTTCATAAAGAAAGCGCCACAGAATCATAGAATCATAGAAGTGTAGAGTTGGAAGAGATCACAGAGGCCACCCAGTCCAACCCCCTGCCATGCAGGAACACCCTCAAAGCACTCCCAACAGATGGTCATCAAGCCTCTGCTTAAAAACCTCCAAGGAAGGAGCCTCCACTACACTCCAAGGCAGCACATTCCACTGCCGGACAGCCCTGACTGTCAGGAAGTTCTTCCTGAGGTTCAGGTGGAATCTCCTTGCCTGCAGCTTGAATCCATTGCTCTTTGTCCTGGTCTCTGGAGCAGCAGAAAACAAGCCCTCTCCTTCCTCTACATGGCATCCCTTCAAATATTTAAACATGGCTATCATGTCCCCTCTTAACCTTCTCTTCTGCAGACTAAACATACCCAGCTCTCTAAGTCTATCCTCATAGGGCATTGCTTCCAGGCCTCTCACCATTTTGGTCACCCTCCTCTAGACTTGCTCCAGCTTGTCAATATCCTTCTTGAATTGGGGTGCCCAGAACTGAACACAGTATTCAAGATGAGGTCTAACCAAAGCAGAGTAGAGTGGTACCAGTACCTCCCTTGATCTAGACACCACACTCCTATTGATGCAGCCGAGAATTGCACTGGCTTTCAGTGCATATGATGTCCACGCCTCCCTTCTCTTCATCCCAAAATCATGAATCCTTCACTTTTTCTTCTAACCAGATCTTCAGACAAACTTCTAACTTAATTTAATAAGCTAATCAAGACCACAAGTAGCTACAGTTGCCACTGATGAACACCAATGCTGGTCTATATATCCCACTACCAAGGAACAAGAAAAGGAAATTCACACTATCTTGGGGAAAAGGGAGAGAGACAAAAGCCTCATGTGGATGAACATCTAGTATTATGCGACTGAGCCCCCACTTCCTACCCCCATACAGCCATGAGATTACTTTCATTTGGATTTTTAATTAACTGTAGTTTATTGTTATTTCTCAACCCAGAAAACTGGTGACAGATATATTTTAGAGAAGCAAGCCAATTTTAAACCAAAGTTTATGAATATGGCCACAGAATGGGAGAAAAAGGGAGATGAATTGCCTCTCCAGAATGCTTCCACAAATGGAATTTCATTTTTCAATCAGGGTGCAGCCCTCACAACACTTACTATGAAAACACACCCATTGTTTAAAAACAGAAGTGAATTTCATGCTAATTCCAGTTTTCCTCTCATTTTCTGACATTTTGGGCAGTCTGAGCAGCTGCCAGAGAGTCTCAGGGGCAGAAAATTAGTCCCCAAACCTGGCAAAGTTGCTTAAACCACAGTTAAAATTAATGAGTTTCAGGTTCAGAGGCCATCATAAACAGTGGTTAGTTGAAAACAGAAACACAATCTTTACTTCTCCATACTATGACTATGCCAGAAAGAAAAGCCTGTGTGAACACTCACGTTTAGGAATGGGGACTTAGTATCTACCCACAAATTTATTTTATTGTTATTTCTGTGTAGTGGTCAGAGATGAGGGAAAAGAAACTTTTTAAGCCTTGGAAAGTTATTGAATGGAATGGAGCTCTGGACTGCAGCCTAAGAAGTTGGTTTACAGGACTTACACATGAACAGGCTTCCTATATTGGAATTTTGGCCCCAACCTGAAAAAACGCTCTCTATCCTTTGTTTAAATATTATATTTGAATCAGTTCAGATGAGGTCTGTCTTAAGCAGCTTTTTCTCAACATGTTTGGGAAACTGCTAGCGTTATATTTTTCACTGATGCAGAAGTACAACTTCTTTTAGAAAATACAGAAATACAGAGAAGTCAAGTCCTTATTACATATAAATTTATCTGTATTTCCCTGAATTCTGAAGGAAATGAAGTGAAAACCAATGATTTTAGTTACCATATTTGCCAGAGTATAAGACACACCAGCATGTAAGACATGCACCCCATTTATGCATCACCAAATACTGTTTGCCAATGTATAAGACATACTTGCGTATAAGACGCACCCCATTTTCAATCGGAACTTTTCAGGGGGGAAAATGAGTTTTATACACCAGCAAATAGGGTACTTTATCTTGGTGCCTCTTTAATGCATTATCATTTTGTTGAAAATAATATATTAGAAAATTCAAGAAAACCAAGGCTAAACCACTAGAAGTTAACAACAGCCACAAACTTGCTTGGGAAGTATTTGAATGAATGTAAAACAGAGAAATTGAAATTACCAAGCTAACAATTTTTGGTGATTTCAACAGTAAATACCCTGTATGTTTGAGAACATATCCAACCTGATCCTATGTCAGACTTGAAAACAAGCGCAACACTTATTAGCTCACAAAAATTCTTATTAGTCTGCTTTAGAGTCATGAAGACTTGAAAAAAAATTACAGCCCCCAGGCCTTTATCTCCGTTTCCAAATAACTAATACTGGTACATGGTAGCATGAAAGAAAAGCTCAAGTGTGACTTCTTATCCAAATGAAAACCGTTCTGCCACAGGCAATTAGCTATTTTCAACCCTATTCGTTACAAGAAAACAGCTTCCAACTATGCTGCAGAGTCTAAAGCTTTCAATGCTTAGATAACAACAGACATACAGTTCAGTGATTTCTTCAGGCCAATTCACACATGAGGCTAGAGGATAGTTTCCATATTTGGCACACTCCGGAGTGAGTCCAAAACTTGTTCTTGTGCTACATTTACAACATACTGATTGGTACTGATCGATTTAAAAAAATAGAATTCAAGACACTTCTTGCACTTGTGGCCATTATTTGCTCGCTTTCATCTAGGTAAAAGCTGAGCAAGTGAGGGCGGCCTATTTACATGTACATGGTTCTTAGAAAATGGGCAATAATTTCAAAATAAATGAGGAAGAAATTATAAGCAGGGCATTTGAGAGATCGTTCACTGCCTTCTTGAATGAGATGTAACTATGGACTCATGAAAACGCTCATACTTTTGTCCTGAATATGCACTTCAACCTTTATTCCAAGGTGTGCCCAAGGTACCTATATAGTGCAACATGTCACATTTTCCTCCCAGTTTCCTCTTAAATTTATATAGAGAGCGAAGAAATTCGCCAACTTCATATATGGATTGTTGTATATATACACATTCTATATTTTGCTGCAGTTTATCAAATGCAAAGATCTTTCATTTGATTTAATAAAACACTAATTAAAAAACAAGGGTACATTGTTGCTTTTTAAGCTTTAATTTTTTAAAAAAACTGTCTATTTGTTTATCACCTTTCACTGATCAGCCTGACAGGGGCCTCCAAGGCAACGCACAACAGAGAACAACATTTTTTAAGAAACAAAAACTGTATTTTAAAAACCAGAATTTAAAACACAAATAACTATAAACAAAAGCTCATCTTGGTTTAAGGGGCCAAAAGTCACACAAAAAAGTGCAGTCTGGGCTGCTTGCCAGAAGCTCAAATGGGATGAAGCCAGTCTAACTGCCCTTGGGAGTGAATTCTACAATCAAGCTCTTACTACTGAAAAGGCCCTGTTTCCTGTAGTCACCATCCTAGTCTCTCAGCTAGCCTCTCATTGCTAAAACAACCTGTCCTATTATTTCTCAAATTAAAATGAGAATAAGGCCAGATCCAGTCCCATGCTATTAACCCCAAAGCTCTTTTTTTGCCACAGAATCACCATGAACATCAACTTCAAAGAACCCTGTATAGAATATTATACTCACCTGCTGCACATGCTGCTAAGAACTTTTCACTCTTGCAAGGCCGTCTTGCTATAAGATGAGTACAATTACTGTATTGCTAATAAGAAAAACATACTAGTGTTACTAAAAATTGCATACATATTTTATGGAGACAAGGCAAGTTGACCTCAGTTCCAAGTTAGAGACATACTATTGGAAACACTTAATGCACTTAAGCTACTACTATGAATACCGTATTTCGAAAGTACCCAAGGTATTAAATCTAAATGCATTTTATCTATTTTTTATTAATTACTATCATTACCTCAGTGTCAAGGAAAATACATTCAAGTTTCCAAAGCAATTCAACTAGGATCTTCTTTTCTTGGTTCTTAAATCCAGTTAGCTGGATTATCCTCGGTTTCTGGATGCCACTCTCCATCTGTTTATAAAGGAGATGCACAATAATAGTCACACAAAACATGAAAGTATGCTTGAGGCATCAGCCTTACGAAAATTTATGCACTTCTGTATTAATTCTACTGGAGGCTTTTGAAGCAGTCCTGGTAGGCAAAATAAATCTCCTCTCCAGGATTTCAACCTTTTTTTTTTTTTCAGGGCTAGAATAACTACATTTATATCCACAGCCCGTATCAAATACTGAATTCAGTCAAGATTTAATTCTAATTAGACTACGCACACTGAAAGTTAATCAGGATGGACATCAAGCCACATTGATTTCAATGGATGTAGCCTAAACCTGGATCCAACCCACAATAAACAACAGATTAAGAGCACAATCCTAATTCACAAAGACGCCCAGGGCCAGCTGAATTGGTACAAGGCCAGCAGAAACTGTGCTGAATTCAACTACTCGCAGTCTAGGCATGCTGGAAATTACTTTGGACTTCCGTAGCCTAACTTTGCGCCTTCACAGCAGCATAAAGCCCGGAGAAAGTTTGGATCTAGAATAATCCAGTAAGTAAACCTGCACTAGATCGGGCTACAAGTCTACCAGTAGAGAGCAGGCAACCCTATAACTCCATAACTTCGAGGGGAGTTTCAAGCGGCAGCAACTGACTCCCAAGGGATCTCATCGCTCTGCAACTACTTAAAGACAGGCTGCCCACGAAGGCGGCATCTCGGAACAGCTCTGCCGCCCCTTACGGACATTGCGTAGCCTGCTACGCCACCAGCGTATTCCGAGAAGCGTCCTTATTTGGCGCGCGAAAAAGAAGAGCCGCCCAGGCTGAGAGCAGGAAAAGTGAGAAGCAGAAGCGCAACTACGAAAGATTAGAAAAAAAGAGAAGTTCCTCATTTTCCACAGTCTCAAAGGAAGTGCCGATCGCTGCCCGCCCGGCAAAGCCTCCACGGCAGGGTTTGCTGGGTGGACGAAGAACACAAGGGCATTTCCGCACTACACTCTTATAGCGCGATGATTCCACTTTCAACATCCTATGGAATCCTGGGGTTTGCAGTTTAGGGAGGGGCCGTGCGGCCCCTCCCTAAACTGCAAACCCCAGGATTCCATAGGATGTTGAAAGTGGAATCATCGCGCTATAAGAGTGTAGTGTGGAAACGGCCTTCAAGTGTGTCTTAGCGTGTTCAAAAAGCACTCGTGTGAAGGCTTAAAAAAAGGGTGGGCAGAAGAAAAAGAGGAAACGTGGCAGAACCTTTAAGACAAACTGGTTTTTATTTTAGCACGAACTTTCTCGCATATAAACAACAGTGACAGTAAGGCCTCAGATATAGAAACAGGTACGCAGTTGTGGGAGGGGGACAGAAGGCAACAGGATCCAGAACGAGGCAAATGACGCCGTGTGGAGGAGCGTCCCCGAAAGCCCCCGCCTCTAAGCGCCCCCGGAAGCCCCCGAATACGCATTAAATCCAGCCCGGGCCATTTCCGCACTGGACTGTTATAGCGCGATGATCCCACTTTCCACATCCTCTGGAATCCTGGGGTTTGCAGTTTCGGGAGGGGCCGGACGGCCCCTCCCTAAACTGCAAACCCCAGGATTCCAGAGGATGTGGAAAGTGGGATCATCGCGCTATAACAGGCTAGTGCGGAAATGGCCCCGGTCTCCGCGCGTTTTACCTCAGGCCAGTCTCGCCGGCGAGCGCCAACGGCTCCTCCGGATCCCCTTCGCCGCCTCACGCTCTCCCTCCGCCTCCCGCTTCGCGCGCGCAGGACTCCTCAGGCCGCGAGGCTCCTCCCCCCGGATGTTTGAGCCCAGCCGTTCCGGCCCGTTGTTACCGACGCTCGTTGGTCTCCGGGGCTACCCGGCACCGAGAGGAGCCCGCCCGGCCTAGCGGGTAAGTGACGTCGGAATCCGTCCGGGTGGCGTTTCGGGAGGGAAAGGCGGGGAAGTTGAGCGGCGCCGGAGCGCTTCGGCGGAGACCCCCGCTTTTCCTTCAGCCAGCTGGCCCTTCAAAGCCTTCGCCTTTCCGACGCCGGCGGGCAGGTTTCCCCTCACAACGCGCACCCAAGTAGACCCTCGGCGGCGGGCACGGTCTCTGCTGGGCTGGACGCGCGGGCGCTTGGCGAGGGGCGCTCTCGTCCACGAAGGCTTGGGCCCGTAAGAAGACGGTTATTATCCCCCCCCCAAGAGGCCAGGAAACGCTGGCCATTTCCGCACTCGCCTGTTATAGCGCGATGATTCCACTTTCAACCTCCTCTGGAATCCTGGGGTTTGCAGTTTCGGGAGGGGCCGGACGGCCCCTCCCGAAACTGCAAACCCCAGGATTCCAGAGGAGGTTGAAAGTGGAATCATCGCGCTATAACAGGCGAGTGCGGAAGTGGCCTCTCTCCTTTGTTTTCGACTCAGTAATGCGAACGCGGCTGCTCCCGCTGGAACTCAGCCCAGGTTATTGCGGCCCCCTGCCACGCGTAGGGCGCAGCGAGGTTTTCCACCCCTGAGTAAATCCCGCTGAATCTTACGGAGTTTATCTCTAAGGCCATTTCTGCACTAGACTGTTATACCGCTGTGGGCCCCTCCCGAAGCTGCAAACCCCAGGATTCCAGAGGATGTTGCAAGTGGAGTAACAGCGCTATAACAGGCTAGTGCAGAAATGGCCTAAATATAGGCTTGCGCTGCTGGTTGTCACTGGTGCCACAAAGCTGCGTGTTCCCAGCGGTGCTGCTGTAACCTCACGGCTTAGCCCAGAAGGAGCTCCTTATAGATGATGTACCAGGTTAAGAAAAGGTCAAAGTCAGTAAGAGAGGATGAGGTCGCAGGGTATAAAAGTCCCAGCTCTCTTCTTCATAGTGCTGAACGACGGGATAGGGCATTCTCCAAGACCATTTCTGCACTATACTGTTATGGTGCTATGATTCCATTTTCAACATCCTGTGGAATTCTGGGGTTTGTAGTTTACTGAGGCCAAAGAGCTCTCTGGCTGAGGATTCCAAATGCCGCTCCCTAAACTGCAAACCCCCAGATTCCATAGGATGTGGAAAGTGGAATAATAGCACTATAACAGTGTAGTTGGGAAACGGCCAAAGTCTCAGCTCTCTTCACAGTGCTGAAGGTCCAGATTTGGGTTTCTCCAAGTCATACATTGACTCTGAATAGAGTTATGATCTCTTTGAGGTCTTTAAACATAATTTGTACGCATTGTGTAATAAAAGTATGTGTTAAAGATTCACTCCCGACCCCATAATGGGAGTTGTGTGTGAGCTGTCTTCTAAATAAAGTGTTTTTTAAGCCATGAGCTTGTGTAAAAGTCAAATGTGTCTATGGGCTAAAAAGGTTTGTGCTTACAGAGGGAAAGCTAGGCCTATTTATATGGAATTGTGAGAAGTCTGATCCCAGAAATATTGTCATACCCAAACTATGCTCTTTGTTTTGCCTTTGGAGCCTCTCATTCTTTAACTTAAGGCCTGTATCCTAGTCACATAAAGGCCACAATCAAGGCACAGCTGTAGTATGTCAAGGTAGGCTGAGTTTAGTACTTAGTACTTAAAGGCTTAGTACTAGAGGCTTCTTCCTCTAGTCAGTGTATAGTGTTCTTGTTGGGAGAAGGTGATGCACTTGAGGAATGATGGAGATGTTACAACTATCTTTACTGCCTTTTTAAAATTCTTGTCTTGGTTTGACAGATCATTAGTGGCGTGTGATTGGGGAATTGACACATATGATACAGTAGGAAATTGCAGATCAGCACAGTGAGAAAGCTCCTACTACCTACCTTGCACAAGTTCTTTGTAACTTTGGGTATGAGAACTGCTGTGTTAAAATGTGGTAAAGCACACATGGTGATACATCTTCTACATTTTGGGAATGGGGAGAGGTGCTGCAGCAGTTAACATGGTGATATAAATCAAAGATGAAGCCCAACAGAGTTTGTGGAAGAATTTTTGCAGAGTTTGGGGCAGAAGCTTTCTACCTATTCAGACACAATTCAGCACCAGTTGATATAACTGAAGATATACAACTACAAGTGTAACAGCTCATTGTTTTCATCTTTTTCAAAAATAAGCTTTGTGTGATCTATGTGTCATTATTTCATTAAAAAATCGTCCCCCTTTTAACCTTCATCCTATGATATAGATTATTCTAGTACTTCAGAGTCATGTTTTGTTGCAGAACTCACAGAAATACTTCTACAAAACAGGAAACACAACCTCAGGAATTTTAAACAATGTCCCAAGTTTTACCAGTGGCCATGTACAGATTTTTTTTTCTCCGCAGACAAAAGCACTTTGTATAAAAATTATCCCCACAAATATATTGCATTTTGCATTTAGTATGTGCGACATGGTACAAAGAAGTAGGTACAAAGTTTTCTTGTGAGAAACATGCATCCCCTTGCTAAGTGATCGGGAGAAAGGGATAGAAGGACCTGATATAGCCATGCACAGACAGTTCACTGGAGGCCTGTAAGAAACATTGTTTTGGAACTCTTATGTCTAAAGAAGGATGCAAACCAAGAATCAAGTGCTGGAAACTTTGAACTGCTCTTCAAGGAAAGCATTCTTTAAAACATAATCTGTTAGAAAATAGAGAAGTGTTGTGCATATTCATTTACCAAAGTCAATGTGAGGAAGCCCCTTGATGTCACTGGGTGAAATCACATATTGGCCTTCTTATGTGTGGGGTGAGTGTGCCTTAAATAAAATAATTCAAGGAATTGAATCCTCTAGTCTTAGAATACTGCCATTTCAGAGCAGTAATTAACAAACTGAAGAGATTTTGTACATTCACAAGGTACTTGAGGTTGTCGCCCTTGTGTGCCCTCAAGTCTTTTCCAACTTATGGCGACTCTGTTGTGGGGTTTTCTTGGCAAGATTTGTTCAGAAAAGGTTTGCCTTTGAGTTGCTCTGAGACCATGAGAGGGTAACTTCCCCATGGTTACCCAATGGGGTTCCATGGCCAAGAAGCAATTTGAATCTGGGTCTCTTGGAAACCAAGATGACTAAACTAAGTGTCGTACTTTGGCCATATCGTGCAAAGATAGGACTCAGTAGAAAAGCCAATGCTTGGGAAGGTGGTAGACAGTAGGAAAAGAGGAAGACTGCATTACAGATGGATGATAGACTCAAGTCAAAGAAAACATGTCCCTGGGTCTGCGAGACCTGAATAAGGCAGTTGAGGATAGTGTTCATAGGGTTACCAAAGGTCAAAGGCAATTTGATGGCAGTCATAGGCCACTGCTCAGACTGCTACACCACACTGGCACTCTTGAGGTTCAACAAGGAAATGAATGATACACAGCATCACTGCTGAATTAGCTGCCTTCAGAACACTGGACTCTGTTGAGCAGTTTTGAATGTGACGCACACCAACGATACATCTAACCATTGAGAAACAATTGAGTGCCAGTTCTTGTAGATTGTGGTAATTAAACCAGGAAATTCTTGGCTTCTGAAGGAAGACTTTCACCTGCCAGGCAGCCAAGTAATCACAGGAAGCCCAGCTTGGTTATAGTGTGTTGATAATACTAGTCGAACCATGTTTCCACACTGAATGAAATGTAGTGGGAGATCATTTTTTTTCACCTGCTTCCTCCAGCTTAGAAATGGTAGAAAGTAAGCCAGAGGTTAAATGGATACCGACAGCATTTAACAAAATAAACCATATTCCCTCTACCCAGCAAAAGATAAGAAAACTGGCAATTAGTGCACAACGAGTGGGAAATTTGCTTACAAAATTGACTGGAGCATGCAGGTTATATCTTGTTGTCTGTAGAGTGGGTTGTACAATGGATTTCCCCAACAGGAGGGCATGAGACATTTTTATTCCCTGAAGTACAATGGATTTCCTCTAGTGTCAGAAGACACCCCAGAGGTTACTTGCTTTTTTTATAAAAAAGAATCCACATCGATGAAGCTTAAACAATTCATTGCTATTCAAGTAGAACATTCTTAAATAGCTGTACTGCTTGAGTATACTTCTGTAATACCTTATTCCTTAACTCAAGGCAATGCTGTATACTTGTAATTTTGTACTCTGTTTTAATGTACTTTTATAACCCACTTCATTGAAAAGTAATTAACTAAAATAGTGCTTCCATATTCTTAAGCATGATTTTGTCACATCCCTGTTGATATATTTTTTTCAGCACTCTTTCTTTGTTAAGTACGTTAGAATATTTATCCTCTTTGTTCATGTATCATCCTTGCAAGTTAGGTTATTAATATTAAAAGACAGCAGCTTGCCCAATGCTGCTATGGGGATGGTTCATCAGAAAAACCAAACTGTTCTTATTTGATGATAATAGTATTTATCAGTTATATGGCCCTTAAAATTGTTCCAAGTATTATGACTTACATATACAGCAAGGGTGGGCAAACTGCTGCCGTCCAGAGGTTGCTGGACGGCAGGGTTCTTCATCTTTTGTTATGTTGGCCAGGAATGTTAGGAGCTGCAATCCAACAACCTCTGGTAGGCCATACTTTGCCCTTCTCTCGTTTATGTATTTTTGTGATAAGAGAACTTGATTTTATTGACTGAGTTTTAAATGGATGATTTAAAAAGTCTTATAAGAAAAAACATTGAATGCCCGCTGCCCAAGAGAAGCAAATAATATACTGCAGATGGAAGAGAGTGGTCTGAGATTAGGGAACCCTTTTTTCCCTCTCATCTCAGGGATAATAGGCTTCGTTAATATTCTATTTTCTGTTAAAAGCTGTGAATCTCAGGCCTCTTTTATGTGCTATCTGCTCGCTGCTGCACCTGTAGTTGTTCCTATACTGCTTCAGATAATAAACCTTGTAAATTACATGTGGACACTACTACAGAGGTATATAACTATACAGTCCATCCTAATAACATGAATTGCAGATACAGATATTATGTGGCGTGACTTGAAAGTAAGAAGCGAGGCAGCAACTCTAACACTCAAGGAGACATGAGAAGCAGTTTCCAGAGATTACCCACAAATAACACATTGTAGAAGATTAAAGGGACTGCATCTGTGAATTTGATGTGCTTAAGTTATATATTTGTTCTTTCCTTAATGTAACCGTACTTTCAAATTAGGATCACACTAGGCATTGTACAATGAAAGAAAATGACATGCCTCTGTTTGTGGCGTACAATACATCATAATATTGATTCAGAGAGTATAAACTGTCTTGGAACAAGTACTTACTGTATATTCAAAGCCTGTGTAGGGTCTCTCTATGCCAGAGTGGAGAAACTGCCTTTGCAGATGCTGTAGGATTTCAGTTTCTATACACCCCAGCCAGCGGGCTTGTGGTCAGAGATGATAGGAGATATAGTCCAGTGACCTCTGGAAAGTCACAGTTTCCCTAACCCCACCATATGTAGAAGTTGCATAAAGAGGCATGGATTGTATCATCACTTAGATTTTTTAACACATTGACAGAGATCTTTCCTTCTGAGTTTAAATTATATAAGGAGCAGAACTGCCAGCTCAGTATAGTTTAATTTTCCTTTGCTTTTTCTTGCTTTCTCTTTTAGTTTTAAAAGATAAAAAAATCCTCTTTTTTGAACCCTTTCACTTACTCAGGCTACAGTTTGAAGGTGCTCAGATAGTAGTTCCTTTTGCCTCCTGTGCACTTTTTTCGCAGTGAAAATTCCTTCTCAGTTGCTTTTACTCTACAGAGAAAAAATATGTGCTTATGCGACTCTAGTTGTCTAGTGCAGAAAGTCAGTTGGATAACCACCAAGTTCTCTGCTGTTGGTATGCATGATACATCAAGTAGGCTTATGCAGCATTGGTACATTTTGTTTTCTCTGACTCTATCCGTAGGAAGACTGTGACATGCAAGTTTATTCTTTTCCCGCTCCTGCAACTACAGTTACATTTGAGATGGCTCAGTTGTATACCAGGGGACAGTTATCACAAATGACAAGTACCCAGTTGTATGGAAATAACTAATGTATATATTCAGCTACATTATGTTTATAGATAAATTTTATGTTTTCTCCAGGAAGATCAAGGAGATGCATGCAGCTTTCCCTTCTACTTTCTTTCCACAATCCTGTGAAGTAGGTTAGGCAAAGAAGACACGGCTGGCCCACGTTAAGCCACCAGACTACATGGCTGAGCAGGGATGTGAATCTGGGCTTCCCTAGTAGTAGTCCAACACCCAGGCTACTTCCCTTCACTTTGTATAGTGAAGCTGAATGTGACATTCAGCACAAGAGTTCAACGGAAGATTCAACACAAGAAACTGCCTTTTCTCTTCTCTTACAAATGGTAGGGTTGGCCATATGAAGACATACACCATTTCCGCACTACAGTGTTAAAGTGCTGCTATTCTGTTATCAACCTCCTATGGAATTCTGTGGTTTGTAGTTTAGGGAAGGGCACTTCGAATTCTCAACCAAAGAGCTCTTTGGTCTCAGTAAACTACAAACCCCAGAATTCCACAGGGTGTTGAAAGTGGAATAGCAGCAGTTTAACACTGTAGTGCAGAATTGGCCATAGTCTATGAGGAACATTTTCACATGCTTCCACATTGAACCATAAAGTGTGTAGTCAGTGATTTTAAACTTATAAGCCTCTTTGTTTTTGGATGAAGCTGAAATGTTTATGAAAATATTATTTTACTAATTTTTTGGTTAAAAATATATTTCTGCTTAGTTTTGTTTTTCTAAAGTAAGCTTATTTGACTTGTCTGAACATGTTGGAAATCTGGTGCTTAGTGTTCACAGCCAGGAAGATACTGACAAGTTCAGTCAAAAGGAAAACAGGAATAATTTATGAAAGGAACTGTAGATAATGATGCCAGCCAGTTGTTTTAAAGTGCATCTGTCTCACCTTTAATGAATTAGGTTTGTCAACAGTATATGCTTTATGCACTACTTCTAATGAAATGGCATAGCAGCAGCAGAGTGTACTTTGAGGTTTATTCTATCAAAGCTTTTTGCTGTCTTTAAATAGACCTTTTAAATAATAGATACTAAAAACTACATTTAAATAACATTAAGGTTGTGACACAAACACCAAATGACAAACTTCAGACAGTTCAAAGTCTGACATCTTGTCATTAACTCATATCATTGGTTTTTTTAAAAAGATACACAATGTATGATTTAAGGGACTGAGTGGCAGCTTAACTTTATATATCCTGGCTTTTGTTATTGGTGTCACAACCTTACTGTCATTTTCACTTAGGCTTTCACGCTTCTTTTGCTAATTTTTTAGAAGAAAAATAACTGAATGGCACATCTAAAACAGGCACACAGCTTCTTCAGTAGCTTGCTTTGAGCCTCAAACTCAAAAATAGAAAATGGTGTCTTAGTATAGAGTGTTTGTGTCTAAGACACCAGTCCCTTGTTTTTTTGTCGTAAACCATACAAACATACCCTTTCCAGATAATGTTTTTTATAATTTCCCTAATATTTTACTACATTTGTTATGTCCTGCCTTTTAGGATATAAATCCTTCAAAAGTAGTTCACAATTACCTTAACTGAAAATATACTAATAAAATAAGAATAAAAATATGAAAATACAAATAATTACAATCCTTCTCATGAGATACCCCATGTAGGTTGGAAAAGACAGTCCAGCTGGTATAAGAAGTTGCCTGCTGTTCTTTTACCCTGTTTCTCTGGATTCCTGCCCACAGGGCATTTGGTGGTAAAAGATCTTCTGAGATGGTACAGTGGGACAGTCCAGCGGGAGTAGGGTCTAAAATGATTTTTGCCCCTCTCACCTCTGCCTCCTGGAATCCTTTGCATGGAGAAGACAGAAGATAGCCTGAAGGGAATTAGACAGACAGGGGAACTTTCTGCACTGTTAAGTGCTATTATTCCACTTCCAGCATCCTATGGAATCATGAGGTTTGCAGTTTAGGGAGGGGTATTTAGAATTCTCAGCCAGAGAGCTATTTGGCCTCAGTAAATTACAAACCCCAGAATTCCACAGAATATTGAAAGTAGAATAATAGCACTATAAGAGTGTAGTGTGGAAAAACCCAAGGTTAAGCCGGTGCCTTGTGTTATCTTTGTATTCCTTCTGAATATTACTCCATAGGGCAGCTGGTAATATAAGCCCTAATATATGATACCATAGCTCTTGTGCAATGCTTAACATTTGATATTTTACAGATTTATTTACCTAAGAATTGCAATCACATGTTTCCTGTGATTTGTGCTTTATGTAATTTTATTGTTCTATTTTTATTTATTTAAAATATTTCTATTTCTCCTTCCATTAAAAAAGCATTCAAATTAGCTAATAGGATAAAATTAAAATATACACTATGTACAGTAATAGGAAAACTGAATATCTAAAAATATTTGAATATTTGAAAAAATCTAAAAAATAAAAAACTGAAAATATCTAAGATAATTAAAGCAGCAAAATCACACATGAAACAGCAAAGAGAATAAGGGTTAAATTAGTCTCGTAATCATTCTTAAAAATTGTTCCAGGACTGGAATAAGAATAGGAAAGTCTTCACAGATCACTAGCAGAAGCAGGGAGGTGAAAGAAATTGATTGAGTGGAGAAGGAATCACTGAGTATGTCTATGACAGGAGAAAACTTTCTGTTCCATATGATCATGTCCAGAGACTATTGCACTTGCTCCTGATCCATTTAAAAGTATAAATCAAAGCACCTTTTGAAGACATACATGAGTTACTATCTGAAGGATGAACTTTTTGTACAGATATCTGTTAGTATACTGAAAGTATCAGTATGCTTCAGTATATTGAAGATGTCAGTATACTTCCAGGTGCTGCTAGTTCATGCTGCTACAGCCTGCTTTGTATGAGTTGCTGTTTCATGTGCTTTAGGGTATCTGAATAGTTCATGCAAATTCATACACACAGTACATGCAGAGGATGCGGCTTTCTTTGCTTATAGGAACAAAAATGTTCTCTGTATTGTGCTTTCTCAATTTAAGTTGGGTTTTCCACCATCTGCACTTCCATTGGTATCATTCCTTTTTCTGCTCCCTGAGGTCCTCTATATCAAGAAACCCACTTAGCAACAAATCTGGGAGGAGGACATTAGGTAATAATGGTGTCAATAGCCCTAGTCAGCTCTTGATTCCATCTATTGACCAGGACATCAACAGGATCATCAGTGGTACTAGCCATACCCCCCCCGAGGCCTTCCAGAGTCCTGAAGGGCAGACCACCTTAATAGGTCCACCACCCCTACAGGAACAGATAGTAGCCATGATACTAAATCTGACCAGAAAATTATCTGTCAATGCCAACTTGGAGGTATTAATCGCCTCCACCCATAGATCTGTATGCTCAGAGCTGAAAACATCGTCAAGGGTGCAACCTGTAGGACCTGAAAGCAGTGAGATAGATCCATGTTTGTCATGGATGCCATGAACTCCCAAGATGCACCTAACAGACTGGTCTCAAATGGGATGTTGAAATCACCCATGATCAAAAGTCTGGGCAACTCCCAACACCAACTCTGAGACCAGTTCCATGAGCTTGGCACTGGAGTGGGCAGTACAGTAATAGAATCCTGAGTCTATAACTGGTCTTCAGGTTCAGGTAAACTCACTCAATGTGGTTCAGCTTCCTAATAGATAATCTGCTCAGATTAAGTTGGTCTTTATAGACTGCAGCTACTCTGCCTCTGCCTACTTTCTCTCACCTACTTAATAATACAATAGCCTACTGAGAGAGCCTGAGCCCATATTGGGCTGCTGTCATCTCCCAGCTAAGTTTATGTTGAGCGTGCCAGGTCAGCCTCCTCATCTGTAAGGAGATCGCAGATTGTATATGCTTTATTTTTAACTGACTTGGCATTATACAGGAGAAAGGTGAGGTTTTGTGGATGGCTTAGTTTGCTCTCCAGATTCCTGGGGATGGCAGGATGACTGGAAGGTAAGAAAAGTATTAAGCATCTCTCTCTTCTTCCTTTCAAATGACATGTCACCCTGCCATTGCCATATTTCTCTCTGCCCCAGATAACTCATGTTGCCACCCAAATTCCTTTTATACATTATGGTCATATCAACAATAACCATCATAAAACTGTTAAAGGACAAATTGGAAACCCAACTGTAATGTTCCCCAGTCTTCCACTTTTGCTTCACTCCCAATACTCCTAGCTAAACATTTTTCCCTTCCTTTCCTTCTCCCTATCTTTCTCCTTCTCTTGAGTCTTTTTCCTCCTGCTACAGTTTCTCCCTGCACCCATCTTCCCCTTCATTCACTTGCCCCTCTGTGACAGTTCCACTCACCAGTCTGGCCCCACAGTTCCAGATCTTTGACCTTCTGTGAGTCACCTTGCCTCCTTTCCCCTTAAGATCCCTTCCTGGATCTGGCATGTGGACCTCAAAGTTATTCCTGTAAGGATAGGTAGTTATGTTGTTCATTGAGTTTGTGATGGGTAAGCATGATCAGACACTGTATCAAAACTTCATGGGAGCAGCTGGACACAGCTGTAAAAAGAATAAGCTAGTAGAAGTTTATTAATACACAACTAGACCAGACATTAACTCCTAAACTATTTAATCATTCACAGCTCCCCAAAACGATATACAAATTTCTTCCCCAGCTGACTGTCCTAGCTCAATTACAGCTTTTCCCTGTCTCTGTTCCATCTTTCTCCTATCTCTCTGCAGCCCTTTCCTTATCTCTAAGCCATCTTTTCCCTATCTTTAACCTTTCTGTCAGTTTTGTATCTTTTTTCTTCCATAGGCCTCCCATCACAGCATTCCCTGAGCTGTGTTTGGCTGGCACATACCAGACTTGCCCAGGCCCTCCCTTCACACCCACCCACCCACCTTTCTTTCTTTCTTTCTTTCTTTCTTTCTTTCTTTCTTTCTTTCTTTCCTTCTTTCCTCTCTCCCCCACCCGCTTACTCTTGCCTGAGTGTGTTTTCTTTCCCTTTTCCTCAACTCCTGGCTCCATTTGTCTTCTTTCTTTTCCCCCATCCATCCCTTTTTCCCATTCTGTCTCCTCATAGCTACACTCATTTGCCTCCTTTTCCTTCTCTTTCTCCCCCCCACATGAAAATTCCTTGAAATCATGATTAGGATGTGTTAGATTTACAGTCTTTTACAGTTGTAACTCTCATTAAATTCAGTAACATTTGTTTCTGATTTGTCTTTATTTCTCTTTATTTCCTTAGTGGTCTCTCTCTTATCTCTATAATTCTTACTATATTTCTCTTCTTCCTTTTCTCTTCTCCCTTTCTATTCCTCTCTCTTTTTGTCTCATCTTCTTTTTCCTTTGGCCTGTCCTCTGGCTCCATCTCCACAGTCATTGCAAATATGATTATGAACATGATTATTTGGGGAGTGAGGAAGAATTCCACCACCTAACTCTAGGTCACTGATTAATGGGAGCAAATCCATTAAAAGCAGACTTTGAAAAGCTTTCTTTCTTCATGGAAAAGTTTCCTTGATTGGACTACAACTTGCACATGTGGTTAAAAATAGTGTTTGGGAAAGTAGAACAGAATTGAAAAATGTTTGGGTTTTATTGTTCAAAGCAGAGCATGGAAACTTTTTTTGGTTCAGCTACAACTCCCATAAGTTCTTAAAAGTAGTGTTTGCAAAAGTGTTAAAAACAGAGCTGGGGAAAAAATCATGTTGGTTCCTTTCAATGCAGATACTGAAAAATTTATTTTCCAACTGTTTTGAATCTATATTGTTTTTAACTATGTTGTTAACTACTTTGAGTCCCATTATTGGGTGAAAGGAATAACAACAGCAGCAACAACAAAATAATAATTCAGATTTTGTCAGACACTGTTATCTCCTTTCATTCTTTTCAATGCATTTTCTTAACATCAAGTATAGTCATTCTTCTGAATCAAGAATACCTGTTATAAGTGAATGCATATTACATCTGTGTTTTAGTGAAGATAGTGTACATTTGATTGGTGTTTGCTGACATTTATTTAAGAAGGCCAACAGACAAGTTCTTCTTCATCATGATCAGCATTTTATTGTACAGTCACAGACCCAATATAACAAACAGAGGATGGCCATTAGATGTATAATCATTAAAACATATGCATCTTTAGAATACATATGCTTCTTTAAAATGCATACACGTCTTAATGTATAATATAATACAGAGCATAAAAGCATGAGATATACATTGTGATTAGGATGAAGAAATATTGTGAGACCTTTAACCAGAGAAGAGAAATTTAGCAACTAAATCTCAGTCAGTTATTTGTTTATTACGATCAGTAGATCCATGCGGGAAGGGAACCTGAAAATATAACAAAACATGTACAAAAAAGTTAAGAGGAAAAAATCAGAACAGTAAAAACAATCATGAACTCTTATCTACTACATAGTGAACTCTGATCCTGTCTGCCTCTGTGGGAAATTGAACAAGAGCCAGAGTCATTTTTGGGGACTTGTCTTCCAGCAACAGCCTGATATAAAATTGATCTGCAAAAAGGAAAAAGGAAAACTAACTCCTAAGCAATAGCAAAAACCAACAAACTTAGAAGTTAGGAATAAAATGAAGTGTAACTTGTAAGAAAATAAATTCACATCTAAAAATTATTGTCTAAGATAAATTTTATACAGTTACTGTTCACTTGGTGAACTATATATAAAATCATCAATAATTAAATATTTAAAACCAAAATAGACATACAGAAATTACGTGAGAGAAAAACCTTATGATTTCTACAGGCAGGGCTGATGCAATGAATCATAAAGTTGTTACATATCAACTTCGATTGGGAGGAAGAGCAATATTGGCTACTCAGGACTGGTAGTCCATAAGCATAGTCAAATAGCCATAGTCCTGTGGATAGTCGAATGCTTGTAAAGCACTAGTGGAATATCTCCTGAAAGGAGGGGGTGGGGAAAGTTGATGGTTCCTGTTGCTTGATATGGCACCTGAATAGTCTAAACAGCCAGACATATTTCGATGTAACAGTCTTCTTCAGTGGCCGGATTTTTCTTCAAATCTCTTGTGCCTCCCACAAATAAATTATACAATAGTTGCGTAAAGAAGGAATCTTCCATAACTCCTCCAGTCTTATCCCCAGTGCTGTTCAGCCCAGTGCTATTCAACATCTTTATCAGTGACTTGGATGACGGAACAGAGGGCATGCTTATCAAATTTGCAGATGAAACCAAATTGGGAGGGGTTGCTAATATGCCAGAGGACAAGATCAAAATGACCCTAACAGATTAAAGAGCCAGGCCAAGGCCAACAAAATGAATTTCAACAGAGAGAAATTTAAGGTCCTAAACTTAGGCAGAAAAAATGGAATGCACAAATACAGGATGGGGGACATGACTGGATAACAGTACATGTGAAAGGGATCTAGGAGGCTTGGTAGACCACAAGCTGAACATGAGTCAGCAGTGTGATGCGGCAGCCAAGAAAGAATGGGGAAAAGACCATTTGCCTCCATTCTAATTATTCTTGGTTGCATCAACGTGATTCTTGGTTGCATCAATAGGAGTATGGTGTCTAGATCAAAGGAGCTGCTGGCACCACTCTATTCTGCTTTGGTTAGACCTCATCTGGAATACTGTGTCAAGTTCTGGGCACTTCAATTAAAGAAGGATATCGACAAGCTGGAATGTGTCCAGAGGAGGGTGACCAAAATGGTGAAGGGTCTGGAATCCATGCCCTGTGAGGAGCATCTTAGGGAGCTGGGTATGTTTAGTCTGCAGAAGAGAAGGTTAAAAGGGGACATGATAGCCATATTTAAATATTTGAAAAGATGTCATGTCAAGGAGGGAGTGGGCTTGTTTTCTGCTGCTCCAGAGACTAGGACAAGGAACAATGGATTCAAGCTGCAGGAAAAGAGATTCCACCTGAACCTCAAGAAGAACTTCCTGATGGTCAGAGCTGTCTGGCAGTGGAATATGCTGCCTCGGAGTGTGACAGAATCTCCTTCTTTGGAGGTTTTTAAGCAGAAGCTGGATGGCTATCGGTTGGGAGTGCTTTGATGTGTGTTCCTGCGTGGCAGGGGGTTGGACTCGATGGCCCCTGTGGCCTCTTCTAACTCTATGATTCTATGAATAGGAGGGAGAGTACCGGAAGGGAGAAGGAAGGAACAAAGTGCCTTTCCCCTCATTCCATTCCTTTTTGCCTCTTGCCTCAGCCTGCATTTTCAGTGGTAGAATCAAAGGCAAGGGAATGGTAGGGGGAGCTCCAGAGAGGAGAAGGAAGATGCATGCATGGCTTACTTCCCCCCACCCCCATTCTCTTGCTTTTTGCCTCAGCATGTGTTCTCTGTACTGGGGCCAAAGTCAAGGGAATGGGAGGGGAGCCCCAAAGGGAAGAATGAAAGAGTGCATATGCCTCACCCCCCATTACCTTGCTTTTTGCCTGGACGTGCTTTCCTCCCTTCTTTGCCCCAGCAAAACACAAAGGAATGGGAGGAGGAGAAGGGGGGAAGGTAGATGAGTG
The DNA here is from genome assembly GCA_948474755.1 of Ctenosaura bakeri. Lineage (NCBI taxonomy): Eukaryota > Metazoa > Chordata > Lepidosauria > Squamata > Iguanidae > Ctenosaura > Ctenosaura bakeri. The sequence goes on along the minus strand of CAOLHI010000879.1, from coordinate 84,242 downwards.
CCTTGCCAATAATCAGATTTGCAAAGGTCAAACTGTGAGTCTGAAGGGAGGACTGTACAGTATAATGGACTTGCAAATGTTTCTGAAAGATTGTGGTGCTGTCCAAAGTAACACTTTATAGCAGAAGGCAAAGTACACTTTCCTGATGTGGTTTGCAAACAAGTAGCCTTTTTCTGTTGCACTAAGCACTCTTACATTGTTCATGTGGATTTGTAGGAGAGAGGAGGAACTGTATAAGGAAAGACTGTAATGATGTGGTTAAGGTTTGGTTAAGGTTGGTCGTATTGTTGTATTAAGGATAAAGAATAACTGTAACCATATGTATTGATGTGCTGGTGCTGGTAAGAAATAAGTAACAGATAACATAATAGACTGTATTCAGTAAAGTTATGTGTGTTATTAATCATATAAATACCTACTGCCCGATCTCCATTAGAAAAGCTATTGTAAACTAGAGTTTAAAACACTAGAAAAGCAGCTTTTACACAGACACAGTAGTGGAAATGGATCTAGTAAAAATCATAGTGGCAGAAGTATCTTAGGAAGACTGTGAGAAGGAGTTTCTGTTTGACAATTTGTATTTTCTTAATATCTCTATGAAACTTCTGAGGACTCATCTAGATTTGGGGACTGAGGTGTCGTCAGCATGCAAGTGACACCCAGCTTTGTCCTTCCTTTTCATATCATGCATTTGAGATAATTAATATTCTAAAGCAGGACTTAGGCATGGTAATAGAATATGTGAAGGTCAATAAATTGAGAGTTGGTTCAGGCAAGATAAGTCTGTATTTGTTGATCGACTTGCAGGTTCCTGTTTCACTAGGGATGGCAATTTTCAGAAAGACTGAAAAATGTGGTATTAGCACACTTTACAGACTGAAACTCACTTTGTTACTTTAGGAATATAAAATGTAAAATGCATTACAGACAATTATGTTTGGTATAATGTTACGATGTTTCACATACGAAAATAATTTTTTTCAGACAATAGCTACAAATAGTTATTGTTTTTCAGACAATAGTTACAAATTTAGTTCCTTTTTTTAAAATTATTTTTTGTTAGAAATGGAACTACTAGGTTCTGAATTAGAAGGAAATTTTTTTATTTGTCAATTCATGAAGAATAGACAAAAAACTATATGTGTGTGTATGTGTGTGTAAGACACCAGCATTAGTAAAACTCCTGGCCCATATCAACTGCTTTCCTCATCATGCCAACAGTCAGTTGGTTTTGATCATCATCCCTACTCACCTTCCCTTAAAGTTTTGGGTCTTATATAGATAATTATTTCATTAGTGTATCGTGCTGCTAATATTGATGGTCACAAATTTGGACAGGGGGGCAGGTGCTGTTTGGGAGTAGGTGGGGCCAGTGTTCCTGTCATACCTGATAAGGACAGGTTCCCTAATGGGCCTTGGTGATGTTAGTAACTGGGTTACACCCAACTGGGCTCTGCCTCGCTCTCTGATTGCAGAGAAACCACACAGTGGCTTCCGTTCAAGTGGGTTCCCACCTTTGACATTACACACCACTGGTTGGGTGAATGGATATCCATTGGCCGGCACGCAGGTTGAATGATGAATGAGTTGCAGTTGACTAGGAGGTGGTCTAAGTAGTGACTGGATCCAGGGTATCAACATTACCGACTGAAACTGATTGTTCTAATCATGTCATATCCAGTGTTAATAATTTATTTGTCACTCTTAGTGCTTTCACCATGTCATTTATTTCTGATCTTACTATCTGCAGCCTGCCTCCTCATGTGTAAAGTGTGTATCTGTCTGTAATTCTAGATAACACTTCATACTTTGGATGAAACAGATTGTAGTTCACAAAATCTTTCCAATGATAAAATTGATTTTTTTTCAGGTATCAAAAGTTTCTTTGTTGTTTTTTATTATCTTTTGTTTGACCAACAGTTACTATAATAAACAAGCTTTGACTCTTTTTGGTCAGGATGCAATGGTCTACTTCTACTAGACCTGCTGCTTCTGCTGGAATCACCACCCACTTCCCCCAATACTGCCGATTCCCATTTCTCTTAAAAACCTATTTTGAGGCTTTGGGAAACCCTCTCCAGAGCCATATTTTGCGCTGCTGCAGTAAGTGATAGGGGAAAAAAATATTCTATGTCTGCAAAAATTAATATATTTCTCAGCAAGCTCTCAATATAAGGAAAATGCCAGGGTGTTGGGAAATGGAGGTGGGGTAGTGTAATTTTGTGACTCACATCTCTAGCTTTAACCACAAAATTTTACAAGGGCTTTCATTGCTTCTACTAGGTGTGTGAAAGGAATGTAGCAGAGACTACTCCTGTGTTTTCAAGGCAATTTCTAATTGTGTGCATATATCAGCAGAAACAGCAGCAGTGCTCAGGGTTTCCAGGAATGACTTAATAGCTACCTCTAAGTGAGAAATACCTTTACTCAATGCTGACTGTTGAATAAGCAACTGTTCAACTCCATAACCGCAAATAAACAATTACCCTGAGTTTTTACAAGCTGAGTCTCCATAACCTTCACCAGTACTTTCTCCCAGGTTGCCTGGTATAGTAGAATTGTAGAATCATAGAGTTGGAAGAGACCCCAGGGGCCATCCAGTCCAATCCCCTGCCATACAGGAACACACATCAAAGCATTCCCAACAGATGGTCATCCAACCTCTGCTTAAAAACTTCCAAAGAAGAGAGACTCTACCACACTCCGAGGCAGCATAGTCCACTGCCAGACAACTCTGACCGTCAGGAAGTTCTTGAGGTTCAGGTGGACTCTCCTTTCCTACAGGTTGAATCCACTGGTCCTTGTCCTAGTCTCTGGAGAAGCAGAAAACAAGCCCACTCCCTCCTTGGCATAACATCCCTTCAAATACTTAACCTTCTCTTCTGCAGACTAAACATCCCCAGCTCCCTAAGCTTTTCCTCATAGGGCATGGCTTCCAGACCCTTCACCATTTTGTTAGTTGAGCAAGCAGAGAATGTAGCTGAGGTATATAGGTAAACTGGGCTTGCCACCTATGCTATCTCTTCCTCTGCTGTTTAATGTAAAGCCTAATGATGAACTAACAGAAGGACAGGTGCAAGCTTTTTTTGTGTGTGTGCAAATTCAGACTTTAAAGTTTGCAGTGGAGAGGTTCACTTGGTTTGCGGGTAAATTTATATGAAAATGGTGTATATGTCAGTGGTATCACCCAGCAGAATTTCAGGAAACCAGAATTTCTAAAGAATATAAAATGCTTTTGATAAATGAAAAATTAACAGTTTTAGGGATCTGTTATTGCTTTCTGATCAACTGTGTATCAAAGTGCCTTTAAGTGCTGCATCCTTGACAAGAGAGATGGATTTTTTGAGAAACTGTACTTGAACATCATATGGAAAAATAGACATGATAATGTTTGGATCTTCTTAAAAGGAATTACTTTTCTCCTTTTGGAAGCAATTTATTGTATTCTTTCTTACGCATGTTGTATGGCTGCATTACATACCAGGAGTGTTACATTCAGACTAAGCAAAATGCTTGACACAACTGTAAAACTCTTAACAAAGTTTTAAGGTACAGGAGAGTAGATTACGATTGAACATTAGAAGGAACTTCTTGACAGTAAGAGCAGTTTGGCAGTGGAACAGTCACCTAGAGACTGTTGGGTTTTCTTCTCTGTACATCTTCAAAAAGAGGCTGGACAGTATCTACTGCTGGTTATGCTCGAGCTGGAGATCCTGAGTTGGACTCAATGCCCCATGAGGTCATTTCCAACCCTATGATTCTCTGATTCTGCTCTGAATTAATTACCAATTAATTTAATGGAATTTACTCCCAGGTGAGTGAATATGGGATTGCAATTCTAACATTTATTAAAGTGCTGGTTGAAAGCACAGTTAATTCATTCTCAATATATTTTCTCTAAAAGTAATGAACTGCACTAATGATTGATGTGGCAGTTATACTAAAAATCAATATATTTTTATCCACATGTTAACAATAAAAATATTTTGAGCTGATTAATAATTAACAGACTAAATTACACTTTAAAAAACCTAACTACAGTTCTCGATTTGCATTGGTGTAATTTGAAATTTGAATGCATGTAAATAGAATAGTGGCAAATGGCTTTTCCCCCAATGACAGCACTATAATGTGCTATCTTTCTGTGGTAAAGAGCATTATTCTATCTATATATTTGCATAAGGCTTTGCTTTGTCTAGGCAGTGACAACTTATGCAATAGATGACATAATTTCTGACCAAAGAGAAAATACGTAAGGCAATGTAATACTTAGAATGGAGGCAATTGGCCTTTTCCCCATTCTCCGCCATTCAAAAAGATGCATAATAACTTGTTGAAAACGAAAGACAGCAGCTGCTATAAACTTACCTGTACTTTTGTAGAAGCACAGTCCTGTTCTGATTTGAGTGTTATATAATGATGTTATCCAATTTAGGAGATAGATAACTTTTGCCATAAGTAGAGTTCTATCTTGTATGCTGCTGGTGTGAAACTCTATCCAGATACAGTATATATTTTCATATAGGTTGCTTTCCTGTTGGTTTATAACTTATGTCTGGCCATTTTTAATATCACTTTTTCAGGACAGCTGAATATATGTGTGGAATCTTTAGGAAGAATTATGATAGTTGACACATTAAATCAAAATGTATTGGCGATGAAGTAGTAAAGATTGTGATTGAGGGCACACGAAAATACTCTGTGGTACATACTATTCTTTGCTATTGGAATAAAAAGATATATAACTAAGAATACAGGGAGATTTTGAAAAGAGATTTAAGTACAGGCAAGCAGAGAAATGTGCAAAGACTGCGTAAAGCAAGTAGATTAGGATCTCAAAGCTGTCCTATAAATTCTGTGCAACATCTACCTGATAATCTGAGTCTTTAGCTGACCATTGTATTCTTGCCTGTGAAATAGTTAATCTGTCCATCTCCCTCCCCCAGTTCGAAGGTTTAAATTTTTCACCTGATTAAATGAAAACCCCATTTGTACAATGCTGCAATTACTTTAGGATTGTTGGTACTAGGGCTAGACTATTTGTGGCGAATGCTTCTCATGAAGCAATGGTTTGTTGCTATAATTCCCTCTGTCCTAGAGAAATGGATTTTCATTGGGTCATTCTAAAACATTGAAATCTCAAAGTAAATTGGGATTTATAATTATAAATATTTATCCCAATTTATATAAATTTATATATATAAATATAAATCCCAATTTATAATTATACCCCCATTAAAAAATTGCCTGATCATCATATAAGGACCTCAAAATGACCAAGTGAATGTTTTTGAAGATCTCTTTTTTTGGGAAGTGTTATACAGAAGACTTTAGGTGAAATGCTGCAGACTATCTTGATCAGGCAGTGGGTTCACTATGGTGACCTGGTGGAAAGTATTTTGGCTCTGATGTTCTTAATGACTGAATCGCCAAGGGTTTAGGTTTCCTGTACGCCAGCATTACATAAAGCATTGTGTGCGTCAGTCCCAGAAACTGCATATGAAAACAAGGCACATAATGTCCGGAGGCTTGTGACTGAAACTATTATATGGATTGGGTCTCCAACCTTCTCCACCTCATATCCTTCAGAGGTGTTAGACTGAAACTGTCATTATCTCTAGCCAGCATAAAATGGAAATATTGTGATTTTATCAATTTATAGTGAATTTACTGATGTTATGTTCATTTCTTAGGGAAGTTCACAGACCTCAAAGAATTCATACCAAACCCATTAGGCTGCCATGGAAAAGATTTACCTCCCAGCTGCCTTTTTGATCTTAGTGTTGTTAGATGATTCAGTCAGAAATTCTTGCTGGCATACTGCAAATTAATCAGCAATCTGTCTGAAGTTCCTGATTTCTCTTCTGTCCGCCTTTGACTTTTGAGAATGTTAAGTTAAGTGGACATTAGAAGAAACTTTCTTTCTGAGGTCTTTCACATGTAATACTAATATCTGGGTTACAATCCTACACACTGTTATTAAGAACCAAATTCACCAAACTAACTGAAGCTTATTTCTGAGCAGACATGCCCAGGAATAGTCTTTAAATAATTAATTAAGTGCTAATTTTTCAGTGAAATAAAAATATTTCCATCCTTTGCCAGCTTCATAAATTATTTTTATATTTTTCCAACAGTACAGTTTCATCCATATATTAAAAACTTAAAACATTTTTAAAAGTTTTGATTTCAGGCCACTTGTGAATAGGAAAATCACTTAATGTCTGCACACTGAAATATTTTAAACATTCAATCTTGTAAACTTATATATTGCTGTTTTCTATTTGTCTTATTACCACTTCAAAGACTAATACTGCATTATAAAAAAATTCCAAAATTTAAAATATTGTAAAATCCAATTGCTGTTTATTACTGTTTTAATCCTCTGATTTTCACTGACATATGTATTTTAAAATCAAAATTATAATTAAGAATACCTTGTCAGGAATGCATGTAGACCACAAGTTTTTGCAAGAATATGTGGGAGGTGGCTTTCCATTTACAGTAATCCTGTCTGAGAGAAATTGAGGAAGAGATTCATCCCAACTCAAATTTCCCTTTTTCTAGCTCTTGTGAAGAAACCCATATCTGCTGTTTTCAGTGGACAAAGATCCATTAGCTCCCTGGACATTTGTCAGTCATTATCCCTCAAAGAATACCACACAGAACAAACATGAATATTGCTCCCATTGGCCTTGAAGAGAACTTCTTGCTTGCTTCATCCTCCATAGGAGCCTTGAGCAGCTATGCATGGATTGTTGATTGTTAGAGAGGGAACAACTTCGTTGCCTGTTTACTTCAAATAAAATATGGTAATACATGCTTCCTTTGTTACAGAAATGTTAACTTAACCCTATTTGACTATTCTTGATTCAGCGCTCTAAAGAAGACATTTCAATGTTTGGGAAATACTCTGTTGCATATATGAAGCTTATTTTAACATTGAGGCAGTGCTTGCTTACAGAGGAATACCTTACTGTCCCCCACTCCTTTCGAAGAAATGTATAAGACTCAGACCATTTCCGCACTAACCTGTTATAGTGCGATGATTCCAGAGGATGTTGAAAGTGGAATCATCGCACTGTAACAGGCTAGTGGGGAAATGGCCTCAGATATTGAGGTTTCCAGTAGAAATGTAAATACCATATTAAAATTCAATCAACATGCTGATTTTGAGAGTAGATAAATAGCCAAAAAAAATTGACATAGGAGATCTGTGCACATCTAGCCTCTGTTCTTTTGTTAGATGAGAAAGGAAGAAGTTTAGTTTTTCTCACACTTCTAATGTATATAATAAATATTAAATTGTTTATTTTTTTGAACCAGAGCATGGAAAAGTTAGTTTTAAGAAGAATGAATACAGTGATGTTTAGCCATTTGTAACTGTTGTAGTGGTAAAGAAGCGTCACTGACTTCAGCATGTCATTGTTTTTAAAAGTAACCTTTTAGGTTGTGGTATGAATCCATGTCTATTAAGATGGGAAAGACTTGCAAATAGATATGCATACGTGGTGTAACCTCACTTAAACAAAATTCAAATGACTTTTGTTCCTGCCATATTCTCTGCAGGAATAGTGTGGTAAAGAGGATGAGTGGCACATGATATCTGATTAAGGAGAAGGGGCATCAGAAGCAACATAGAAGAGAGCTGGGGCTATGTTGACCAGTGTGCTTTGCTATCTCAATTAGGCCAACATTGTGAATTGGCTGGACCAGACACCAACCTCTTTCCATTCCAGCCAAGTGCCCACCTGATAACAGAAAGATGCCTCTGCTGCTGACTTAACCAAATCAGTCTGGAAAAAAAGACAACCTCCAAGTTATGGTTGAAGAGAGCAGTATTTGAATTCTCAAGTGTGTGTTTGTGTATGTTTATGTATTTGTGCTAGCTCATCCACTTGGCTCACATTCTTAAAAGATCTGTTCTCTGTGTGTTTTATAACCAGTTTGTCATGGATTGGTTCTTTTTTCTTTTATAGGAAACCCCAATCTTCCTTCCCTTATCTGACGACTTGCTCTTTTGATGCTTCCAAATTAAGGACAAGTTCTGTTAATTCAATGGGGGGTTCTTCTCTTTCATCAGTTCTTCTTGAGCATGGAAGCTCACTAAGAACATCTTACATGTGCAGGATGATTGTAAAGCAAGCCTGGAGGGGGAAAAGATGTTAAGCCAGCTGAGAGACATTGTAAACAGTGCATGCATGATTGGTTCCAAGTGAGACTCCGTAAGTCCTCCATGCTCCCTACAATACAGTATATGGGTTCAGCTTTTTAACCAGTTCCATTTTCTGACATTGCTCTAGTCCCTAACCTATCTGATAAGCTTCTATAAATAAGTAAATTCTTCTGCAGATATTTTGAGCTCTCTGTCATGACTCCATCAACTTTTCTTTTCAACCACATTGGTACACATCTGCACTTTTCCGCATTCATACTTAGTTCTTGCTTCGTATTAGATTAATATCTGTATCGTATTAATATGTGGAAGACAATTTGTAGGCATGTTCAGTAAACTATACAGCTTATATGGGCAGAACATTTCTATAGATTAATGCTCACGTGTCCTAGGCTCTGCTTTTTGGTCCCTGAACTTAATCCAGATACCATAACCTTGTTTTTCAAGAGTGTGCAATCCATTGGAATTAAAATAAAAAGTATAAAGTTGAATAGAATTTATGTTTGTATTAGTGTCTTCTAGTATTACAGAAAATAGCCGATGCTTGTTTTTGTGTGCCTTCAAGTTATTTCTGACTTATGGCAACCCTAAGGCAAACCTATCATAGGGTTTCTTGGCAAGATTAGTTCAGAGGGGTTTGCTTTTGCCTTCCTCTGAGGCTGAAGGAGTGCAACTTGCCCAAGGTCACACGGTGGGCTTCCATGTTCAAGCAGAGATTTGAAGCCTGTTCTCCAGAATCTCCACCATGCAGTGCTAGCAGTGGTTTATGTCATTTTTTAATATACAGTGCTGTTGTACTGTAGTATCTTCAGCTCTAGTGATGAAGAAAGTTTTAAGAATGAAACATGCAGTAAATTTGTAAGCTGTTTTTTGGTTTCTTTCCTGAAACTGCTTCTTTCTAGAATGATTGTAAATGTTATTTTTCCTCATCATAAAAGAAAAAAAAATCTTAATTGCTTCCCCATGAAGTAACAGTCTTGCGATTCCTCTCCTACCCAGAAACCCAGCTTTTCTTGTTTGTGTGTAAATCCCATGAGTCAATCTATTTAAACAAGTGTCTCATATCGAACTCTTGGCAGCCTTCGTTTAAAATTAAAAGACATGCTTTAATGTAGAAGTTGTCAAGATTGGAAATAATATTTGTCCAACTGGACAGCTTTCTTTTGTAGTCACTAAATGAAAGTTGAGATTCTGTCTCCTTCTTGAAAGCTTCTGTGTCAAGAAGGTAATTTGGACAGTTTGTGGCTTGACAAGGATTATTAAAATCAGATGAAGTGAAGGAAAGTGAATGTGAGAGAATAAAATTGACACTGACACTCTTTATTATTTGTACCTAAGATCATGATGCCTAACTTGATAGATTTTAAATATTAGATTTATTATTCAGACATGTTAAGGAGTAACTTCAGTAAAGCCGAGTTACAGTTTTGAATGCTAAAAAGTCTAGTCTTTGTTTTTGAAAAGATGAATTCTAGTACAGTAGTTGTGAATTGGTGTAAACCAATAGTACATTTTCTTCATACACCATCTCTAGAACTGGTAAGTATACTTAAGAAGAAATTAAACTGACAATTACACATCAAAGGATGTTATGAAACATTTTCCCTTCCTACTGATGGTGTTTGAGGAGAATTTTGAATGCAATATACATAAATCTGACTGTTGACCTATTGTTGTTGTTGTTTTATTCATTTATGTCCTGCCTTTCTCCCAGTAATTGAACTCAAGGGAGTTAACAACATTTTTTTAAAAAAATATAGATTAAAAAACTATGCACAAACTTTGATAGAAGTATAAATATAAATGTTGATTGAGAGCCAGTGTGGTGTTCACAAGCACACTATCTGCAGCCTAAAATAAAGAAAAATCTCAGTGGATGACAGATGAAGCTCTTCAAGCAGTTAAGGATAGATGAGAAGCAAAAGTAAAAGGGGGCAGAAATTGAGTGATAACTCTGAATGCAACGGTTCAGCAACTTGTGCTCAGGGACAAAGAGAACTACTATAATAATGCAGGGAAATAAAAGAGGACAACAAAAAAGGAAGAACAAGCAACCTCTTCCACAAAATCTAAGAAATCAAATAGAAATTTAAATCAAGGGTAGGGATGCTACATGACCAGCAGGGGAACATGTTACTTTACATGACCAAGTACAAATAAAAAGCTGATGGAAACAATACACTGAAGAACCATATAAAAGAGATGAAATGATGAATATTCATTCAAGGAAAAAGCATTTGAAGATGAAACTACAATTTTAGAAAGTTAGGTGACAGCTATACTTAGAGTACTTGAGAGAAATAGATCACCAGGACCAGAGACAGAATCTACCCACTTTAGTTCTAACAAAAAATTGTCAACAAGTATGGAAAGCAAAAGAATGGCCCACAGATTGAAAACGCTCAATACATATCCCAGTCCCCAAGAAATAGAGCAGCAGGCATTGCAGTAACCACATTGTATTAATCTCCCATGCAAGCAAAATACCGTATATGGAACAAGAAATGCCAGATGTCCAAACTGGGTTCAGGAAAGGAAGAGGTATTAAGAATCATATTGCAAATGTACATTGGATAGTGGAGTACATCCAAGTCAGAGTGAATTCTGAGTGATTTTATCTGGACAGTGGTGGGCAAATTCTTCACAGCAGCCCATTGAGTGACTTAGGCCCTTTCCACACGTGAAAGAAAAAAACGTCCTGAGACGTCCTGAAACAGAGCTTACCTGAGTCCATCGCCACGTGGAGCAGCACGTTTTCGCTGCTCCACACTCCTCGGCATCCCACGGCATCCTGCGGTGCCCAAAATGGCGGCTTACGACTGGTGGAGGCTCTCTACCAACCGGAGAAGCTCGCCAGCCGGAAAGCCCGCCCTCGGCAGATCTGCAGGCACACCCTTGCATGCGCCTGCAAATCCACACCGGGCGCTGCGACAGGGCTGCATGATCGTTCTTTTTAAAAACCACACGAAAAGTGGTTTTTAAAAAGCACGTGGCGCCGCCACTTCCGGTCACCCTAGTGTGGATTGGGGTGTGGAATTACACTAAAGTAATCCGCCCCGATCCATTTTACGGTGTAGACGACCTCCGTCAGAGGTCGCGCTACACCATTTTAATACCCCTGTGTGGAAAGGGCCATTAATTCTTCTCTGGGCCAGATTGATCGCTGACCATTTGAAACAGCTCCACTGAACAGTTCTGTATTGTTGCAACAGAGTTAGCCAGAAAAGTCTTTTTTGCTATCCTTATTGCCCTGACATGGGCCTTCAGATAGATTTTTATCTGTTTTCATTCACACTCTTATGTTTTCTGCCACTGTTACCATAGTCTCACTACATTTAATGCTGCCAACTCCCTAGAAAGTTAGGACACTGATTTAAGCTCTGCTCTGTAAGACTCAGACTCAGACTTGCAAACTCAGGGCTGTGGCTTGGCCCATCATTAGTTTCTGCTTTTGCAGAAGAATGTTTAAAAAATAAACCAATGTCGATAATTAGTATGATTACAGAAAATTATTCAGAAATGTGTAGGGAATATAACTGTTGCTGACATGTTAGTGAAACTGCCAGTGAAACTAAGGCTGTATCCCTTGTGATTTTTATGAATGAGTTAGTAATAATGTCATTATTCATTTGAGACATCTGGGCAGCACCATTTGATAGAATGGTATGTTTTTGCAGGCCTAGTGAGCGTTGCAAACTTCTGTGAGTTTTGGGGAGACATAAGTATGTGCTTGTCCTTACAAGTTCTTTTCTAATGATGGAGTTATGGGTGAGCTTGTAACCAAAGCAGCTACTTAACTTGGAAAAAATATTTTGTTCTTTGTGGGTTCTCTTTTCCAGGAACAGTTAGGATCAGCAAGCATTTTCTTGAGAGTTTCAGCAGCAGCAATGGAAGCACTCATTGTAGTGTAAATGTACTTCAAACATTTGCAAAACGTGTGCCCACTGTGGACAACAACAGATTCGCCATGTTTCTGGTCAGCATTCTCCAATCTATTACTTAGGGCCTAAGTGAAGGAAAATTTAAAATCCTCAATAGTATGCTAAGTTCAGCTTTCCTGGGATTGTTCAAGACTGAATGTTTTTCATATCTAGTCACAAAGCTGCCATGTGCTTATCCATGGGTGACTTGTTATACACTTCTGTATCTTTCGTAGGTAATCCTCCTTTGTTACTTCTTGCCACTTAAGTCTGTTGCTTTTAAAATATGGAAGAAGCCCTGAAGCTGTAAGTGAAAACTTCAAAAGAAGGATCTTTCAAAAGCCCTTTGAGCAATATGGTAGAAGATCATATTTTTTATCTTTTACACTTTGCTTCACATTCCTCAGTGCAGAGCTTATTCCATCAAGTGTGAGCATGTAAAACTGGGGGTACACTTCCCTTGATGCAAAAAACAGTGGCCTGAGTCTTTCACCATCTACTTCCATGTTTTTAAAAAGAAGTTTGTAGCTAACTGTAAATATCTCTCCACGTTTAATGTGGGCATGCATAAATTTTATGTCAGTTGCATTTAATGGAATGCAGATACAGCATGCATATTTGCTTTAAGGACAAAATAAACAAGTTTCTAGAAATTTTTTCAGAATACTTTGTTCCTTGAATTTTCTTGGTCAGGATGCTCTACAGTTGTCCAAACTACAAAATTCTGCAGCTAGCTCTGTGTAAATAAATCATCAGATTACTGCCAAATTGTCTAGATGAGATTTGACAGCAAATCTGCTCCTCCACTAAGCTCAGTTGTGTGCACTTGAGAATTTCAGGAAAAAATGGTCTCAACCTTCACAAGAAATGGAAGCACATTTTGGGGAAGAATTATAATAAAGGGAATCACTATCCTTCAAATAAATAAAAACATATAGAACAATAATATTTGACATTCAAATGGTTAGATACTTCTGATACATAACTGTTAACATGTTTTTTCTCTAAAATTTAGATACAAGCTTTATATAAGCTTTAACTAAATTCAGGCATAATCTTGCTTGCAGAAATCATTTACATGTATGTATGTATGCAGTTTTTGGGAGAATGTATTGGATAATATTTATTGATTACTTCAAAATAAGACATTTAAAATGGCATGCTCCAAAATGCTGTTTTTATTCCCATAAGCCAAGAAGATCATATGCACCTAAGAAGAGCAAATACATTGTTTTGACAATCTGAGCAAGTATGACACAGAAATCTTATAGGAATTGCATGCATAAAAACTAAACAGTTGTATTTACAAAAATGACTTTTTCACATGAGAAATGTGTTAAATAGAAAGTGTAGACTGCAATGGTGTCTGTAGATTCCTTGTGTTTGTAATTCTGTAATTAATAGAAGAAGGAAAAAGCACTGCTTATGGAGCGTTTCATATACTTAGTAGTAATATTTATTTATTTGTTGCACATTTAAACCACTCTTGAAGAAAAGTTCTCTGGTCAGATACAATATTAAAAATATAAAATACAGAAATAAATCAATGGTTTGAATAAAGATTGCAATTTATTATTAGATGGTTAGATGTTTCTGATGCATAAGTACTTTATTATATTTTTGTTTGTTACATAAACTTTTATGTGATCTTGCTTGCAGAATGATATCACTATCCTTTCAATAGAAGTTATTTGTTATATAAATACTACGTGTGTGTGTGTGTAAGAATAACTAAAAGACTGATAATATATTAATATAATAAATATTAGAATATATATTATATAATATATTCACATTCACAGCAAAAAAAAGTAGCAATTTTTCTTGGCTTAACTTTGGTGTGTAGGAAGGAATTTATTCTGTTGATTTAGCAGCCTGAGTTATGTCTCTCTTTCCTTTCTTAGGGCTAAGAAATAACACATTGATTCCTGTTAACATTCACTTTTTGTCTGTATTGTTATCAACTGGTTGCGCATTTGGTTGCCATTCTAAACTTTTTTGGAAATGCTGTAACCTACTTAGTTATCTTCCTCATTTATTTTGTGTATTTGATGGCTATTTCTTTGTTTTGCTGTATAGATTTGCATTTCATTATATAAAGTTCTGCTTACCTTAGCCATTTTAGATTCGTTCTCCCCCTTCCCCATGCTGCTGATTCTTTTCCTTCCTAGCTGCACAGCACTGCATACATGAGCAGCATGAGGTGACTACCCATGTGAACCTTCCTCCCATTGTTCAGACATCTAGTAATGAGTAACAAGCAGAAACCCCATTATCTCACTCTGAAAAGGAGTGAATTATAGCACTTAACATCACAGATAAAACAGTAACACTAAACAATGTAGCTAGTTACCAAAGTAACTTGCTAGAAGTAATGCATTAGTTCAAAGTTCTGCTTAGAGTACTAATTATTGTGGTTTGAACTTTCGTTGTGAAAGCTACTCCATGGCACTTCCTTCACTGTGTTCTTATTTACATTCATTTTTGGTCCAGACTGATGAATGAAGCAAATCATATCAAATTCCAGTTTATACAGTCGGAATGGCTGAAATATGGAGATGTATTAAATTACTGAAATGAGGAAGTAAATTAGAGCATATTTTCCTGGTTCTTCTGCCAGTAAGGCCCCTAGATTGGAATACATGAGATTGGTACCAAACAAGTCCCTATCTTCAGGGTTATGATCTGAAATACATGGTACTGTACACAGAAGAAAAGCAAAGAGGAAAAAAGAGAAGAAGAAAAAAAACTCCAAGCAACTAATGTACCTATTCTTAGTTACTAAGTTCTTACAGTGAACATTTTAAATGGAAAAAGCTTAGGAGGAGGAAAGAATAAACGGACTATTTTTATTTCCATCTCTCCTGCTTCTGTCTGATGGAGCAAGTACTCCTAGCAGGCAGTTGAGGGAGAGAGAAGCTCAATGAAGCTGGTCTTGTAAAGGTCTGTGTATTTCTCTTTTCAAAGCATTTAGCAGTTTTACCCTCAAATGTTCAAATATTTAGTATCAATCCATACAGTGTTGAAATTTACAAATATTCTGTTTTTATTGTCCAATTTAGCATGTGAAAATGGACTGGGGAGGTGAATATTCTCTTGATTCATCTAATTTGGATTGTTTGTTAAACATACTTCCTGGAGAACTGGAATTTCAACAGATACTTGGTGATATTGATGAAAAAATAAAGAAAAATACTTTTGGGTAAGCTGTTACAATTTCCCCCTTTTTCCAGAAATTTATCTTTCATCTAATTAAAAAAAGTTATTATGATTTACAAATACTATATATGTCTATAAACTTGTTATGTATATGTAATGTGTGTGTATACAGTGCATATTATAGATCTGGGGACAGTGTTAATTAAAATGTAGCTGTTTGATGCCAGTGAAGGGGGTTAAATAATTAAAAGCTAAAAACTATCCTGTTTTTGGTTGTGTGTATCCCAACTGTGAGGTCTTAATAATCTGAATTTGTTATAGGCAGATCAGGTGAATAAACTTGGCAAGAAGATCCAGAAGTTCCTAGAAATTCTGGGAAGTTCATTAGAAGTTTTGGGAGTAGGTACTTTCAATATACTGATGACATTCATCTTCACTTCTCCTTGTTACCTGTAGTCACTGGGACTGTGCAGATGCTAGACCAGAGTCTGGATGATGTAATGGATTAGAAGAGGGCCAATAAACTGAAGCTGAATCCTATTAAGAAAGAGTCTGTGAATTTGTGGATTTGGAGGCTGGAAGTTGGGTACTCTTCCTTCCCTGACTGGGGCTGCATTCTTTCTGACAGAGAAGGTGCATAGGTTGAGGGTAGTCCTAGATCCATTTATGTCACTGGAGGCCAAGGTGGATTTTATGGCTCAGAATGCTTGGTATCAGCTTCACCTGCTCTGGCTGTTAAAGCTTTTCCTAGTCAGAGATAACCTAATCACAGTAGATGATGCACTGGTGACTTTCTGATTAAAGTTCTGCAGTGCACTATACATGGGCTGTACTTGAAGATGACCCAGGAGTTGTTGTTAATACGAATACAGCAGGTAGACAGAACTCATACAATCTTAAAGGAATTTCATAGGCTGTCAATATTCTTCCAGTCAAGATGCTGATTATGACAAAGCTATTAGGCCCCCACATTCAAGGGACAAACTCTTCCTATATGTTCTTCCACAAGTACTGACTTCTGCTGGAGGAGCCCTCCTTTGTGTCCCATCAGTGGGATCAATACATTGTGGGAGGATATGGAGAGAATCTCTTCTGTTGTAACAGTTCTGGAACAACATCCCTTTAGACACCCAGTTGCACTAATACAATGTCATTCCAACACCAAGAAAAGCATGTTTCTTTATTAAAACCTTTGGATATTTTTCAGTCGAATCTGTACCTAGTCTCAGCTAAAATATACTATTGAACCAATTGCTGAAGTACATTAATACTTAGACAAATTGCATTGATTCAGTGGATCTACACAAGCTGAGATTATCAAATGGGTTTAGACCTTACTAGTAAAAGAAATAATAATAAATAAATGACTGTTTAGCTGCTTTGATTGTGTTTGTAGAGTTGAGACCTCATAGCTCCAGGATTGGTGGAAACAAGACAAACAACAAGATTGGATTTTTATAGAAAATACTGTATTTCCAGGTAAAGGAGTTTAGGATTACAGTTGTAGTGTTTCTGCAGAGAATGAGGCATCTGAGTGTTAGGTGTGCTTGTTATATTCCTGATACCAGAATACTGTGGGGAGGACCGTGCCAGTTTGTATGTTGATCTCTGCTAGCCCCCACTAACAGATTAGCTTAGATCTCAAAGTATGATAAGAGTATATTGCAAAAACAGTAGTTGGAACCTCTTTTTATGCTGCATTTCCTGATACTGATACTACCACATGAAGTCAACTGTGGGAAAAGTATGCATGTTGTTGAGATCCTTTAAGGCACAGTGTCTGTGTCTGTGAACATAGAAAATCCCTTGGAAACACAGAAATAGCTGACACAGATCAGGCATATTGAATTGTTTTTGAAAGTATAACATGATGATTAAGCCCTAGTACATTAAGATACACCATCAGTGTACCATCAATGAAATACTAATGTTGCTGATATAATAAATTAAACAATCGCACAATATTGTGTATCACGTTGAATACCTAGTTGTGGAGGAATATGTGTTTATTTTTAAAAAGTGAAATTATATTTGTTTTTCGTTTAGCATAGAACAGTGTCTTAAAGAGCTGCAACTGGAAATAAATGAAACTTGTTCTGATGAGTTGCTACAAGACACATCTGACTGCCTTCAGTGGTTAAATAATTGCAGTTTCAGTTCAATCAAGCCTTTGTCAACACCTCATAGAGAACTGATCAGATTTCTCCAAACACTGGTGAGGAAACATTGCTTGATTTTATGCTATAGTCAAAAATTATTTTCAAGCACATTTGTTCTGTTCATTATCATTATTTGGAAATTTCAATTGAGATTAGGTAGTTGGAGTGTTTACTGTAATTCAGTATAAAAGTTAACACAGTATTTTCTTTGTTTTACATCGCTTAAGAGAATGTTTGACATTAATGTTGTTATTGCTATTGTTGATAATATAATATAGTTGACAGAATGATGGACTGTGAAAACTAATTGTGAAGTTCACTGAATGGCTTCAGACAAGTTAGAAAATAGTTTTGTTACAGGCTTGAAGTCTGAAATATTTTGTTTGGCATAATTTAGCCACAGGGATAATCCAGCTATGGTATTTAATGCACTGGTAACTTCCAGATTAAATTACTGCAATTCATTCTATCTGTGCTAATCTGGAAGATGACTGGGAAGCTGGAGGTGGTGGAAATGCAGCAGTGAGTTAGTTGGCTGGAACATCCCATAGAAATCATATAACATTGTTCTTAATGGAATTGTGCTAATGGCCAATACACCTCTAGCCCATAGTCAAAGTGCTGGAGGAAGGTGACATTGAAAGCCCTAAATGGCTTGGGACTCCAATAGTTGGAAAAATGCCCCTCCCTACATATACCTGTCTGAACAGCGTAATATGTTGAAGGGACACTGTCTGTTTCATATCAGTGGGGACAATATGCTCTGGGAGGACATGTGGAAGGGCTTTCTGTGCTGTGGCAACTCGATTATGGAGTGCTCTTGTCTAGATGCTTGATTGGCATCAAGTAATTGGTTTTATCCTAATCTGCATGTGTTATGTTTTTAAATTGTTTGACATGCTTTTAGTCTATTTTTTAGTGTTTTATATTATTTAAATTCATATTATTATAGGCTACCCTGAGATATATTATATAGGACAAGATATAAATATTTTATTTTAATTTTTTTTTAAAGTTTTGTGGATTCCAGCTCACTTCATCAGTTGTATAGTCCAATAAAACTTGTTCATTTCTTTAGCTGTCAGAAGAGTCTAGTTTTTGCTGTAGTCAACTGGCTTGGCTTTCCTCCCACTAAACTCAAACAAGATGCTATCTCTCAAACAAAATACAGATAGTATAAATACAAGAAATACTAAGATTTTTTTATATGATTATTTCTGGGAACAGATTCTCTACCACAGGGCTATAAAAATATACAATTGTAAAGTAGATAAACGTTGCCTAGGAGAAAGAAGAGAGAACAGGTCAAAATATAGTGTTTGAACTGTAAAGTGCAGATTGATTTACTGTTGTTTGAAGCTAAGAAAAAGCTTACTGCAGAAGAGATTAGTCACTAGAAAGGGACACATCTTTAGTAGATTTCAGGGAGAACACTATCTTGTTTGGACAGTTCTATATACTTGGCAGAGAACATGTTTACAGAACCATTTCTTTTACTGATCATTCATTAGAAAGAGAAAGTACCTGTGACTTAGGCTCTAGTTTTTTCTAATTGGTCCAGGCTCTTCATGAAGATATATAATAGGTATGCTTAGCAGAAGTGATGGCATTGTGTGTATTTTTGATTCTATTAGTTCTGTGGTTATTGTACTTTTCGCTAACAGGTCTTTTGAATGGAGACCTGAATAACTGGTATTCCTTATCATTCCTGTCCCCAGAGGTTGAACATGGTTAAAAATGTTATACAGAACAAAATAGCAATATAAAATATTGTATGTATCCTAATAGTGATAAATAATAATAGAAGTTGACAAAAACAAATATAATTAAAGCATAAATTAAAAGGCATATCAGTAAGAAATAACTAGTACACATCCACTGTAAATGTTCAGACTTAACCCAGTTTAAATTCCAGACTGTTTCATTTTTTTTTTAAAAAAAAGAGTGTCCAGTGGAATGAGAACAAGAAGGGAACCAGTTTAGCTTCCCTTGACAGAGATTTCCAGAGCTTGAGAGGAGCCACCAAAAGAAAAAACCTTTCTTACTTTTCCCAATCCGTTGAACCTCCAATGATGCTGGAGCTCCCTTGAAGATCTTAGCAGAGGGCAGGCTTGTTTCAGAAACAACATGGCCTCAATTTGTATAGGACTTTAAAGAGATAAACAACACTTTGAATTGTGCCTAGTAACAAGACTAGTAGCCAGCAAAGCTATTGCAAAAGTAAGTAATCAGCCCTGGTCAGTGGACAGGCTGAACAGGCTGAATTAAAAACATCAAAGGCATACCCAAGGACAGTATGATACAGAAGTCCAAATGGGATTTAAATGAGATATATGTCACCAGTGCCAGATTAGAATCTCAGGGAGCAGGTACAGTCGGTGAGCTAGAGTTAACTATGCAAACACATCTCTGTATACTGCTGAAACCTGGGTATCAAGGAGACTGCCCCAAACTGTGAATCTGACATGGGGAATGTATCCCAGCCTACACAGGTCGAATACCAGTTCCCTGATCTGCCTTTAAAATGAACAGGAGCACCTGTATCCTAAGTTTCAGTTCACTCACCTTCCTATATACTTTATTGACATTAAACAGTGGTTCCAAACAGTTTCCTTGGATTTTGATGGAAATGAAGGGTTCAAAATTGGATGTCATCAGGATATCAGAATTACCAAGCCTCCAAGTTCCAAATGACTTTATCCTTAAGTAGTATTGGACACAATATTGGGATTCTGAGAGATGCCATTGGCTCTGAATATGAGCCCTTCAAGAGCACTCTTTTACCCTGCCCTTCCTGAAGGGCGGGAACCACTGGTAAACAGTGCCTTCAAGTTCCTGACATAAAAGGAGACTCAGAATAATACCATCATTAATGGTATTGAAAGCTGCCAAGAGTTGCAGCAGAACCAACAGTGATATACTCTCCTCTCCAGTTCCTGGTGTAGATGATCCACCTTGGAGATTAATGTAATCCCTGCCCCATAAACAGCTCTGAATCTCATTAGAAAAGGATTTAGTAATCTGTGTATTCTAGGAATCCCTGAGCCAGAGACAGCACTGTTCTTAAGCATGTAGCATTCTCCTTACTGCACTTTTAGAGATAATCTTATATCCAAAGTTCTGCTTAGAGAAATAGAGAAGTGTGTGTGTGTGTAAAAATACAAATTCATATATGTGGACTTAAAGTTATTCCTTTTCCTTTCCTCTGTATCCGCCTTGTATTCTTCAAAAATTATGCCCTAGGGGGTCTCTAGCCTACCTGCTGATGTAGGGACACTATTGCATACAACTCATTATTGTGTAAAGAAAGGTATATTTTGATCTGTTGTGAAATAAGAGTGAAGAGTACAAATGTTTTGTAGGACTGCCTTGGAAATCCTTAGAATTTTCAATTGAACATCTTAATAAAATCAGTGGAATTGTTTAAATTATCTTCTCAGAGGCTTAAAAAAAATTGTAGACATTTTACTTCATATGCCTACATATCTTGGTTAAATTTACTTTTTTTGGTTATTGCTAGTAAAATATGCTCATGGGAAGCATACAATCTACTCTAAAAGTGCCTGTGCCTACCATTTTGGATATGTTTCTTCTGTTAGGCACCTGCAGCACTGTTTGAAGCTTTTTAAAACCTTGACTTTCAAATACAAAAGCCTGTCTTAACATAGGCAGTGTTCAAAAAGACTTTGAAATGTGAAACTAAGCTTGCAAAGCTTCAAAGACAGCTGCGGGAACTCTTCTTTTAGGAGTACCAACTCCAAGATGGTTTGTGCAAGCCTCCTGGTGACCATTTTAGGGATATATTTTCAATTTGAAAAGACTTTGAACACTCCTTAGGCTTGGATAGGCTTTTGTAATTTAAAATGTTTCTGTTTAAACTTCAAAAGCTGCACTGGAACTTCCTTGTAGAAGACATTTTTGGATTCATATTTCATAAGAATGAAATCTATTGGCTAGTTTTACAGCTATTAAGTTTTTAAATAGAAAAGTATGTTTCACAGTATTATAGGAAGTTAACAATTGCTTAAATATTACTTTTTTTGGCAATTTTCAGCAGGTTAAACCTGCTCTAGTTTGTTTGGATACTATTTACATATTAACATATCCCATTATATAAAATACACTACTGATGTTTGAATCTAAATTGGAGTAGACATGTAGAAATAAATGGGTCTAATTAATCATGATTATTTAAATCCCATTGATTTGAAAGGATCAGCTCTAAGCACAACTGAATCCAACCTTCTCAGCCTATGCAGAATATAATGTAATATTCCAGGTGAAAGAGAAATGCGGGGAGAGGAGGCCTTTGAGAAACCTGGAGAAAAACTGCTTCTGAGAAGACATATTGTTTGTGTTACTGGACTCACAATAAAATACATAAAATGTAACACAGTTCTTTAATAGCAGGAGGCTGATGTTCTTCAGTTCCTCTAGCATTGCCAAAAGTTTTAGACCATTTTTAAAATCTATTTTTTAATGTTATTTTCCTTTGCAACCTTGATGTAGTTGTAGAATAAGATATTTATACCTAGTGTTACATTACATAGAGTAACAGTTGTATGAGCTATGTGAAAACTGAAACACTCAACTACAGGTCCATTACTTTTGTTATTGTTGTTATTCAGTTGCCATAATCATGGAAATCACTGTCAGCTGTGCCTTTGATTTCCAGAATTATACATTACGTTTGCATGCCTTGCCAGACATCTGACTGCCTGTGCAGGAAAAATGTACTGTGCAAATCATTCCTAGTTGGAGTTCTCAAAAATTCACATGAAAAAAAATTGGCCTCACAATTTTTCTTGCAAAGTGGAGTTTTGTATACATAAAAGGCAGTTCTTATTGATTTCTTTACATATTCTTTTTTACCTATTTACATATTGTTACGAGCAGTACTCAGAGAGAACCAGGAAGTGCTAAACTTAGGAATGAAATCCTATGCATGTCTACTCAAAAATAAGCCTTGCTGCATTCATTGTGACTTGTTCTTGGAGAAATATGTATAGGATTGCAGCATCTTAGTGCAGTTTTATATACATCTATTTAGAAGTATAGGATTGCGGCCTGAGCAACTTTTTGCTGTCTATCCTGAAACAGCCAGCAGTTATTCTTGCTTCATCTGAAGAGAAATAAGAATGACTATAGAGTTACCTGTTACTGTTACCTACAAACTATATACTATAGGTAACAGAGGAAATATAAAAGAAGACTGTTTTGTAGATAGTAGTTAATAGTAGCTAGCATTTTAAGCAGATGTATTGTTTACTTCAAATAGAATTATTCATATATTACCTTGTGTGAATATGTCCTCAAGTCGCTTACCAACTTATGGCAGCCCCATACATTCCATAGAGTTTTCTTAGGCAAGGAATTCTTGGAGATAGTTTTGCCCATTCTCTCCTCTGAAATGTAGCTTACAGTGCCCGGTATTCATTGACAGTTTCTCATCCAAGTACTAACTAGGGCTGATCTTGATCAGTTTCCAAGATCAGATGGGATCTGGTGCCTTTAGGACATTGCATATAAAACATCTTAACTTACTATTACTCATCTTCTTTCAGCAAAACCTGTTGAAGAATGAACAAAACCAAGAAGAAATTATTCTTCACTTCCTCCTTGATCTTTCCAGTCAGTGTGGTGTCTTATTTCCCTGTACTCCAAGTGGAGCATCTTTTGAGTTTACATCCAGTACTTCACTTCATGGTGTTGAAGATGATTCAACAGTGGATGTTCAGTGTATTTGGAATGATGTGAGATTACATCTTCGACGTTTCTTAGTAAACCAACTGCAAAATCATCAGGAAACAAACAGTGGTACTTTACAGCAACACCTGCAGTTTAAAATCCAGTGTCTTCAACAGCTTTTATTTCTTTATCCTGAGTCAGAAGTACTAGCCAAGTATCAGAAAATGCAGAATAAATTGGTTAGTGATCTTTTGCAGAAATGTGTTCTAGAAAGCAGTGGTGAAACAAACTTTGAAAAGATGCTTCATGGTTATGAAAGTTCAATTCCTATCTTGTGTGCAATGATAAAAGAAGATCTGTATATACTAAATGGAATTATTGATCCATCTTCAGCAGTGAAGTTTATTAATGAAACTTATTTGGATACCATCACTGAAGAAATGACCATTCTTCTTGAAACATTGTGTGAGCTCCAGTTTAAAGAAAATGCATTGCATGGTGCTAAGTCAAGCAAGAGCTCAAAGAAACACAGAGGAATAGCTCATGTTGGGGGTTAGTGACATTTTTGTTTTATAGTTGTTTTAGTTTTAGTTGGCTGCAATCCAAAAAAGGATGTAAATGCAGGAATATAGTTGTTCTAACCCCAAATGACAAGGTTTGCACAATGTTATATACATATATATGTCTCTGTTTCCCAAATTAGACTATGATTATGTGTTTGAGTGTATGCAAACCACAGAGTTAACTAGACCAAATTAATTTGTCATTGTGTGACACAATAAGCCTACTGTTCTCTTCAAATGAGTGCAGAATAGTTACAATTTGAATTAGGAATGTCTTCATTAACATTTCCATCTAATATTACTTGTGTTAATGGCAGTTTATACTGGTTGTTTAATATTGTTCCCCTGGTTGATTTCAAAAGTTAAAGGTTATTTCCAAGAGACTCTCCATATGCAGCTTTTATAGCATAGCACTGCTATCTTTAATACAGAGGTCAGCTATGGAGACTGCAGTTCCTGACAGAAATGTGGAATAGGCCCACTGAGACAAGAGATTCCTGGCAGAAGTGGCATGAAGAGTAGCAGAGGCACTGCTCCTCACCTGCCTCCTTATGTATAACCAGTTCAAAGGCTAACATTGAGTGTTAACTTCCTCCTCAATCAATATCTCACAGTCTGGATCTGTAATCCCAAGCTCTGTGAAGGAGCAAGATGAACTGACTATCTCTTCCCTACGTATATAAGGTGATTTATATTGTTGCTCTCCAGAGACAGATGAACACATGGTCTTGTGCTTTAGAAATCTGATTTGGTATACCTTATCTGTAAGATCACATTAACATTCCGAAGAATGGGTGTGCAGAGTGTGGGCCACCCACAGATGTTCATAGCCATTTTTATGGTCACCGGGGGTCAGATTTTTGCCTTCAAATGCCTTCTGGTGTAGCAGGGTCATTTGGTCACATTTAGCCCTCTCCAGCCATTTTAGGACAAGGAGAGTCCTTTTTCTAAAACAGGAAGTAAACAGTAAGTGGTGTCCAGTCATTTCCTGTTGCTAAAGTGATCTTTCTTGAAACTAAAATGGTTTGGGGAGTCCCCCCATGACAAAATGCCCCCACAACTGCTAGAAGATATTTGTAAGCAAAAAATAATGTTTTTGTTGTGGTTGGTCTCCTTGGGGGTTTTTTGGGAGCTGATGCAGCCCCCTAGACTGCTCTAGTTGAACACCACATACTAAATGTCAATTAAGTATCTTGGGAAATATTGGCCCTCTTATTCATAGATATGGAATTATTTTGTTAATAAGACTAAACATCATTTTCTAATTGCAATACATTTGCTAAAAATATCATAGAGACTAGATTGTGGATAAGGCAAGGAAACACCTTGCTGATGAATTTAGAAAGTCTGTAACATTTTAACTTATCGTTTATTTAAAAAATGGTTATCCTCCAACAACCCCTCCGTGCTCAAGCCAAAGGGCATTCTTTTGCCTTTCTCCTTCAGCCTTTCTCATCAGAGTTACCTCTCTCCCAACATTATATATAGTGCTAAAGACTTCAGTTTTGGGAGTTTGCTGCCAAACCCCAAAATGGGCATTTTATTATTCTACTGCAGATGTTGGGAGCTTTCTGGAGAGTGGGAAGTAATTACAGTGTACTATTTCCTGTCCTTCCCCTTGAATGTTCCCCATATATTGCTGGAAAGCATTCTTCACCCAACACTACCGTATGTATCAAACAGTCTTAATCCATTAAGTGGTCAACAAATCAATCCATCTCCTACCCCCATGCATACCTTCCTTTACTTTTTGCTTCATAGGTTGCTTTCAGTGTTCTGCATAGATCCTAGACATGCTCTGCTCTTTGAGCTGTTATTTTGTTTGGGGCTTTTATCTCTTAATTTACAAATTAATAGCACAGGACCTTGCAAATTCGACATGAGAAGGAAATACGGCCAGATACCTGTATCTATAGCTACTATATCTGATGTAATTCAGAGCTGAAGACATGTATGATGTAGCTTAAAACTTGTGTGACATTAAATACTAAATACAATACAACTATTGCTTAAAAACAAGTAGGCAAAATTTGGCCTTTGAGATGTTGGACAGCAACTCCCCACAGCCTTAGTCAGGATAATCAATGGGTAGCAATTTGGGGAGCTGCAGTCCAACAATATCTGATCAAGCATACTTTGTGTCTAAACAAGAGTTTTTTGTGGAGTAAGAAATAACATCTGTTACGAACAACAAGTATACCGTAAAAGTTTCTGAGATCTACAAAGAATTACAATTCATAATTAACTAATTTGTCACAAAGTATAAGACTTTACCATGTTGCCTTACCAAGTGACCCTCATTTTGCTTCAAGCTATGGTAGTTTAGAATGTGAAAGAAAAGGGGAGAAAGGTTACTTTAGCTATTTTTTAAGTTCAAAGACAGTTCTTTTTATGAATTTTCTATACTTAGAAAATAATAATAAAGAAAATATATTTGTGTTCTCTGGGAGTCTCCAAACCAGCACATTTGGGGGGGGGAAACAAAGACAATTTAAACTTAGTACATTAAGTTGGGATGTTTGTAAAAACATTTTTAGAACTAAGTGGACTCTTAGGGAAGTGGGGGTTTTATGGACATTTTTAATTGACCTTATTGTATAAGAAAAAAATGTAACACTTTGCTGGCACTTTGAACACAGCAATGGCTAGGGTTCTACTTCCCAAAATTTAAGAATGCACAGATTATAAAGAAAACAACATAGGCCTAAATCCCGTTGTTTTTTTCCAACTAGAGTAGATCCATCGAATCAATAGGATTTATATAAATGTTTGTCATGATATTGCAATGAATTTCAGTAGTTGCTTGATTTGATTGTAAATTTTCTGTATCGCCATTTTGCTATTCTATTTTTAAAATAGATAAGAATACCTAGTTTGCCCCCATTTTGAAGCTCTATATTGCTAATTTCTGTGTGTGTTTGTGTGTGTTCATATTCACATTCTTAGGAATTGTAGCATACATAGTATGATACACACTTTTATAAATAATACTACAAGTATCAGGTTAGCAGAAATTACGTCCCTTTTCCGTGTTACTCATAACAAAAGGATCTTCAAATTTGTTGTGTGTGTGTGTGTGTGAGAGAGAGAGAGAGAGAGAGAGAGTTTCTCCATTGAATAAAGACACTCATAATATTAGTCTGAAATTAATCCAGACTGAAGAGCCTAGGAAAAAATATAAATAGTAAATTAAAATGACAAGCTGTATATTTCTAAGATGGAAGATTGTGTATGACTTGATTCAGCAACATCTTTTGGCATTTTCACAATCTTAAGGTTAATTAAGTTCAGCATCAATTGCTCATATAAACAAAGTGCAACTCTTAATAAGTTCATATTGAATTGATTGATGGAGTAGAACAGAAAGCACTATTTGCATGAATGAAAGAGGCAGAAATCTCTTAGGGTGTTCAGAAGATAATTCATTGTTCAACAGGCTGCAAGTATTATAGCCTCCTTAGGGGCAACTATGATTCAGTTCTTTTAAAGGAAAATCAAAACTGTCTTCCACATCATTTCAAAATAACCTTATTTTTGATGGTGTGGAAGGCAGTGTTTTCTTTGAAAGAATTAAGTTAGGGTTGTCCCTGTGGAAGAGTGATAATACTCATAAACTGTTGGGCAATTAATTATCTGCTGTGAAGCACTGAGGTCTTCTCTCCCCTTGGATTCCCACATAGAATTGAACCAGTGCATTTCTAATTGACACCATTAAATCATTTCTACTATATTTGCCTATTACAGCAGATGTGTTGAAAATCCATACAATTTCAAAAAAGATCTAAGTAAGTTGAGATGGGTTCTTGATTCATGTAGCTTCTGCTTTATATTAACAAACAAATTTGTTGCTAAATTCTTCCTTCTGTTTCAAGACATTAATTGAACAAGTAATTGTAATAGGGCAGAAAAGTATTAGTAAGAAATTATGATTGGAAAATAGTAATCACTGCAGCCTATGTTGCAGGTTTCTTTAGTTATTTTTTGCTCAGTTTACAGAATTTCACCTTGGAACAAAACGTCAAGATTACTTTTCCTAGAAAGAACATAAAGTGACAGATCACAGCTGATGTATTGAGTTTGTTGAATTCGTTTTGAAAAGGTAGAAGAGAAAACTGTATTTGCATTGGGAATTAGCCTAAGATTTGACTCAATTGTTTCTACATTATTTAACAGAATTTCTGTGAATTTTACTAATATGTATTTAGGGTCTATCATAGTGTTTGATGTCAAATGGTCCTGTGAAGGAAATAAAAGAACTATTTGCAAATGTGTGGATAAAATTTTAACAAAAGAATTAAATAAACTGAGAATGACAACGTGAGTATAGTATCTTAGTTACATAAATAAATAGGTTTTTAGAAGAAATGTAGTTTCTTTTTTAAAAAATGCGAAAGAATTAAGGGTGAAATTCAGTTAATTCCTATAGCTGATGGAATTGCTTCCATTAGAACTTGAGAAAGGGAAGACTTCTCCTCTGTGCTGCCAGCATTTACAGTTTTTTCCAGTGAATTGGAACACTGTCTTGCGTGCACAGGAGTGCTTTGGATGACATTGAATTTTACCCTGTGCTTAAATGTTTGTCAGATTCTAGGGAGTGATACAATGTTCAGTTAAAGAAATTATTTTACTGGAAACAATTCAAAGCTGGTAGCATTCCCAAATACTTCAGTGTTATGGCACATTACTTATTAATCTAATAATGGGAAGCTCAGTAGTAGAATTTCATTATTAACCTCATTATTCTTGTATGTGTTTTTCCCCCTAGAGGAACCAAAGATATATTAATATATTCAGTTTAGATATCTAAATTTTGAGATATATTTTTATGTCGTCGTTGTGTATGTTGAGTGTTGCTAAGTTTCACGTCCATGAATTTATTTCTTATGGATATCTCACAAACAAAGAAGCAATTCAAATTTTGGTCATTTTTCCAGAATATTTCCAATTAGGAAATACTAATTATTTTCATCTCAAAGCTTCCTTTGCACACCTGGGTGTTCTTCCTAAGGGTGAAAAGAACATTTAACTCACCATGCCCCCTAATTATTGCATTCTCCTCCCAAGTATAAAAGATGAAAGTGATTTACTCTTCAATCCGATTTCTCCTGAGCGGTCAGAGGTCAGTCTGAGATTTATATATTAGAGTACTCTCTTTAATAAAAAGAAGTGTGACAAAGAAGTTGAGAGAGAATTATTAAGTTGGTTTTTCTTAGGAACATACAGTAGTGTGTAAAGGAAACCACAGAAGGCTATGAAAGCCAGAAGAAGAAGGACTTCTAAGAGGTTTCCTGAAGAGGTTCCTAAGGTTCCTACGGTATTGTTTGACAAGAAAATTGTTATGTGACTCTTTATGTTATTCTTTTCAACACACTTCAACTGTCTCCTGAGTAGAACTTAATTAGGTGCTCCTTGCTGAGATACTATTAAGTTGTGGGGCATTTTGTGTACCTTCATTAATACAGGGCTTGGTTAGCTTTAGGAAATTTTATTAAGGAATGGCTCACTTAAAAATGTATTTTTGGTGCGGCTTATGTTGAAATGTGTGAGAAGGGCATATTTAACTATTAACTTTCTCACATACTAAGTTTACATTTTAAATTAATGGGTTTGATGCATATATCTCTATCTTTCACATAGATATTGTATACATGTGTACCTATATTTATTATATACTACTGTTTTTCACATTGAGTTAGATGAGACGTTTAAAGAGTATACAGTGCTCAATCATGCATTTATTATGAAGCAAACATTTTAATAAAGATGGATTTTTAAAAATAAAATAAGATTTTCATGCTTATTAAAATAATAGTATGAATGTGATATACCTTCTGCAGGATTTAAATATTTACGGCATAGCTGGTTGGGAATTGATACTGTTATTTCTTGATGGGGTTATAGTGAGAGACCAATCAGTATTGGTTTGAATCATGCTTTTGCTTGTTTCTAGTGGATAGACAAGATCTTTCATTAGATTTTTTTTTGGGGGGGGAACAGTTTGGATTTATATTCCTTTTGCTAAGAAGTGGTACAATCTATCTCTTTTTATGTGGCTTTAAGAATCTGGAAAGACATCCTCTTAAGGAATCTATAATGTCTCCCCTTGCCCAAATCCTGCTGGGCCCCTGCAGGTTTATACTGTGCTAGGTGTATTGTAATGTAACTGAGCATTACCATCAGACATGATGCTTTATGAGCATTGCATGGATGAAGGATCTATGAATCAGATCACTTCTGACTCAAGAAATTAAAGGACAAAAATGGAATTTCTGGATAATTTTAAATGTTCCCTTTTAGAAATATTAATTATACAAAAGGGCATTTATTGTGAATTGTCTTTTAAAAAGTGCTATACAGATTCTAGAAAACATTAGGGAGAATTGTTTAATCTCATAAACATAGTATAGACAGTTACTTCAGACTACCATTCTCATAAGCATTTCTGAAGTACATACATTTTGTTTCTTATGACTACAGTTCTCTATTCTTTAACCTTAATCTATCTATTCCTAATCTGCCAGTTGTTTTGTCTTTTAGGCTTCTTGTTGTTTGCAAAGTCCCTTGGAAACTGTTGTAGCAGAATAAAATGGACATCACACACATACGCACACATGCATGTCAACTTGTCCAACATAAAATACAGTTTCCCCACTAGAAATTTTGGGATACTGCTTCGTAATTCAGAAAGTATGTGTCCTTTGTGTACAGTAATTATACCTTTATAAATTAAGGTATCAGCAGTGCTTTATGTAAACGAAAATAGGCTGTGATGATTTCAACTTCATTTAGATGTTATACTCAGATCTCATGGTATGTCTGTAATAAGAGGGCGTACACTCTGACAAAGTAAAAAGCTTGTCTTTTCTTCTGTCTTCAGATGATATTGGCCCTTTAGATTATGTTGGACTGGAATTCTTATCAGTCCTAGTTAGCATTGCCAGTGGTGTGGGATGATGGATGTTCCATCTGGAATGCCACATGTTCCCCCAACCCTGTATCAAATTATGAATATCAGTGTACATATTTTCCCCATATAATAGCTTTGATATGCAGCTGTGAAAGCATGGAATGGTTCCTAATACTTGCCACAGAATTCACTTCCTTTTCCCCTCCTGATACATCAAGGGAATGGGAGAAAGCAAAGGCAGCAGTTTTCTTTGTGATCTCAAGGTGCAGGATTCCATGGTGTCTGACTGTCCAAGCCAGTGTTTGTGGCAAGGTTATGCAAATAGATGCTGTAGAATCATCTGATTGTAATTGTATTTATTGTCATGTTGAAGATGTGCTGAGCTAGATGATATGTGACATATGTGATTGCATTTCATTTTCTTTTACTTTGGGCAAAAGCAAGGAAGGGCCATATTACTGGGGCCAATGGCACCTTACCTCTCAGGGGAGCAACTGAAGAGACAAGAGGACAACCATTGTGGTTCTGATCCTGATTTGGGAAGAAGAGTGTAGTTGCATTTCACATACCAGTTTTGTTTGTTTCTTAAAATACAAGTGACACATTATATCCATTGCTTAGTTTGACCTGTTCCATAGTGTGGATTAAAATACAGAATTGTTATTAGTATTAAGACTGAAATTTATAGTTCCCAGTTATGCTAGTACAGCTACGTGTCACAGATGTGCTGTACCCATCATTTTGCTTTTAAATTGTAATATAGTTCCTGAGTGACAGCAAAGGACTCTAGAAGACTTAATAGTTCACATTTCTTCCCATTAGCCTTTTTATAAGGCATGCCCAATGGGACTTTTGACTTCTTTTCTTTCAGTAGCAGCCCCATGTTAAATCAGTATCTGCTTTTGAAATACCCCTTAGCTTCAAAAGTGGTTTGCCATGTGGCATGGCAGCTGCTGTTCAAGAAACACATGCTCAAAGCCCCCGTGGGCATGTGGAACTAATTGTACAGTTCTTTGGACCCCAGCCCATATTTTTAGAGAGCCGGATCAAGCTTATGGAATATGGTTTCTGAGTGCTTTATGATTAGCATTCCTCTTGCTACAAGTTTGTGTAATCTCTACTTTGGTTTCCCCATAGTTCATAGCAATGCAGAAATTTGTGATGCTTTCTGTCGTTATAGAAAATCAAATCCGTTCTTACAGTTTTCTGATTTCGATATTGTAAAGACGTATTGAACAAAGAGATATATACTAAAAATTTGATATAGTAAAATTTACATATTTTTTTTCAGATCTGATAATAACTTAAATATTATTTTAAATTTCAGATCCTGGAATGCTTGCCTGCTTTGTTTTATTTCTATTTCTTCTTTCCTCGCCACCAAAATATATTCTCAGATCATTTAGTTTTAATAGAACTACAGAGAACTGAAAAGCAGACCTGTGTGTTTAAAAATGCTTAAGATACTTTGTTAATGGATCATAGCCACGTGGCTTCCCATTGGTGCACTTACAGTTCTTTGTGGTTCTGTCATTTTCACTCAAAGAGAGTACATGTGATCAGTGCATCGGATAAACTTGTCAGTGTCTTTTTAAGGCAGGATCCCCAAATTTATTCCATTCACCCCTCCCTCTTTCATCATTTCAAGTAGAATCTTGATAAAACAGAGATATGTTATTGGCAGCTGTGTATATCTAGCTCAGACTACAACTAATTTGTGCAGGAAAAAATTAAATCAGGAGGTAAATTATTTCATGATTGCTCATTCCCAACAGGCTTGGGCATCATTCTGAAGAAAATATCAAATAATTGGTTTCAGGCCGTGTCAGGCACATGCAATTCCCTTCGCTAATGGCTGTGCGAGGTAGCACTAGGCCTCAGGGGTCACAAAAGAACTGGAAATAGCTTACTGTCAGGCACAGCAACAGAGAGACAGTGCACATAGGAAATGAAGTGGCAATAAGTGCAATCCGTGGGGAAATGTGCTTCACTTGGAGTTTAATATATCGGCTCAGAATCTGGCAGTACGCCATGCAACAATTGTTTACCTTTTCGTCAGTATCTGCATCTGTTCTGTTTTGTAAATGGCACTTAAATCTCAGTCTGTAAATACTGGAATCAATAACAACTGTTAGGGGATTTACTTTCTTTTTTCATATTATATAACAAATGCATTCTACAAACAATGTTTGCCTTAGATTAACAAGGAACAGACATTAACAAGGTCAAAGGGATTTACTAGTGAACATTTTATAGCTTTCTGGATGTGCAGTACAATAATTATATCTCTGTGATTTCAACGTATCACATTACATAGTCACATCTAACTACTGCGAAAAATAATGGTGTGTAATAATGAGGAGATTTAAAAGTAAGTTTCTGAAAAGTTAGTGTATTGAAAACTACTGTCATTGTATGTTGTTGTTGTTGTTGTTGTTGTTGCTATTATTATTATTGCTATTATTATTCCCCACATACCTTTAAAATAAGCAGAATGTAAGAATGTGCAAAATGTTCTCATTAAAAGAGAATTAAACTATGTGTAAAACTATATATTATTTAAAATATCAATTAGGAAAGTTTCTAAAAGGCAGTAAAACAGGCAGTTCCCAGAAATCTATTGGAATAGAATATGTAAGTCTTTGCCTGTGAATGAACGATGGCCAGTGTAGCTTCCTAGGAAAAGAGTTTCAGAGCCTACGACCACCAAGAAGGTGCTCTCTCACATCCCAAGAGGCATGCCTATGAGGGTGGTGGGACCAAAACAATGGCCTTTCTTGACGATCTCAGCCCAGGTAGGCTCATATGGGAGAATACAATCCTTCAGATAACTTAGAGTGAGTATCAGTATCAGTATAAATTTGTTGATTAGTCAGTTGGCCATATCAAAAGATATAACATCAAATGTTATGATAACCTAGAGTCAAACCATGTAAATAATAATCAGTGCTTTGAATTGTACCGAGTAACAAATTAATAGCCCCTGCAGCTGTTTCAATAAGGGAGATGTGTGTGTTCCGTGTAACCAGCCTCTGTCAACATTCTGGCTGCAACTCTTTTAGGACAGTCCAAAATTCTAACCACTTTTCAAAAGCATTCATGTACAAACCATGACAGTCATCCAAATGGGATGTTACTAAGGCATATTCACTATGGTAGGGTTGCTATATGACCTAGTTCGTCAAGTTTTACCCATATTCTAGACATGCTAGCGAGGACCTGTTTGGACACTTGGCCCAGATTGCAAACTTTTTTTTTAAGTTTCTATCTCTCAGTATTTAGATATGGGACAAATATCTAGTAATTACTCTGTTCCATTATGTTGCATTGTTTCTTAACTGTCCAACTTTCACAACATTAGTGCATAGATAATTCTTACTTTGGTATTTATTGACAGATCTTTGCACTTGAGGTATATCTTACCTAGTTCCTTCGTAGTTGCTTTTCCATTTTAGCCTTCATCTGATTTCTTCACTACATTTCATTTTGATTTATTCAATCAAGGTACAGAAAATCTTAACTATTTCTGTGTCTTCAGCAATCATTTAAAGCTATATACATAATTGATGGCCATTGTTTTGTTAATATTCAGCTATAACCCTGCTTTTGCACTCTCTTCGTTCACTTTCACCAGTAGCCATTCTAAGTCTTAGCTATTTTCATCTAGTAACATAGTGGTATATGCATATCTAAAGTTGTTGATGTTCTGTCTCTTAATTTTCACACCACCTTTCCCTGAGTTTTCCCATTTTTCATATATGTTCTCTGTATAA
This sequence comes from Ctenosaura bakeri, assembly GCA_948474755.1. Classification (NCBI taxonomy): domain Eukaryota; kingdom Metazoa; phylum Chordata; class Lepidosauria; order Squamata; family Iguanidae; genus Ctenosaura; species Ctenosaura bakeri. The sequence goes on along the minus strand of CAOLHI010000879.1, from coordinate 49,897 downwards.
ATTAAATAGAATGAGCAACACGTTGCATGTGAAATCGGTGCAAGAGTCTGATTTACTACAGTGCCTAGTGTCCTCTCTCTTGGTAATTGGAATATGCATTTCCACTCTTTGGGCCATTGTTTTCTTTCCCAAATGGCTACTCTGTAGCAGAAGTAGTGGGGAATGATACAGGTGGAGGATGTCTTAGAGACAACAGCAGTGGGACTTTTAGTTGATACTTCAAAAAAGTAGTCACTCCTGAATCCCTTTAATCTTGAAAACTCTATGATGTTGTCTCCTAACCCACTTAGTAAATCTGACGCTGTTTAATAAAGTACATGCAATTTAAGATCACTGGTTTAAACAAATAATACATTCTGAGAAAACCAAGGCAGGTTTGTGACACCTTAGAGACTTAACCAATTTATTATGACTTAACCTTTTGTGGATTGTTGCCAGAAGTGATAAGCTTTACCTAAATGCTGATGTTTTTGTAAGTTTCTTTTTTTCTTTTTTCTTTCTTCTTTTTTTCAGTTTTAAGACTGCAGAGATTCTTACTCAAGGTCTCTGGTTTCAGGGGACATCAGCTTGAAATTGTTGTCACATTCTGCTTTGTTCCAATTCTGGCAACCAGCTGCAATAGGAAAATACAGTTAATGAGCCTAGGGCATCTTCAGTCATAAAATCTAACAAGGGGAGGATGGAAGGGCTGGTTTGGCATGACTCTTCTGTACATGTTTTACATTTGAACCAGGCCAGTTTCTGAAAGCATGGTATGAGTGTGGGTTGTTGGAAGTGAATGCAATTAAAATAAACAACATTTACTTGAAGTAACAGGAAACTGTAGATTGCTGAAAACCAAAAGCAGAAGATTTCTATCTCTTCCTGACAAATCCATAGCAGTTTCCATTATCATTTGAAGGCAGCAGGCCAAAGTAAAAGGTATTGAGCAGATTCAGAACTGCCTCGTCAGCTTCACACTGGAGTAATGTCAATTCCGAGAAATGTTCTTCTGCTCTTCAGTCTGGGATAGTAGAAGGATGGTTTTTCTGTAGAATGTCAATCAAAGTTGTTTTGTCCTGCTCTGTATATAAGAAAAGAAATTCACCTTGAAGGATCTGGAGCAGTCTCTATGGGTTAAGCAAATTCATACAGTCTTTCAGGGGCTCATGCTGGATTCCAGTGAAAAATATGGAAATTAAAGTGTGCTTTCACCAAAGCTATTGTTATTGTAAAAACACTGATGGACTGAATTTAGCTGTCTTTTGTTGCTGGAATTATAATACCAGCAGAAGTCAAATCAGAGTCGAGAATGAAATCGGAGACAGATCTCACAGAAGGGCCAAGGCAAAATCAAAAAGCCATTCCATATAAATTAGCGCTAAGGAGGCAGGTAAATAGCAGGCAAAAAGGTAGATAAAGGCAAATAGGTAGAGAGATAAACTAGCTAGGTGACATAGTGGAGTCAGGTTCCTGGAGAATATAATGTTGCACCTTGCTTTACCATTTGAGTGGCTAATTGAAAGAAATGTTAGTGTGCAGTGCAGAAAGTTTATTGATTTGAACCAGGTAATGCATTTAGGCTTGTTTTTATTTGCTTGTTTTTGAGGAAAGCCACCTCTCAGCCACAGAAAATATTCCCTGTAAAATTGTTTATTATCTTTACATTGTCTTCCTGACAGTGTATATTGAGAATAAATTCAGGTGCAGTTTTGTTTTTCTTACATTGTATAAAATGTCCCTTTTTTTACTGATAAAAACTCAAAGTGGCTCTCAAAATGAAGATACAAAACTCAGGACAAAAATTTCCCCACTAAATGAAGACTTTATCTTTTGATTGTTTGTACAGCCCATCTTATAATCCCAGAACATGATTCTAGGTTGCTGGGCCCAAATTGTATGTTGCTCTGGAAATGATAAGACATTAAATTGTTGAATCAGTAGATCAGTAGATTAAAAAAGCAGGGGTTGTATGTGCTCTCAGTGACCTGTTTGGAGAAGAGTGAAGCCATCACAGTTCTGAACTATTTCCAGAAATGAGTATTCGGAAACACACTTCTCCAATTGAGAAGCACTAGCTTCTATTGAGACTAAGTAGTTGTTGTCCATTACTATGCAATCTGTAGCTGCATAGTAATGGACAACAGTTACTGCATCTCAACCCTCTGGAAGAGATCAAATGGTACTCATCAAATGTTGCTGACAAAAGGCACTGTTCAGTACAGCTAAGCCTCTAGGAGCACTCACTGGTTATAGACTGGACTCTTGATGAAAATTCTAGAGCAGGGAATCCACTCACTAGATCATTGCAGCTATCCATGATGATGAACACTGTATTTCTAGATTCATTCTCAGTCTGTTTTCATTCTGTTTCATGTAAATTCCAAACACTACTTCAAGACAACTCTTTTGTCCCACATTTTTGAAAATAAAAAAATATCACAAGATATTCACAATGTCATTAACATACTCAAGACATTCTGATAATTTTTTCAAGAAAATTCATAAACAGATACTAAGAGGCTGACCAGCATCTGTTCCTAAATACATTCCTGTTGCACATCATAAGGGTAACTCTGATCAATCTGAGAAATATTAAGCACTACATTCTGGACTGTGATACAGACTGGAATTTCCTTCCAGCATGGCAGCTATACTACTCTGTAAAAAAGAATTTGCTGGTGCCTCAAAGACTAACAGTGCCTTAAAAATGACTTCTCAAGTTTTGAGTGGGATGTAGTCCATGAAAATGTATACACAATAAAACTGGTTAACTCTGGGCAGACCTTTTTTACAGGTATGGAAACCAGTTTAAAACTTCTTGTTTTATAATGACCTACAGTTATGCAAATTTTCTCTATGTACACATTAATTTTTTTAACAATGTTGATTATATATCCTCTTTGAAGTATTATAGTACAGTTCTATATGTTGTTGTGTGTCTTCAAGTCATTTCCAATTTATGACAACCCTAAGGTGAACCAATCATGGGATTTTCTGGGGGTGAGAGTGTGTCATGTGCCTAAGGTCATATGAGCTCATATATTGTACAAAACTAACTTCTCATACCTATTTTTCAGCTGCTCAGGAATTTTCCAGAAAAGGGAGAAACTTCTGTTTCACTCTGCATCAACTCAGGTGTCTTTCCCAGCTTATAAACCTCTTTTTGTTGATGGAAGAAAAAGTTGAAGAATTGTCTTCAGAAATGCTGTTATTACCATGTTTTTCTGAGAACAAAAATGTTCAAGGTAATGTACGTTTATACTTAACCTTATTTTTTCCTTCAGAATAGTTACCTGATAGAAATTCAGCAGATAGAATAATTGCCATGGGAAAGTAGCATGCCTCTTTATCAGTACTATAACATGTTTTGAAGTATTTCTGTTTCTCATTTACAACACTTTTATAATGAATATAATAAACATAAACATGAAATTAAGCTATACATAATAGAATTAACATAAACTTCCAAATTAAAAATAAAAATGGGCCATATTTTAACTGGAGAATTAACCAGAGTGGGAAGATGTGAACCACAATCCACTGTTGTGCTAATGTATGCCCATTAGCACAGTAGGACTTCCTATGTGTTATCTTCTCTGTGCACTCTTCCATGCCACCTGGAAAACTACTTCAGAGGGTTTCACTGTGATCTAGATCAGGTTTTAAAGATGTAATGGGAACTGCACAGGGATGGAACAATTGACTCCTAGTTTTGCTGATGGAATCAGATCCACCAGTGGAACATCCTCATTGGATCCTGCTTTTAGGTTGAAAGTGTATTTCAGAAAGCAGTAACCTCTATGTGTTAGAGGGGAAGACAGCAAAATCTTGATAGTAGTTATTAGAAAAGCATGTTGTTTAGCTGCTGGCCTTTCTGGAAGTGGCACAGAGGTACAAGTATAGAACACCTTTGTTGACACTACCATATTTGTGTTCACAGAATTGGATGGTTTTTAAAAGACAACAATAAACAGTTTATCTGTGGGATGGGTTTTCCCATCATGGAATAAGTTGAAGTCCTATACCTTTTTCCTTCTCCCAAGAGGTCTTCATTAGTCTTGTGTTGAAGATATGCTAGTTAGTAACAAAAAATAGGAAAAGTGAGCATTAGTACAGGAAGTTTAGGCACTCATTGCTCAATATATCTCATAGAGCCTTTAAGCTTGTTGTACAGATTGTAAAAGTCCATCAAAAAATAAAGTCGTTTGTTGGGAAGTTCTTCATATTTTATTTTATTTTTGCCAAATGTGGTGTCTGAGTTTTAGCTAAACTAGGAGGTTTCTTGGCCATCATTTTTTTTCCCTAGACCCAGCGATGACAAAGAGCAATGGCTGCATAAATTGGATGTGAGAAGAACACTTAGGGTTTATCTCAGAAAAATCAAAGATTTCAGATCTTCTGACAGATTGTTTGTACTCTTAGGGGGTCTTAAGAGGGGTCAAATGGCTTCTAAGAGTTCCTTAGCTAGATGGTTAAGGAACTGTATTAGGGAGGCGTATGTAGTTAAGGGTAAAGTGGCTCCCAGGGTTTGTAAAGCTCATTACACTAGGACTATAGCTGCTGCTTGGGCGGAGAGGTCGAAGGCTTCCACATTGGAAATTTGCAAGGTGGCCACCTGGGCTTCTCTTCATACGTTTTCATAGCATTATCACTTGGATGTAGTCTCTTCTGCAGATTCTGCTTTTGGTAGGAGGTTGCTTGTGAACCAAAAAAAAAAAAGAACTGTGAAGAAAAGAGAGATACATAGTTCACACTACTTCTAGCTGCCATCAAGACAAGTTCCTTTGCAGCCTGCACAATGGAAACCTATGAGGGCCAATTTACTTGGCTTAAAGTAGAAGTCACAACTCAAGGAAGTACTGCCCACTGATGCTCTCTGATTGTAATCCCATGGCACACAATAGCACCAAGGGATACAGTGAAGAAATAGGAGCACTATCAGAAAATATACATAGAAGGCATGCTGAAATGATCTAGACTTTTTTTTTTGGTTATTCATTTTGAATGCTCAGAAATATAATCAGCTATAGCTCTATTGCTAGAAAGCACATAGCTTCATTCAGAAAAATGATAGTTTCAAAAATATTGCATTTAGTTTCAATAAGCTTATTTTCCTTCGACATTTAATTCTTTATGCCCCAAAATGGAAGCACTTTTCAGTGAAGGCTGTTTACATGTTGATGCAGTAAGTATCAAAATTAAACACATACATGAATAACTTTCACAACAAATACAATCTAAAAATTCTTCTTTGTTACATGTATGCAAACATGATTGACTTTTAAAGAAACTTGGCATGATAAATTCTTATCCCAATGACAGTTTGGTTTTGGAAGTAACAAATCCCAGGAGAAAGGCAGGATATAAATAAAATAGAAGGAAAGAAGAAAATGGTTCTTGCCTGCTTTCCAGCCACCATGAATGAAGTACCACTAGGGCAAGTGTGTTACATCTGTTATTCTCTGCAAAGATTTGGGGCGTACACTCCAATTTCTTCTCTTTCTCTTTTTCTAGACTGTCAGAAAATTGAACAAGATATAAATGGTGAATTAGTTTTGTCTAGTGGCAATGGAAGGAATTAATCTTTCCTTTTGCATGATCTTTGTCCATTCCTACTGTTCTGTTCTCCTTGATTTACCCTACAGTTAAATTAGTGGAATGCTCAGACGTACCTAGTACAGTCATTATCACAGGAGATGTTATCCTTTGAAGGAACCTGGAACATATAGCAGCAGCCATGGATATAGCAGAACATCCTTATTTAGAATGAAGAATGTTTGGCCAAATTATATTCTCCTTCTGCCCTTCTGGTGTGCTTTCTCATTCCTTTGGTCTTTCAGAAGTGTCTTGTTGAGATTTTCAAAAACATCTAACGCACTTTTCATCTTCCTCTCACCTCTTTTCCCCCATTTCAGCAAGAAAGGTGAACTTTAGACAGATCTGATAATGAGTGCCAAGAAAAGCTTTTTCCAGTGGAGCTCTTTGAAACCACTCTGGGCAAACTTGTCAAGGCCTTAGGTTTTCAAGCTTTGCCTCAGGGGACTAGAAAGATTTGCAAAGGTCTTTCCTTCACAGATTAAGAAGAAATCTGTTACTTCATATAAATCTCTAGAAAGCACTATAAAAGAATAAAGCGATCAGATTTACAAAGTCATTGCCCTAATGGGTAGCTTTTGAAGCCAGATAGGCATTAGGTTGTCTCTGTGTATGGATCCCAAAAATAGCAGCAGCAGCAGCTTCTCTAATAAAGATTATTTTTAAGAAGCAGGATGATAAGGATATGGAATTTACACACAAAACATAAGAGTGACGAGTATTTTCATTACCTTGTTAGATCTTTCTTGCATACATGTAAGAAATGAAAGCCTTTGATGAGCAAAATGTTTGTGAACATTTCCTTTCTGCTTAAAAACAATAAATTTCTTCAAAACGCTTTTTCTGCATTACTTGCCCTTGCCAAAACAAAGAGAAAAAGTATGTTTTCAATACGTTTTGTCATTTTGTTTTTTCAGCACACGTTTTTGCAGCACGTATAGATTACCACATATGGTAATCCACATATGGTAATCTAGTAGATTTTACTACTAGGTCTAGTAGCTTGTACAGTGAAGATGTCCATTTGAATAGATTCATAAGTATTTCTAAATACTGCAGGACTTCTTGGTCTTGGTTTTTCTGTGTGTGTTACATGCAGTTTAAGTCAGCTGTATCTGGATTCCTTTCAAAATGAAAAGGTTTATATTTGTTGGATTTTATTATAAATACATGTTTTTCTTCATTAATAGTTGACTGAAAATATAACAAACCCACCTCTGTTTTTTAATTAACCAAAAGGGTATAGACCTCTAAAAGATGAAGGAGTCATGAAGGTCATATGGGAGATAAATTTGTTTTTTATATATAACAAAGATGTAAAGATCTTGTATTTTAATCTGAAGTCAAAAATTTTTTAGCTTTAAGACTCAAACTTTAATACCTACAAACATTTTCATTTGTAGGTAGAACAAGAAAAAACCAACAGCCAATCTTGTGAGCAGTTATGGATATGAGCACTAATTATAATTACTTGTATTCTCATAAAATTTCAGTGACTACAGTATGATCCCAACTGTTTTTTGTACTCTGGGACCTTCATTTCTTCTGTTGTTGTACTTATGGTCTTACTATTCTTGGCCTTACAGAAATCTCCCTCTTTCTTTTTCTCTCTTTTCTCTGTATATCTTATCTGTCTGTATGAAATCTCAAAATGGGGCCAGAATTGCTGCAAAAAACTTTCTTTCCTAAGGGTTAGTTGAATTCTTTTTAAAATTGTCAGTTCCTGAACAATGTCATCTTAACAGCCCATGTTATCTCAATGTTTGTTTCACTGCTTATTTCAAGATTCCACAACTACCCCTCTTTATTGTGGTAGAAGAGGTTATGTGTCTAGTGAGAGACCCTAAGTTGAAAGTGATTGGCAGACCGAACATGTTGTTATAAGTTCATGTTAATGTAGAGTGAAGAAGCCAAGATGGCATGCTGTGCCACCTCCACCGCCTGTAGATAGTTCACTTCTAGCTGGAGATTATAACTGAAGATACCTTTGGTCTGGCTGTTCCAGCTTCTTCAGATCTACCTACTTTTCCCTTACACTAATTCCACCCAGCTCTGGTCTGATGTGCTTTGTTTTTTTAAAAAAAATATTAACTACCAATAGCAGTTAAGGCACTGTGGTGGAGAAGCTGGCAGATCTCTACTACCAATGGTTCCGTCATGTTAAGCAGGATATATTTCCTCTCCCATAGGAGACTGTAAATTTCCAGGGGTGTAGGCATATTAGTCTGCAGCAGCAAAAACAGCAAACAACGTTGTAGCATCACAAAGATTAGCAAGTTTTATTTGGCACAAACTTTTGTGGACATGTGTCTGAGTGAAGGAGGATGAAATCCATAAAAGCTGTGCTGAATAAAACCTGAAACTTTTCGAGATGCCACATGACTCCATATAATTCTATATTATTACTATAAACATTAGAGCAATATATGTGTAAATTTTTTGCATATCATATTATGTCTATGGTTTGGACAGCCTGAAGCTTTGGCTTTCTAAGCTAGAGAATTTCTTCATTAATTTTATCCTTGAAGAAAGCAACAAGTAATTTTAACAATTTTCTTTCTGCTGCAAGAAAGTTTGAAAATTACAGAATTTTGAAGACTATTTGTTATTTGGAACTTCTCTGCAAAATTTGCACATTTTTTTAGCATTTTTAAAAAGAAGAAAGTATTTTTTTTGTAGAGAGTATTATTTTCTGCACAGAAAATGCAGTTTTTGACGATTTTTGAATACTCTTTCCATACCTAATTCATTCCAAATATCCTGCTAGGTGAAATATAAGCTATTACTCTTGTAAAAAAATGTTTGCAATCTGAAATTTATTTTATATTTCTAGTATTTCAGTACAACTTACTGAATATCACTACAGAATACATTGATATATCAGAAGATGTTGCCAGCTAGCATGTTTTCCACAGGATTAATCTTAGCTTTGTTCCCCTTTGTCATACTGTGCAGGAGTTCTGAAGAAAGGTGGTGGGGAGCTTTTAATAGGGGAAAGTAGAGTGAATGAAACCAGTGCCCTTCCAGAACAGTTACTTCAAGTAAAAAAGGTGAGTAAAATAAAATTAAAAACTCCATCATCCTGTGAAATGTATTTTCAGTGCCATCAGAGTAGATAAGGGCCTCTTTGCATACTAATTATGAAACCCTTTTGCCCAAACATTAATAATTTAACTCTTGTTATTAATTTAGACTGAGATTTTGAAAGAAAAAGCTATATATAAAAGATTGTGAATGTGAAAGTGGTTGCTAAATGTTTTTGTACTGGAAGAATAAAGCTACTACCTGAAAGACAGAGAATATGAAAACCGGTGAGAATGTTACTGTTTATATTTTTATTTAATGTTGCACATATTTCTGTAAGTATTTTGATAAATGTATTGAAAACTACTTTTGTGTGAGTTCACTACTGGAATTTGTGATAACTATTTTCAAAAGGTTCATTTAATACTTCTTATATCTTACTTGCAAAAGTGTCATCTGTCTGTTTTCTTGTGGTTGGAATGACCAGGAAACAACACTACTTTCTACAATTAGTGCACTGAAAAATGATGCTTCCACTGTTAAGTGGAGGAAATTGTGGAATGGGAGACTTCTCCTACTTTTGGTCAGTGGTAAAACATCTTGCACTCAAATAATCAAATTATACTAAACTAAATGACAACAGCAGTAAAACTACATCTAATTAAATATGGCTCCTACTCTTGTTGCAAACAGCTCCAAGATATGAAAATGTACTTAACTTAGATTCATTACTTTCTACTGTTTTAAATTTGTTGCTCCTTTTATTTATATTCTTAAACTATTTTAATTTCTAAATTTCCTAAATTTCTTATATTCCATAAATTTCCATTTCAAAAATCAATATTATTAACTATATTGAAATGCTATTATTTAATTCAACTATATTATTACTCCCTTTACTCAATCAACTCTATCTTAAACATATCATAGCAACAACTTTTGGTCATATTTAATTTTTTCTCAGCATCTTTCTCAGGATAATAATATACTACAGCAGTTTTTTTTTTAAAAAAAGACACAGTACTGAGCAAGTTCAAAACCCTAAAATCACCAAATAACCCTCATTTATCCTTAAAATTTCTATTAAACATCTCCAATCTGAAATAAATTCTTCATCAAAGTTCCCTTCAGTTTGGCAGACAATTTATCCATCTCTGCAATTGACATCAGTCAATTAAACCATTCAGTCATTGATGGGATCTCAGTTTTCTTCCAATACTTTGCATAGACAAGTCTTGCAGCCAGCATATATATTGAAGCAGTTTCTGATATTTTTTGTCAATTTTAACCTCATCACTCCAAATTCCTAACAAAAATAATTCAGGTATCTTCACTATTTGGCATTTCAAAATTCTTTGAATCATCTTCTGTATTTCCATCCAAAAATTCTTAGCCTTTCCACAAGTCCACCACGTATGATACAAAGTTCCAGTATGTTCTTGACATTTCCAACATCTGTCTATCATGCTTTTATGCATTTTTGACAGTCTCTCCAATGTAAGATACCAGTGCATTATCATCATCTTATACAAATTTTCTTGAAGATCATAGCAAAGTATATTTTCAGTTTCTTTCCAAAGTCTTTCCCATTGACTCATGGATATATCGTGACCAAAATTTTTGGCCCAGTTAATCATATATTGCTTAACCTGCTCTTCTTCCATATCTATTTTCAGAAAAACTTATATAACAAACTACATTCTTGATTGGAAAATGATCCTGGGGGAAAAAATCCTTTCTATTGTTTATCTTCTGTTTTCCTGAAAAGAGACATTTGACATTGGCCTGTGTGGTCTCTTCCAACTCTACATTTCTATGATTCTATGAGCTGAGACTTACTACTAAATCTTACAGAGCAAGGGGTTAAAGTATGGATTAAACATTAATTGGAATAAAATTTTGTCAGTTAAGACATTTTCTTTTGCTGGTTTAACCCAAGAACTCCCCTCCTATTAAGACAGGCCTAAAAATAGGTTGAGTCTGAGAACACCCTCACCCCTAGTATGCTTATGGTGGCCATGGCCCAGAGGAAATATGGCTATCTTGGTCTCATTTCTGCAGACATGCACACCACATTCTCTGTCACACAACTGTTCCTCCTCTTCAGCTGAACCCTTAAGAGCAGCTGATGACATAGCCATATACAATTGTCTTGCAATAGATGGAAGGTTTAAATCTCTAGTGTTCCATGATGGCCATGAACTGTCAAGGGGGGAAAACTATTTTTCCCATTTGATTACTGGGCAAGCCTCCTTATCAATATTCAACAAGAAAAAAGCTTATTTCTCACTGTCTCATAACTAGAGATCAGCTGCTGATCAGAGGTGACAGTTTTTCCTTAGAGAGGTTAGAAAGACCAACCCTTATTCTTTGATTAGCCATGAATGAATGTGTATTCTACAGATATTGAAGTAAATATATTTTTGGACATTTAGCCAGCTTATATTAACATAATTCTACTCCAAATTCATATCCTATGACTTTTTCCCCACTTCCCTCCTCTTTTCTTAGCATTAATATTTTTAAAAATCCAATAATGAAAAGGAAAAAAACAACTAAAGAGAGGAAGGAAAAAAACTGGTGGCTCAAATGGAGTTTTGCTGCACTATGCACTGTTTCTGTTCATTTCACTGGATTCCATATGGGAAATATTACACAAGTTTGTGCTGTCATAGAATCATAGAATCATAGAAATGTAGAGTTGGAAGAGACCGCACAGGCCATCCAGTCCAACCCCCTGCCATGCAGGAACACCCTCAAAGTACTCCCGACAGATGGCCATCTAGCCTCTGCTTAAAAACCTCCAAAGAAGGAGACTCCACTACACTCCAAGGCAGCATATTCCACTGCCAGGCAGCCCTGACTGTCAGGAAGTTCTTCCTGAGGTTCAGATGGAATCTCCTTTCCTGCAGCTTGAATCCTTTGCTCCTTGTCCTGGTCTCTGGAGCAGCAGAAAACAAGCCCTTTCCTTCTTCTACATGGGATCCCTTCAAATATTTAAACATGGCTATCGTGTCCCCTCTTAACCTTCTCTTCCGCAGACTGCAGACTGTAAGTGCATAAAGAGCCTCAAGTGATAGTTCATTACATCGTAGTCGTTGTCATCATCGCCATCATCACCATCATCACTATTGTTATCGATGAAAAAATAGCAATATTTGACTGTTCAGTATCTGTTGTCTGTTTTCTATATTCCAGTCTACTGTGCTAGAATTTGGCTGGAGAAACGCATTTCAAGACTTGTCTTCTTCAGTTGCACACTGCATAACAATTACGGTTGAAGATTTTTCCAGTAAAATTCTTCAGCAGGAGCAGAATGAACAGGCGTCAGCTAGCTGCTATGTGATATCTCTTTCAAATGTGCAGCACATGAAGGAATCCTGGGATATAATCTGTGAAGATGAGCGACCAAAACAAATTTCAAAGGCATGTAGCAAAAGATCTGTAACCTATCAACATTTGAGACTTTGTTTTCCCTCCCTTGACATGCATGCAGAATTAATAATACTATAGGAATCAAGTAGAGAGAACCAACAGTGGTGATTATTTAAAGTCCTTTATAGGTCTTAACTGGGAGTAGAAACTAAATGATAAATTTACCTTTTAAAAAAAAATTCTTACAAAAAATGACCTATTAAATTGGGAGGAGGTAGGGAAGTTTATTTGTTCTCGCATATTGGTGTTCGATGTTGTTTGTTCACTGAGAAGAATAATGAGTTTCTGCCAGCATAATACTGTGAGATATATCACTGGAAAAACTATATAAGGGTGGGCAGACTACTGATCTGAAGCTGCATTGGGATGGAAAGGGGAGGATGGGACAGGAAGTTGTGGATTCAGGACAGAAATTTGGGGGCTGTGAATGAAACGGCCCATCCAGAGTGTAGAATATTCTCTCTGTACTTAGGGTCAGTATATATACGCATCAGAATCAAATGACAAAACTTATATTGAACTGTATCCTCTGTTTGAGGGTTGCCCAGTTAAACAAACAGCAAAGCAAGGCAGTAAGAATAAAACTACATCCTGAACATATAAAGCTTACACATCAAGATGAAGAGTTCAGGATAATGTTCTCCCTCATATATTTTTCTGGGGACAGAGCAGTTTTCTTGTAGGGAAGTATTCAAACATACAATATATCTCTGCAGCCTGACGTAATGTCCAAAAGAAGGACGGTGTTGTACTTATTCAACTGAATGTATGCATTGGCCTTTTGTGGAGCCTAACCCTGGAAGTATACATCCTGAAAATATTTCCTGCGTTAAAACTGTGGCTGCTGCTTCTGTTTTTCTATGAAGCATGTTAGGTTGTTTCAGTAAAACAGGGAAAAGGTTGCCTAAGCCTTTTCAGTTGTTTTTCTCTCTAACCAGGGTTCCAGAGGCATAATTACCCTGCTACAACAAGATGTTTCTGTCTTAATTAAAATTGAGGCAAAGGGTAAATATAATGTTACTTCAGGTCTGATTCTTGATCGCCACCAATATGTCTGTCTTTGCAGTTGATGCCATTCCACATGTAATCTGAAGCAGATATAAGCAGTGTTCTGTGTTCCCTTTGTCTTATACCAAATATACTGTTTTTGTACTGTACATACACTGAACAATGCTGTCAGAGTAAAAAGAACTGTATGCCCCATTTGTATTCCTTAGTTTTGTTCTGATATCATGGAAGAACTTGACACATTACTTCCGTTGGCCTTGGCCTGCAGAGATGAGTCTCTCCAGGAAATCAGAGCAGACTTTGTGGAGGCTTGCTGCAAAGTGGCAACAGCTGTCCTGACAAGACTGGAGGAGAGAAGTAAGGATATCCCTTCCAGAGCTCCACTGCAAAATCTCTATGCCATTCTTTCCACAGCAGTGCATGTCTGTCAGCATTTTAAGATGTATCAGTCTCTTTTAACAAAAGAGACCAATAGAAGGTGAGTATCTTCTGTTCCGTTGTTTAAATGTATCTGTAAATGTGTGTTAATGAAATCATTCCATTTCATTGATACAAAAGATACCATTCTTTTAAAAAAGAGTTTCAAACATTAAAAAAGGCATACTATTACCCATTATTTTTTTTTTGTCTTTTAACTTATTTCTTGGCTTACTACTACTGTTCACAGTCTACACTCGGCTTAAAGCTTCATAGTAGCATCTGAAACTTGTGGCCAGAATTAACTTTCTAAGCCTTCCTGTTTTCAGTTGTTCTCCATACATATCATCAGTAGAATTATGATACACCATTTTAACCAGTCTGGAAACCTTGGCACGCTTTATTGCTTCTCTTCTTCTCATAGTTACTTGTGGTCCAGGGCAGATTTAAATCACTGAAGTAATCTGAAATTATAAAATTTATTACTGGGGGTTAATCCCATTGGACACAATAGGGGTTATTTTGAATTAAGCATATACAGGATAATGGCTTTCACTATTAAATTACTAAAAGGCTGGTTTAAATTGTCAATTTAAATCAAGCTTTCTGTTTTCTAACACATTCTGAGCAAACATGCATAGTAATTGCTTGCTATAAGAATGTAAAACATACCTGTTTGAAAATAAAGAATTTATACTGCCCAGAACCATAGGCCAAAATCTCAGGTCTACATTTTACCCTCCAAAAGATATATCTGCTTATGGAACCAATTGTGAATTTAAGAAATTTTGTTTGGCACTCTCAGCAAAACCACTTACTTGAGGAATGCAATGATTCTTTGCTTTTCTTGTGTGTATAGAGTTCAGCTGTCAAAATCATTTATTGTTTTTACTGTCTAGATCACACGGTGTCCCTCTTCACTGGTTGTCTAATCCTTTCCTTATTCAGTACATATGCTTTATCTTTCAGAAGTCCATATATGCTTGCTTCCTATTTGCTTTTCACCATATTTTTCTGTGATGAAGTTGCTTTAGGGGTCAGCTATTGGAATGCAAGTGTAACAGGATGGAGAGTTAGTACCTTAAGAGTGAAATCCAGCACCCGGTGGTATGCATGGGAAGGGCTTATGGATGATAGGAATTATATATAAGGCAGAGAGTCCATTTGTAAAGAGAGCCTTCAGTGAGCTCTTGGCAAGAGAGAGTGGCTGAGTTGTGTTTAAGCAGCTGAGAAAAAGACACAGAGAACTGGTGTCTAATAAATAAGTCATGCCAGACTAATCTTATCTCTTTTTATGATAGAGTTACTAGCTTGATAGATGAAGGGAATGCTGTGGATGTAGCATATCTCAATTTCAGTAAGGCTTTTGACAAAGTTCCTCATGACATTCTTGCAACGAAGCTAGTAAAATGTGGGCTGGACAGGGCTACTGTTAGTTGGATTTGTAATTGGTTGACTGACCGAACCCAAAGGGTGATCACGAATGGCTGCTTTTCATCCTGGAGAGAAGTGACTAGTGGGGTGCCACAGGGTTCTGTCCTAGGCCCAGTGCTGTTCAATATTTTTATCAATGACTTGGATGAAGGAATAGAGGGCATGCTCATCAAATTTGCAGATGACACCAAATTGGGAGAGGTTGCTAATACGCCAGAGGACAGGATCAAAATTCAAAATGACCTGGATAGATTAGAGAGCTGGGCCAGGGCGAACAAAATGAAATTCAACAGAGAGAAATGTAAGGTCCTACACTTAGGCAGAAATAATGGAATACAGAAATATAGGATGGGGGACACGTGGCTGGATAGCAGTACATGTGAAAGGGATCTAGGAGTCTTCATAGACCACAAGCTGAACATGAGTCAGCAGTGCGATGCGGCAGCCAAGAAAGCCAATGCAATTCTCGGCTGCATCAATAGGAGTATGGTGTCTAGATCGAGGGAGGTACTGGTCCCACTCTACTCTGCTTTGGTTAGACCCCATCTTGGATACTGTGTCCAGTTCTGGGCACCCCAATTCAAGAAGGATATTGACAAGCTGGAGCAAGTCCAGAGGAGGGCGACCAAAATGGTGAGAGGCCTGGAAGCCATGCCCTATGAGGATAGACTTAGAGAGCTGGGTATGTTTAGTCTGCAGAAGAGGAGGTTAAGAGGGGACACGATAGCCGTGTTTAAATATTTGAAGGGATGCCACGTAGAGGAAGGAGGGGACTTGTTTTCTGCTGCTCCAGAGACCAGGACAAGGAGCAATGGATTCAAGCTGCAGGAAAGGAGATTCCACCTGAACCTCAGGAAGAACTTCCTGACAGTCAGGGCTGTCCGGCAGTGGAATCTGTTGCCTCGGAGTGTAGTGGAGTCTCCTTCCTTGGAGGCTTTTAAGCAGAGGCTTGATGGCCATCTGTCGGGATTGATTTGAGGGTGTTCCTGCATGGCAGGGGGTTGAACTGGATGGCCTGTGTGGTCTCTTCCAACTCTGAATTTCTATGATTCTATGATTCTATGTTTCTATGACTTACTGGCATAGACTGTCAGAAGTTAGAACTGGTTAATGTAACAAAACTCAGTTTTACTTAAGCTTCGAAAAGATACTTTTATTCTAATGTTACTACAGTAGTGGATATAATTTGCTTCATAACTACTGAGTTGGCCTATGTTGTCTAAAGTCACTGGTAACAAAAAAAGAATATACTGCATTGAATAAACTAATTGATTCTGAAGAAACACTTACGACCCTAAACCTTTTTGCATGAAGGTTGTGTGTAACAGTTGACGTTAGGGCTAAGTGTTAGTGTCACCTTTATTAAGTTGGAGCCGTGAAAGCAGTCTAGTGAGAAATATGGGCTTGTCACACCTTCTCCGTGATCTTTTCTTTCCTACCTCCATAGCCATTGTTCCTGAATGTTATTTCTCTCTCAAATTATTATGACACACATCTCCATTTTTTTAAAATAAAGATGTAGAATTCTTCCTGGAATTCTTGTTTGGTGCTATGCTTCTTCTCCGTGGTCTCTGTGAATCACACAATGGGATATTTTGCGCCTGCATGATACACCATTCGGAACCTTCTGGAAACCTAAAATCAGGCGTTCTGGCAGTTGGCCCATCCCCCACATCCCCAAGATATATAAGACCTCTCCCCAAGTAACGGTCAGTTCCTTTTCTTCCGCTGTGGTAGTGAGTAAGGAGTCTTTCTCAGCCTGACTGATAGATTTAATGGTTTTTGATCTTGGACTGGTTTTGGTTTTTGGTTATCTCTTGGTGGTTTTCTTGCTGGTTGGTCAGACACGGTGCATGTTTTTGGAGTATGAGAGTGTTTTTCTGCAATATGGACTTTACCTTGTATGGCAACTTTGAAACGTTGCATATCCTGTGAAGGGAAAATACCCAACAAAGACAATCATTCCGAGTGTCTCCTTTGTCTGGGTGAGGGCCATAACATGGCAAATTGTGAACATTGCCAGTTATTTACTTCTCAGACGAGAAGAAACAGAGCAGCCTGTTTGAAGGCACTTTTGTGGGAACAAGTTTTGTCAGCCTCTGAGCCCACAACTTCGGGAAAATCTGTTCAGCCTTCTAAAATGGTTCAAACATTGCCTACACCCTCCACAGGTCGACACCACTCTGAGTCTCAGGATCAAGAGCAATCTGTCCAGCCCTCGGTGTCGCCTAGAAAAAAGGTGATCCGAAAAAACATGTGAGAAATGTGTTTCTCACTTTCGATGTGAGAAAGACAGAGTGATGAGAAGAACATTGAAGGACTTGTCACGAGAAGAGCCTTCAAAAAAGTCTAAAAGGATTGAGCACCCAGTCTACCTGCTCCAATCCAATCTCTGTCTCTGATGGTTCCAGGCATCTCCATTCATAAAATGATGGCAGATGTTCCTTATGTGATTGCTCACAATGTGTGCAAAGATACTGTGCCATCTAGTGAGATTGAGGAAGTTTGTGTTCCCTGTGAAGGGGAGATCATGGAGTCATCTCCGATACTTTCGGTGGGGTCGGTATCGCGTTGCCAAGAGTCAAGATCTCCTGCTGGTGGACACTCAAGATCGAGACAACGTGATCTTGTTGAACTATCCTCTCCACCAAGGTGTCAGTGTAGAACTCCGCCATTGTTTCCAAGATCCCCTTTTAGGCATTCGTATTCACACACGAGATCGCCTCGTTGGTACTATTATGTGAGAGATTCACCTCCATACTGCTATTGACGATATCCTGAGGAGGAGTTTTTCATTGACTCCAGGGATGTCTCACCTTGTACTGATGATGTTCATTGGGCACGCAGCCATTCTCTGTACCGAGAGGAAGACTCTTCGACTTGTCATTGGTATAGAGAGGAAACTAGTCGATGTGCTCATGTTCTAAGGTCTTCCACTAAGTCTCCAGTTCCGTCCTGCCGCATAGTGTTGCCTGCAGTGTCTAGATCTAGACATGGGAAAGAAATGGAGAGAATCCAGCCACATTCTTCTCAAAGTCAGATCTCTCCTGAACGACAGTCTACATCTTGGTACCGTTCTCCTCGGTACTGTACAGTGAGATCTCCCTCTGTGTCGAAGTCTGAGGGATCTCATGTGTCGTATGTGCCTGAGCAGTCTAAATTGAATTTTGTTTCAACAGCAGAACATATATCGCCTTCTGATGATGTCTGTTCTTTCTCTGATCTTGTTTCTGAGAATGTCTAGATCATTGAATCTCCAAGTGGAGACTGATAAAGAGGATCTCCAAGATCCTATTTTCTAGGAACTGCATGATAGAGTGCCTGTACCGTCTCTCATTGCACCATTGCCTTACTTGTTAAAGACTGTGAAGAAGTCATGGGATTCCCTGTCTTCTATTCCTTCCACATCGAAGAAAGTAGAAGCAGTGTACCATCTGATTGAGAGCGATCAAGAGTGGCTGACTCAACATCCAAAGCCAAACTCGATAATTGTTGATGCAGTTCAATCTAGACAGTCCCAGAAGCTTCATGTGTCACCTACTGATAAAGAGGGAAGGAAGTTAGACACTTTGAGGAAGAAGGCATATTCAAATGCTGCCTTGCTATTTAAAATCTTGAATTATGCAGCATTTATGGGTGCCTATCAGCAGTTCTTGTGGACTAGGATGAAAAGGTTCATAGACATGCTGCCTGAGGATAAGAGAAAGACTGCTACCTCTCTGTATGGACTTCCCAACAAGTCACGACTTCAAAACATGTTACTGATTACAGTGGAAAGGCAATTGCAGGAGCGATAGCTCTGAGGAGACACGCTTGGTTGAGATCTTTGAGTCTGTCTCAACAAAAGAAGAGTGTGATTGAAGACCTGTCTTTCAACTCTGTAGGCCTTTTCAATGAAGGTACAGATACCAAACTCAAACATACACAAAAAATGCGCACCACTGCTACAAAGTATGGGTTCCTGGTACCATCGTCGTCATACTCCAGGTATTGGTATCACCGTTACTAACCTTACATGGCTAGAACAAGAAGTCCAACGCCCACACAGCAGCAATGTCAAACATCAGGGTAGCAACAACTTTCAAGGAAATTTCCAATGTCCAAATTCAGACAGCCTCAATGTAAAAAGAAACAGCAAGACCAACAAAAATGGCAAGTTTGACAACCAACTGAACGATACCTCACCTGCACACAGTCAACACTTTCTTTCACTCCTGCATTCAAAGATCCAAATTTCTTTGTTCAAACTTCCAATGTTGGTACCGCTGTCAGTACCGTCTGTTCCGCTGGTATCGACAGCATGGAGATGTTAGATACTGTCAATTCTACTATCATTACTGCCAACATTGGTACCTATGGAGCTGTTGTAGATTGTGGGTCTGAGAAAAAGCACTTTGGAAACAGACTGTCAAATTTCATCTACGCATGGGCCTTGATAACAACAGACTAATGGGTGTTGGATGTGGTGAGATGGGGCTATCTGATAGAATTTCATCAACTACCACCGGTTGGTTGAATTCATATCACACCTTTGTCCCCAGAACTGGAAGAGGAGATTGCAACTCTGTTGGAGAAAGGGGCAGTTGAAAAGATCTCATATGGCCAACTAAGGAAGAGTTTCTCTTCTAAATATTTCCTGGACCTAAGAGGTGTCAACTATTACATCTCAACAAAATGGTTTCAAATGATGACCTTGGCATCAATAATGCCATTGCTGAAGAAGGGAGACTGGTTTGTGACACTGAACTTAAAAGATGCCTGCTTCCACATATCAATAAGGAAAGAACACAGACGGTACCTAGCCTTTGTGTTGGGGAAACAAGCTTATTGATTCAGAGTTCTCCCATTCGGCATAAGCACGGCGCCGAGAGTGTTCATGAAGTGTATATCCATGGTGGTGGCATATTTGAGGCAGAGAGGTATCATTCTATTCCCATACATAGACGATTGGCTTATAGCTCCTCCAACAAAAGAGGAGGCTTCACAATACCTGAAGACTACAGTGAACCTATGATAAATTTCAAGAAGTTTCACCTTATACCACAAACAACAATGAAATTCATTGGAGCCATACTGGACTTGACCAAAGAGCTGGTTTTTCTGCCAGATGACAGGTGGCGGAAAATGTGACGCATCCTGAGGCAGTTATTGATAACACGACACATAAGAGCCAGAGCCATACAAGTGGCCCTAGAGCTGATGGCCTCGACCACTATGGTGACTCCAAACACAAGATTGAGAATGAAACCTCTGCAACACTGGTTCATAAGGAAGTTCAGTCCACTTCTGCATCATCAAAACAAGTACATGACGATTCCGAAGGGGGTACGCTTGTCTCTCCTCTGCTGGTTGAGGGCAGAAAATGTCCTAAGGGGCATGTTGTTTCTACCGGTTCCACCCGTGGTCTTCATCACCACAAATGCTTCCATGGACGGTTGGGGAGTGCATATGCAGAATGTAAAAGGACACTGGACATTGTTGGAAAAACTTCAACATATAAATGTCCTGGAATTTCTTGCTGTCATCAAGGCATTCAGGGCTTTTCAAGTGCACGTGCATGGTCTCGCAGTGCAAGTAAGAACGGACAATACAACTGTGATGTATTATATCAACAAACAACGAGGGACTCACTCGACAGTGCTTCTGAAATTAACAATCAAGTTCTGGAACTGGTGCCTTTCCAGAGGGATAACACCATCAGTGATACATGTGCCAGGAGCAGACAATACATGGGTGAATGCCCTAAGTCGAGCCCCGATGTCCTGTCACGAGTGGGAGCTGGATGACACCGTAACTGACAGCTTGCTCAGTCTATGGGCAGTACCATCAATAGACTTGTTTGCAGCCAGGGACAAAAAGAAATGCAAATGTACTGTTCTCGCCGAAGGACAGACCAAATGAGTCTGGGAGATGCTTTCAGATGGGACTGCTCCTCTATGCATTTCAGCCATTCCCTCTTATAACAAAGGTGATCTCAAAGATAAGACAGTACCACATGAAGGTCATATTGATAACACCATAGTGGCTGAGACAGCTGTGGTTCTCGCCCCTTCTCACTTTGTTGAAACATCGGTACCAGAGGTTACCATCGATACTGAACTTGTTGACGACGCACAACAGTACCGTGTTTCACCCAGATGTGGAGAAAGTTCAGTTGACTGCATGGAAGATATTTTAGATTCTGCTTTCCTGGAGGAAGTTAGCCGCATATTGAAAGCAGCTCACAAACCATTGACTGTTAAGTCATATGGATACAAATGGGACAGATTTTGTTGGTACTTGAGAGATCATGGTACCCAACCTCGGAACTGCGATACCGCAGACATACTTTCCTTTCTTACACACCTCGGCACCGAGGGTCTGTCATTATCTTCAGTTAAATGCTATCTTGCAGCCATTTCTTAGCACCTACAGGCTAAGGGAAGACCTTCCTATTTCTCTAGTCTAACTGTTAAAAGATTTTTACGGGACTATAAGCATGTGTACTCTCCAACCCAGTCTCCGGTACCAGATTGGGATTTACATTTTGTGTTGTTGCAACTCACGCATAAGCCATTTGAACCAATGGCAACCTGTGATATGAGGCTGTTATCTCGGAAAACACTGTTCCTGGTAGTTATAACTTCTGCAAGAAGGGTAAGTGAGTTGGCCGCCCTAAGAGCAGATGCACACTTTTTGAGATTTCATAGAGGTAAGATAGTACTAAGACCAGATATCACCTTCTTACCGAAAGTGGTATCGTTTTTTCATCTGAACCACGACATTATTTTTCCAGCTTACATGCAGAATCCAGAAACAGATTTGGAGAAGAAGTTGCATTGCCTTGATGTCAGAAGGGCGATAGCCTTCTATATTCAGCGCACTGCATCTATAAGGAAAACTAAGTCATTATTTGTCTGTTATTCGAGTCAGAAACTAGAGGAGCCTCTTTCTTCCCAAAGGATATCTAAATCGATTGTTTCTGCAATAAAGTTGTGTTATGCGATTGCTAAAAGAAAGCTGCCAGTAAATGTAAAGGCGCACTCCATGAGATCAGTGTCAGCTTTGGTTGCTTTCATGCATGGTGTACAATTGGAGGAAATATGCAAGCCGCTACGTGGTCGCAGCCGTTGACCTTTATTTCCCACTATAGGGTAGATCAAAGGGAAAGGAGTGATTCGTCCTTTGGTAGGGCTGTTTTGTTTTCTGCAGTTGCATGAAAAAAAGGGGGGGACAAATTTAAAAAAATTCTGAGTGAATTCAAGAAACACAACATGATTGGTTGTAAACTAAATATTTATTTATTTACTTATATTTATTTATTATACTAATAATATTTATGATATTTATAATGTTTATTGTATTGCAATATTTATTACATTAAAAAAAAGGAAAATCTGATGTTGTTTTGTTATCACTGGTGTATATTGACAGTTTGACATCTCCCACTTCCATCTGTGACAGCTCGCTAATCTCCCCATTGTGTGATTCACAGAGACCACAAAGAAGAAGAGCAGATTGCTTACATGTAACTGTGGTTCTTCTTCGTGGTCTCTGTGCCTTCATACACTAGGAGCTTTAGCGCCTGCGCGGTAGCGTTCGGAAACTTCTAGAGCTTGTTCGCTTGGCGGGAACCCCTCCCCCACGCCGGTACTGCGCATGCTCCTCCCGCCGAGCAACGGTCTCTCCTCAGTTCTTTCTCGTCCGCCGTCGCGTACAGAAGGTTCTTCGGTTTGTTCCTCTGCTTTTGTGCTTGGCTTGCTGATTTCACGGTTTTTCGGACTTTTGGATTGTTTCTGACCTCTCCTTCAGACTTCCCATTTGGTTTTGGTGATTTTCGGACTTTTCCAATTGGCGTCTCGTCTTATGTCCGCGCTCTTCAAAAAGTGCGTGTCCTGCGGGCGCAAAGTTGCCCTCAACGACGGCCATAAGGAGTGTCTCTTTTGCTTGAGTGAGTCCCACAACACTCGGACTTGCCCAATTTGCCGGGATTTTACTCCCCAGACTCTCCGCAACAGGTCCGCGAGACTTAAATCGTATTGTTGGGAGCAGTCTTTGCGGGCGATCGACGAGACCTCCGTTTCCAAGATGGCCGAAAAGAAGACGACCATGCCATCGACGGTATCGGCGGCTGCCGTTCCGTCCACCTCGTCGGTATCGGGCTCGGTACCGGCGAGAATGCCGATCTCGGCGTTACCGAGGATCCCGAAGCTCTCGGCGGCTGCCAAGTCAGCGAAAGGATCCTCGATGGCGAGGAAGGCTGAGGCTCCCATGAAGGACACGCCTGCTAAAAAGCGCCCTGCTCCGGACGGAGACAAGGGCAAGGAGAAGGAGAAGAAGAAGAAGGAGAAGAAACGCTCCCCGGCTGGGGACGTTCAACCTCCCACTCCTCCTCCAACTCTGCAGCCTTCCAAAGGGCGAGGCGAGTCCGTCGATCTCTCGGACAATGAGATCGAGGACGTTCCCCAGCAGCGCCCGGACTCACCTGTGGTAGACCCTCCAACCCTGGTGGAGGAGCACCACCGCCTTTCCAGCCGTCGCAGGTCGGCCGACCTGCAGCAGAGAGGCCCTCTGCTTCTCCGGAGCGGCGTTCGACCTCGTTCAGGTCCCAGTCCCGCTCTTCGGA
Source organism: Ctenosaura bakeri (assembly GCA_948474755.1). Lineage (NCBI taxonomy): Eukaryota > Metazoa > Chordata > Lepidosauria > Squamata > Iguanidae > Ctenosaura > Ctenosaura bakeri. Next base: position 26,397 of record CAOLHI010000879.1, on the reverse strand, counting down.
GCATCCGGTGGCCTCGCCGCCTCCTAGGGAGACTAGAGAGGAACAACCTCGCTCGTCTGCCTCCAGATACACCTCGGCGTCCTACGTGGCCAGGTACGTGAGGGAGTCTGAGTGGAGAGAGCGCCCGGCCTCTTACTGGTCACATTCTCCATCGTACCGGGATTGGTACCATCGTGACCCGAGACGCTGGGAGACCTTCCGGAGGTCCCGGTCACCTCGGAGACAGCGAGAATCACGCTCGCCTCGAGGAGAAGACGCTCGGTACCGTCGGCACTGAAGCCGTTCTCCGTCGGACCGCCGCTCCTTCAGCCGCTCTCCCTCGCCTCGATACCATAGGGCGAGGGAGCCTTCGCCTCGATATCGAGCGGTATCGCCACCTTCTAGGGTTACGGCTACGGCGACGCGCCCTACGGAGTCGGTGGTGACTGAGCAGGCTAAGACCACATCAGCCTGTCAGACTACGCCGGTCACCACCAGAAAGGTGAAGTCTGTGGTCAGCCAGCCCAAGCGTGATGCTGCCACTACCACCGTTCCGGCTGCGGACAAGCCCAAGAAGGCAGCACCCGCAACAACTGTGAAGGAGCCGGAAAGCGAGCGGCGAGAGGACTCACCGAGCTCGGAGTCGTACGACTCGAGCGCGGAGTCGGAGGTTTCTGAGGCGGCCTCCCAGGAGTCGCCTCCGCTGGGATTCGGGGAGCCGATCCCAGATTCAGCTCCAGAGGACGTCCACCAGTTCTCTGCGATGCTGCTCCGCATGGCCTCTACCCTTGGCCTTAAGATCGCGGATGCGGAGCCGGAGGACGACGATCCCGTCTTCTCCATCTTTGAGGGGAAGCAACCTGCTGCGGCCCCGCTGCCTCTCCTGCCCCAGATCTCCAGAGTGGTGAAGGCCGCTTGGGATAGACCGGCCTCGGTGCAGCCGATACCGCAGCGTTTGGAGCACCTCTATAGGGTGCGGAAGGATAACGCAGGTTATCTCTTCAACCACCCTGCACCGAACTCTGTGGTGGTCGAGTCGGCACAGACAAAAGGCACCGGCAGGCAGCACACCACCCCGCCGGATAAAGAAGGCAGAAAGTTGGACGCCTACGCAAGGAGGTTTTATTCCGCCGCCTCCTTGCAGATCAGGCTGTCCAACACTCAGGCTTGCCTCACGGCATACCTGAAAAAAGTGCTCGACCGCCTTCAACCGGCGATGGAGGCGATACCGGACGACATCCGTCAAGCCGCCTCGGTGATCTTAAACGAGGCCATATCCATCGCTCGGCAGCAGATGGCCTCCTCCCGGCACGCCGTGGAGATCGCCTCCCGGGTCATGGCGGGATCCATCGACTGGATGCCTGGCTGCGACCGGCCGACATCCAAGAGGACACCCGAAGGAGGATCGAGGATCTCCCCTTCGACGGTGAGGGCCTCTTCAATTCTACGACCGACCAGGCGCTGGACAATCTGGTGAAGGCGAGGTTGACTGCCAAAAAGATCGGGCTCCAGCCGGCCACGCAAGCCCGCAGGACCTCCACCTTCCGCCCATCCTGGCGACGATCCTCCACCTCGTCGTTCCAGCGCTCGGCCCAGTCCGGACAGTCAAGACCGTCCTCTGGCTCGTCGACCAGACGCACGTTTAGACGTCGCCCGGCTTCATCTAAGAAGTCCTCCTCGGACGCGAAGTCTCGGTTTTGACGTGTCTGGCAGGACCTACCAATACCCACTCTTCAGCCTACCATCTGCGCTCAGAGACCGCCCGACTCTGGCTCGACACCTTTTGGAGTGGCAACATGTCACTATGGACTCTTGGGTGCTTTCCATCATCCGTCTTGGCTACGCCATCAAGTTTCACGATATTCCGCCTCGAGGCGTTTACTACTCCACCCCGTCGAGTCCAGTCCTCCTGGAAGAGATCCAGTCCCTCCTCCAAAAAGGAGCGATCGAGCAGCTCCCGCAAGAAGCCAAGACCACCGGCTTCTTCTCCAGGTACTTCACGGTACCGAAGGCCGACGTACCCTCCGGCCGATCCTCGACCTCAGAGGGGTGAACTACTACATCCGCCCCAAGAGGTTCAAGATGGTCACGATACCGTCGATCCTGCCCTTCCTGCATCGAGGGGACTGGTTCGCCTCCATCGATCTCCGAGACGCATACTTCCACATCGCCATTCGCCCGCAGCACAGACGGTACCTCCGCTTCGCAGTCGACGACACCTGTTACCAGTACAAGGTGCTGCCGTTCGGACTCTCGACTGCCCCAAGGGTCTTCACCAAGTGCATGGCCCTGGTGGTATCTTTCCTGCGGACGAAGGGTGCTTCTGTCTTCCCTTACCTCGACGATTGGCTGTTGGTGGCGTCCTGCAAACAGAGACTTTACCACGACGTCCACATGACGTTGTCACTCCTGACTCGCCTTGGCCTACGAGTGAATCCGAAGAAGTCCCACCTCGAGCCGGCGAGGATCTTGGACTTCATCGGGGCAACGCTCGACTCAACCTCCGCCAGGGCGTACCTGCCAGAGACTCGAGCTCAAACCCTGATCCGGGCCGCCGCTCACGCCCGTGCGGCCCCGACGTTATCTGCGAGAAGTGTCCAGCAGCTCTTGGGCTACATGGCTGCGACAACCGCTGTGACATATCTTGCCAGGCTAAGAGCAAGACCTCTTCAACACTGGTTCGTCCGCATATTCGACCCCCTGCGAGACGAACAGACACTCCGACTGCAGCTGTCGGAAGACGTCCGCTCTTCCCTCCGATGGTGGCAGTCGCGACGCAATCTGATGTCAGGGATGCCTTTCCAACAGCCGACACCGAAGGTGACGGTAACGACCGACGCCTCCCTGTATGGATGGGGTGCCCACTGCGGCGATCTCAGAGTCTGCGACAGATGGACCGACGACGAGACCGCTCTCCATATCAATGCGCTGAAGCTGCTCACCGTCTCGAAAGCGCTACAGGTGTTCCACCACGTCGTAGCGGGGCGGACGGTCCTGGTTCTGACGGACAATACCACCGCCGTCTGTTACATCAACAGACAAGGAGGGACTCATTCCACGACCCTGCTCAACATCGCGCTCGACCTGTGGGAATGGTGCATTCACCTGCACACGCATCCCGTGGCGGTTCACCTGGCCGGGCAGGAGACACCACGGCAGACGCCCTCAGCAGGGACACCTCATCCCATCACGAATGGTCTCTCTCCGGAGAGGCGTTCAGACTGATTCGAGACCGCTGGGGCGAACCATCCATCGACCTCTTCGCAACCAGGGAAAAGCGAAGTGTCGCCGATTCTGTTCCAGAGCGGGCCACGATCGTGCTTCCATCGGGGACGCTTTCCAGTTTCCGTGGACCGGGGAACTCCTCTACGCGTTCCCGCCGTTCCTGCTGCTCGGTCGGACGATATCGAAGATCCTCGCCGACCGAGCCGACGCGATCCTCGTAGCCCCGTACTGGCCGAGGCAGCACTGGTTCACACCCCTGCTACGAGCTACCCGAGGCGACCTGCTCCGGCTGCCACCGACGCCGGGCCTGCTCTCCCACTCCAGCGGCCGAGTCCTTCATCCGGACCTGCCACGCCTGGCCCTCCATGCCTGGAGGATATCGCACTAGACGATCCCGTGCTCGGTACCGTCCTCGTCGCGGCCAGGAAGGAATCCACCCGTCGCAACTATCAATACAAATGGCGACGCTTCCTGACCTTCGCTAACGAGAGGAGTGAGCCAGTATCGCCTGCGGGACTCTCTACCGTCCTACATTTCCTCCTGCACCTCCGGCAACAGGGTCTGGCGTTTCCATCCCTGAAGGTTTATCTCTCCACGATCGTGGCATACCAACCGCCACGATCTGCGGCATCGGCCTTCTTCAGGAACGATACCGTTAAGCGGTTCCTGAAAGGACTTCATCATCTCTACCCGCCGGTATCGCCGCCGCTACCGCCGTGGTCCCTCTCGCTGGTGCTCTCGCAGCTGACGAAGTCGCCCTTCAAGCTGATGGCGACCTCGGATGACAGGCTCCTGACCATGAAAACCTTCCTGGTAGCGGTGACCTCAGCGAGGCGAGCGGGTGAGATCACAGCTCTTCGGTCCGATGAGCCCTTCATGGTCTTCCATAGGGACAAGGCGGTCCTGAGACCTGACATCTCGTTCCTGCCAAAGGTGGTGTCCAGTTTCCATCTCAACCAGGACATCATCCTGCCTGCCTTCTTCCCAACCCGACGACACCGTTGGAGCGGTCCCTCCACTCCCTGGACGTGCGTCGGGCATTGGCTTTCTACAAGGACAGTACTGCTTCCTTCCGACAGACGCCGCATCTCTTTGTTTGCTATGGGCGACATCGGAAGGACCTGAAAGTGTCCACCCAGCGCTTCTCGAAGTGGGTGGTGAGGACTATTGAACTGGCGTATGAGCTCGCGAGGAAGCCTCCGCCAGTCCTGCTTCGAGCCCACTCCACCAGAGCTGTGGCTACTTCTGCGGCCCTCCTGCGAGGAGTTGACCTGCATGAACTCTGCCGTGTGGCGACCTGGTCCCAACCATCGACCTTCGTACGCCACTACAGGCTCGACTGCCGGTCGCGCAGAGATGCCCGGTTTGGACGTGAGGTGCTGGCTTCCGTGCTGTAGGACCTGACCCGCCATCCGACCGGTAAGCTACACAGTCTCCTAGTATATGAAGGCACAGAGACCACGAAGAAGAAGAACAGGTTGCTTACCTGTAACTGTGGTTCTTCGAGTGGTCATCTGTGCCATCATACACACCCGCCCTTCCTCCCCTCTTTCTCAGGTCCCTGTAGGCTCTACGGCGGACGACAGAACTGAGGAGAGACCGTTGCTCGGCGGGAGGAGCATGCGCAGTACCGGCGTGGGGGAGGGGCTCCCGCCAAGCGAACAAGCTCTAGAAGTTTCCAAACACTACCGCGCGGGCGCTAAAGCTCCTAGTGTATGATGGCACAGATGACCACTCGAAGAACCACAGTTACAGGTAAGCAACCTGTTCTTCTTCGAGTGGTCTTCTGTGAAGTCACACAAACCCACCCAGCCTTCCCACTTGATGTCTTTTTCATTGGTTCCTGTAGCTGCTATAGCTGCTACCATGTCAGTGAAGGAACTGATCGTTACTTGGGGAGGGCCTCATATACCCTGGGGGTGTGGGGGATGGGCCAACTGCCAAAACTCCTGATTTTAGGCTTCCAGAAGGTTCCAAATGCTGTATCGTGCAGGCGTGAAATACCCCATTGGGTGATTTCACAGAAGACCACTCGAAGAACAGTTACAGGTAAGCAACTTATTCTCTCTTTCTTCAAAATCTACATTAGTTATGAAGCTTTTGGTTTACACCTTAATTCTTCTCTTCCACTGTGTTTCAGCCAAACTATACCCCAGAGCTCACATAATCTATACTGCCATTTACCATTACACAGATGAGCGTATCTTAAAGATTGCATGCTCCCCTTCCTCAGTCGTGACTGTGAAAAGGAGAAGTTTCCACTTCCATTTTAAATTAAGTTTAGCCCATTGACCAGATGCAGTCTACCCCCTTCTGTGCAATCCCTAAGCTCAAGAGTGTTTACCATTAATATTTGATCGTGCAGTTTGGTGGCCTTGTGATTTGTCCATGAAATTATACATCAAACCATGCTTGGAATAGGCAGAATAGGCTACAAGTGAGGCAGAGGCAATAACAGGTGAAGTCCCTCTGCTGCTACAAGCAGCTGGCTCTGCTGTCTATAGCCAGTTGCTTCTTGAGTGCCTGGCTTTGGGTTTTTAGACCCAGACTCTGTGCAAAAAAAGGAACAACTAGAAAAATTATTCTGTTGTGGCTGTGGGAAATTTGCCTAATACAGAAATAGGCCTTGAGGCCGTCCATGATTGTTCATCCCTGTTTTGGTGTGTCAGCCAAATTCAAGTTGCAGTTAGTTTTAATAATGGTTTGTTGAAATAAGCCAGTTTGATAAACTACCTCTTTAACTTTTTTTTTATTTGAACAAACTACTTCACCACAGTTTGTCCAGTCCGAACAATATAGCAAGCTGAGGTTAATCCAAAATGAAATCAGAAGTGTCTAAACTGCTCCTTGTGCCTATGCCAAATGAGAGAAGGATTAGAGGAATATAAGCATGATGCTTGCCTGGATGCTTTTTCCTGTAACATTAAACTGTGGTTTAAAGGAGGTGGGACTACTTTTTTAGTCTGAAGGGGCTTAAGCTCATTTTATAATAGTAGTCAGAGCTTATGGCCACAGGGCTGGGCCAAGGGTACAGTAGGTGAGCAAAGCAATGGAGCAAGGTCAGATTTATTTCTTGCCAATTTAGACATTTCTCCAACAAGGAGACAAAATAGTTGTCACTTTTTTGCATATATTTTCAGGGCTAAGCCCATGTATAACAACTTTCCTGCCTACAAAGCACAACTTCATTGTATATAGCAACTTTCCTGTGTGTAAACCACAGCTCAGCTTTGTGCAGGATATTTAAAATATTAAATACTTTTAAATATCCTTCTGTCTCTGGCTGGAGATATCAAATGGGAAGCACACAGCTAGTGGTTTTCCATTCGTGATTTTCATTTGCTGCCAAACCAAAGCATTTTGTTGCTGAGGAAACATACATTCATTAATTCATATCTTTACCTCGCCTTATCATTTCCCCCACTTCCCTTGTTGTTTTCACTTCTGTAGATGCTTGAGTTTTAGATGGAGGGCCCATGTTCTCTCTTTTTATTTAGCTTATTGCCTTTGTATTATGTACATTGTTGGTCATATAAATAATAAAACTTAATGTATTATGCACATATCAATCTCTTTGGGATTTCTTCATAGCAGAACATTCTTTCAACTAAAATGAGTAAATTTAGAATGGTACATTACAATAGTAACAGCCCACTCCCCTAAAACAACACTATCCAGATTATTTAGATGGACAGTGTCTTTTTTTCTTTGCAACACATTTTGCATAAAATAGGAGTGCAGTACACATTTGCAAAACAGCAGAAGTACATTTTCAAACAGTTTATGTAACAAAGACCAGATTTTAAAGCAAATATGAGTGTAGTTTCAAGAATCGAGAGAAGAATGATGGATATATAATAACCCAAACCATTTGTAGAACTGTGGATTATTATCTCCTGCTGGACTGATTGTAAATCTTTTGTCTTTAATTTTCTCATTTGAACAGGCCCTTATTTCTGGTGCCACTCCAGCAATATGAGGAACTGATCAGCCTTCTTCAGTTTCAAATTACAAACTACTGTATCAGAGTTTGTGCTACAAGCATTTTGCACGATGCTGAAAGTCACTACTGGGATGACAACAAAACTTTCTATGAGGTGGGAGGTTAACCCTACTGTCTTTCACTGTTGCACAAAAATCTATTTGTTGCATTTTGACTTCTCTTTTTTTGTACTATCACAGTTACATTTTAAGATTGTAGAGTTGTACCTCCGTTAACAAAGTAGCTGTGCTCCTGGGAATTATTTCTTTAACAAAAAATTTCATACCAAAGGCAGAAATTGCGTGGAAAGAATAGTGATAATTTCCTATACCACAGAAAAGAGGAGCATTTCCATATGTTTCAGGAGACTGTTTATTCAAACTTGATAGCATTCACATGGGAAAGAAGCAGGTCGAGTAAACCTTGCATAAGTAAACAAAAATATTTTCAGCCTTCTGAGTAGCACTTGAAGTCTTCTTCCAAAATACCACCAGGGATGACTTTTATTTCACCAGCCTCCATTTTCTTATGCTTTTCATTTGGTCAAACTCCTAGATCAGTGCTTTTTTAAAAAATATGTTGGGGAGTAGCTGGTGAAGCAAACTTATTTGGTCTCCCCTTTTCTCTTCGTTTTGTGGTTCACGCATACTCAGTAAGAGATTCTGAAGGCAGCTGTTATTTATTTTGCTTGTTATTTATTTTGCGTGTTGTAAGCAGACATTCATGGCTATAGTGGGATTGGCTAGAGCAGAATCCTATTTTTTCCCAGTACTAGCTTCATTGCATTGTTTACTGTGACATACTGGTGCAACCTTTGGCTAAGTATCTTCTTTCTCCAGCTTTCTCTCATAATCATCGCAATGGTGATGCTGCTTAGAAATCTACTAGACAGAGGAGAAGGGGGTTGGGTGGCAACAGCAAAAAAGAACTTCATTATCAGAGGCTTTGTTAACCGAGGTATGTCTGTAATACGGGAGTTTCTCATGCATAGTTTCTCATGCATATGCTCACTAAGCTAATGGGTTGTCTGTGCATGCCACTGTGGGGGAAAAATAAACTCTTTAGAGTAGAGTCAGATAGGTTCCACAGTGATCTGAATGTGTATATATTCAAGCACTAGGACACCTTTGTATGCTCCATTATATATCTGTATCTATATATCTCTGTCTGTCTATCTATCTATATTACTGAAGCATGATATAAATACATTAATCCATGGTTCACTTGTATAAAGTATTGCCAAATATCTCTGCTTAATCTAGTAATTCCCAGCTTGTTTTCCATTACATTATACTGCACTATAAGAGAACTACTGCTGTATCACAAGTAAATAAATTAAGCAATGATAAGCCACTGTGAACAAATGAGCTTCCTAGGACATCTCTTAATGATTCAGTCCTCTGGAAGAAGACAAGATCCATCAGCTTCCACTGAAAGCAAATAACACTGTAATGTTTCTTCATTGAGTATAGTTTACACATTTAAACAGACAGTATTTTTGTCTGTATTTGAAAGCTACTTTGCAGATAATGTAATTGGCTAGAAGAGGGCTGCAAATTTTAGGAACTAGTATTTCCTATATTTATACTAAATATGAATATTTGAAACTACTCTGAAGCACTGGTTTCACTTTCTGGATAATTGAACCTTGGTTAATATCAGAGTTAAGGCAAGTAATGAGAATCTGTGCTCCAAAATAATATTATGGTTGTATCAGATTGTAATGTGATTCGAAAATCACTGAGATAGCATCTTATCAACTGAATGGATGGAATACCTGCTTTGCCACCAAACTGGTTCTCCAAAGGATATTTTGGAATCAAGCTTTTATTTTAACAAACATCTGCTGCAATGTTCAAAACTTATGTAATTGTAAAAAACAATATTGTCTATTTGTAGATAATGCTAAGTGGCTTATGTGATACTACCCAGCTGCCTATTCCTGACATACACTTTAAGTAAAAGCCCACATCTGTTGTATTGTATGATGCTTGTAAAAACAGCAGCTGTTTACCCATTCAAATATTTTGCAATAACAACAAATGGCATACAGGAAAAAAATCCAGGTTTACTCTTTCAGATGAAAAAATATCTAAATTTTAATAACAAGACAATGTAATGTGGAAGCTTCAGATAAATTACATGTGAGTACAGAATTACATAAAAATAAGATATAAACGCTGTGGATACAATTAGTTAAATGTAGAATGTGTGCTCCACAGAAAATGTGTTCAAATACATTTTAAAAAGTGAATACATTTGTTTTAAAAGACCTCAGGATGCTTAAAAATACTGAATGATTTGAGCATTTTAGTGTTTATAGGTAGAATATAGAGAGCCAGCAAGGTAGTTTGAGTGTTGCACTATGATTCTGGAGACCAGGGTTTGAATCCCCACTCAACAAGTGACCCACTAGGTGACCTTGAACAAGTCACACTCTCACAGCCTTAGTGGAAGGCAAAGACAAATCTCCTCTGGACAAATCTTGCCAAGGAAAACCCATGATAAGTTTGTTTTAGGGTCAACATAAGTCTGAAACAAAGGCACATAACAACAAAGGAACTGTGTATATATGAACTACATATATATAGAAATCTTCTTACTGTTTGAAGGAACCATATATGTTGTATGTGTGATTGTGTGTGTATGTGCAGTTCCTTTAAACCATCAGTGCATGGTCTCTGTCTGTCTTAATGTTTATAGGAAATCAGGGAGAGAGAGAAAATAGGAGGGCGTGAGAGTACTTCTATAAACTGTTTCTTTTTTAATTCAAATCATTCAATATTTTAAAGTATTTTGTATGCTGAGGCCATTTAAAATAAAATGTTTGGTTTTGTAATGTTTGTAGGATTGATCAATCAGATTTATCTAGTTTATTTTCAATACCTGCATTTTATTTTATTGCTGTTTCAGAAAATTTCAAAACTTCATAAAATACAAATGCAGATTAAAATATATTATAAAACATTAATAAAGTGTCCACATATTATCATTTGATTTGATGCTAATCTTGGAAAGTGCTCTCAACTGGTAAGGTTATTTTTGTAGTTATACTTCATTATAGTGATCCGTAATAATAGATCTTCATAACATATTACGTATTAGACAGGAAATTATAATGATGTCTGGTCTTCTGCTATGTTTTGTGAAAAAATATCTGTGATGATATTAAATTGTCACTTAGATTTATTCTATTTTATTTCTGTTATTAAAATATAATAATGAAACATTCACATGGCATTAGAGGGCTAACAATGAATGGCTACTTATATATATTTAGCAAGTTACAGTGAGTGTATTAGTAATACTTCTGGCAAACCTCCAGATGTAGGATTTATAACAATACTAGTGTATTTACCAGGCATGGCCCGGGTTTTTATTTTCCTCTTAAGAACTCACCAATCTGTCTTCTCCATTTCCTGTAACTTTGCTCCATATTTCCCAATGAAATCTATATTCAGAATTATTTACATACACAGTTTGGGCTCCTGATGGAGTACACTGTCCGCCTCCTTGCTGCCAGACCTCGTGTCCATAGCAACCAGCCTATTTCTATACTTGTAAATTTTCCCCATACTCCCCAATCCAATCTGTATTCATAGTTGTTAACATACAGAGGTTGGGTTCCTACAGGAATACACTGTCCTCCTCCTTACTGCTAGGCATCATCTCCATATCAACCGGCCTATTCCAGTACCTGTAACTTTTCCGCATAGTCCCCAATTCAATCTGTGTTGTTTGGTGATGTTGATGTGCTGGCTTTTTTTTTTTTTTTTGCTTTTTGTTGAATTTGTGCAATGACTTTACATTTTTCTGGAAGCATTTTTTGTTTTGACTTTCAACTTTAAGATTCCTCACATATGGAACCCATATAATCTACTGTGTGAGGCAAGAAGACCTTGTAACTATGGCCATTTTTGCACTACAATGTTATAGTGTTGTTATTCCACTTTCAGTATCCTGTGGAATTCTGGGATTTGTAGTTTACTGAGTTTACTGAGGCCAAAGAGCTCTCTGGCAGACACTTCTAAATGCCCCTCCCTAAACTGCAAACCCCAGGATTCCACAGGTTGTTGAAAGTGGAATAATAGCACTATGATAGTATAGTGTGTAAATGTTGTGTATGTAATTTTTCTCACATATGCCTCCCAAAAGTTTTCTGGCATCCTTATTGATGGTAGACCTCCCTAAACTGCCAGCCCCAAGATTCCATAGAATCTTCACAGGCAGCCAATCATATGAGGTCTTCTTGCCTCACACAGCCAATCATATACTGACACAGACAGACAAACTCACAGACAAACATTGACTTTTGTATAGTAGATTATAACAGGAAAGTGCAGGCAAATAAGTGTGTAAATTAACTCATTAATAGCACAATGACACACATTTCTATTCAAAATTAAATTCCTTTGAGGTCAACAAGGTGTGTGTATATCATACGTAGATATAAGGAGCTGTTTCTCTTTATCTTGTAGCAGGATAAAGGCCTTTACAGCAGCCTATCACTCAAAGCAAGGTTCCCCCCAATATTTTACTAAGTTAACCAGCAAAGGATGCTATTTGCTACTGTATGCCCTTCCTCCTCCTCCTCCTCCTCCTCCTCCTCCTCCTCCTTAGTATTGGCATTATTAGTATTGTTGTTATTATTACTGACTGCATTCATATCCCACTTCTTCCCCCAAACCAGGACCAAGGTGGCTTCCAGGAATCACTTGTTCTACATAACCCATAACTCTAGTTGTAATGTGGATTTTAATCCATTAGCTTCAGTAGTAACTGCAGTTGTATAGACAGTCAGTTGCAGTAGCAAATAAGATATAAATGGAAGGATTCCATGACTGGTCACCCTTTTCAGTGGAATTTGGTATTGACACAGTAGAGATGGTGAGCCAAATTTTACAGGTTTTATAGTAACTACAGAAAGTGAAATTTTCTGAACACTAGGTGTGCGAAATACAAATTTATGTCTGCAGTTTGGCTTAATGCAAGAACAATGCTTTCCAACTGAAAGGGAACATGCTGTGTCTTTTTAAGCAAAATTATGTTTTAAATCTTGTGAGAATTTTATTCTAGTAATTCAGCATTCCTAGCTCTTCAACAGTTTCCTCCTAGCATGAATTGGATTAGATTCATTGTATCCAAGCTGACATTCAGGAAGATGTGTTTCTATTGTTTATCCTTTTGTGGTTTTGCTAGGGGGAAAGATGCTCATTCTCTGTCCAGATGTGGCATTATTTCTGCTGTGCTCTTCATCATGATCTGTGGACTGTTCTACCCCCTGCGTTAGCCCAGGAGATTCTAAAAGAGGTGATGGAAAAATCTTTGGCACTTTTGGCCTGCAGATATTTTGAATCTGAACCCAGTTACAAGAGAACACCCCAGATAAGGTGATTATTTGTTGTTATTTTATAGTATGAATGAAGTGACTGTGTTATCATTATTCTCATTCTTCTGTTGATGTTGTTGAACGTTTAAAATGACAACAGTGAAAAAGAATAGAATAAAGAAATAGAATATTGAAACAATACAGGTCAACATATTAAAAATTCAGATCAAGGCAATCAGTTTAAAAACAGCAACAGAAATTATGCAGCCAAAGCCTGTTGAGAAAAAATAAACTTTTAAAACTGTTGTGTAAACAACAGTAAGTAGTGAACTTTCAAACTTGACAATTTAAGTTTGCAATTTAGTAAATCATCTGAGCAATAAACTATGTTTAGTCTCAACTAAAGTTTGTTTTAACCAACTGGCTTCTTAAACTATGGTTTGAAGTTAGTTTGCTTTTGCAGGTTTATACATCACAACAAGTCATGCTTGACATAAAAATGAAAAGAAAATTCTAGCGTTCTCAAAACCATACCAGAGGAGGAGACACAGAAGCCTGAAGCTCAGATTTGGCACATTCACATTCAACTAAACAATGCCAATAGAAGTAGACTTTCTATTCAGAGACAAGTTTCTGGAAAGATTCTTTTTTTTCCAGGATAAAAAAAATTGTTTCTGGGAAATGATGGCACCTATTTTTTTACTATTTTACTATTTTTTTTCCCCACTTGCTAAATAGCAATATATATGAAGGAACTATTTTATTCTAAACATGCTCTGCTGGGGTTCCTGTTTTTAAAAATAGAGACTATCCTATCAGATAGCATTATATTTTCCATATTTGGAAATAAAAATGTTGTTTTCCCTCTTCCTACTGCAGTTACGTACCTTCCCGTTTCCATCCAAATTCCATTTGTTTGCTTATGCATATGATGGCATTTGGCATTTGGAAACCAATTTTCCTATGTTTCCTATGGTTAATTGTCCCCATAAAATATAGGAAGGTAATGTTAAAAACTGTTAATGGATGACAGAAAACAGCCATGGAATAAGAACTGTACAATAGACAAGTTCGCTAATATGAATCAACTACCAGTATGTAAGAGTATATGTAATCTTACAAAGAAATAAAAATAAAATGGAAAGCTGAAACTGGGTAGAGTCATCTTTTAATATGTCATGAATATAGTACAACTTGGAATTATTTATAAATCCTGTAATCTCTGTTATGCACAAGATTAGTCGATTTACATATTTGTAAATAGTTTTTCATAGAGCAATAATGAATAGCTGTGTGTGTGTGTGTTCTGTGTTGGAGCAGAGCTTCTCTATAATATAAATTCTGGAGTTAGGAATATAATAATTTTAGCTGCTGGAATATTAGAGGTTGCCTTTTTTCCTCTCTGTGTTCTCTGTAGATTCTGTACTTTATTGGCTTTACGTTCAAATTATTCTCCTCAAAAAGCTTGATGGGCAGATGTATGCATAGATGACAATCCCATTCTGTTAAAATCAAAATGGGTCTTTTGTCACTCATGTCAATAGAATTTGGGCTGCTGAATCAATTCTAGTGCAGTTTGACTCTCTTTTTTCCAAAATGCATGATAGGACCAGAAGTATTCTGTATTTTGATTTTTTTAAATTTTGGAATACAATATTTTGTGGAATAGCTTCATGTCTCATGTTTTTGCTTCTTGCGCTGTGTACAAGACAGGAGGCTGGAGAATGACTTGGATCTGTGAAAAGGTGGTAATCCAAGCGTAGTGCTTGATGCATATTCACACTTCCCACATTTCACAGATCTTCAGTCTTTTCTAGCCTCCAGCCACCCACTTCTGTGATCAGAGTGGCTGCTGTGGTGCTCCTGCTCATTCATCTCTTGGATGTGAGCAAAACTGCCACCACCTTGAAGGCAGAAGCAGGCAGGTGGTGGCAAAAAGAGAAATACTGAGGATCTGAGATACGAACAAGCAGGAGCCTCACAGTTGCTTCTTCAAAGGCAGAAGTAGGTGGGTCGCAGCAAAAAGTTTCAGCTTTTGGAGATTTTTGGATTTCTGGATAAGAGCGGCTGAGCCTCAATATCTACACAGAGTTAGGAAATAAGCCTCCATGAAACCAGTCAATGTGAGCAATATTGAGCTAGATGGGCCACTGGTTTGGCTCAATATGAGGGACCTTCTACTATTGGTAAAGAAGTATATGGAACACTTTAAAGGATTTTAATAGCATCTTTGAGGCTAATTGGGAAAAGTCATTTCTGATAACTTTAGGTAATGCAGAGGGTGATTTTTCCAGTGTTAAAATAAATTCTGCATTGTAGCAAATTATGTAGATTTTATTACAATATCTGCTTTACTTTCGGGGCTCTTGCTTTGTCTCTTACAGGGTAGATGTTACAGCAATTCTGATGACCTGTGAGAAGATGTTGTGGTCAGTTTGTGGCTCAGTACAAGAACTTCTGAGTCCCCATAAAGACAAAAATCCTCACATTTATAAAATACACAGGCATTGCAATAATTTACTTGCAGCTGCTGTCATTTTAACTACACCTCTCGAAAATCTGTATAAGTAAGTGTGATGTACTGTTTTAAGATATGTATTGTTGTTCCGTGCCTTGAAGTCATTTCCAATGTATGATGACCCCAAGGTGACCCTATCATGGAGTTTTGTGGGGCTGAGAGTGTGTTATATGCTGAAAGTCACCCAGTGGGTTTCCATGCCTGAGGGGGAAATTAAACTCCGGTTTCCAGGATCACATCCAATGCTCAAACCACTACACCACGCTAGCTCTTTAAGAGTCATATACATTTATCTTATTCCAGGGGATATAATTTTCTGATTTCTTTGCTGATTTCCTAGTATGCAACGAAATTGGAACTTTAATTTCAGGTAAGGGTAATAATGGATAATTGCTTTCCCTTTTCTGCAGCAGATTTGAGAACAGTGTGGTTAGAACATGTAAGGTTTAAAAGCAAACTGTATTCTAAGACGAGGAATACTTCCTCCATGCCAGCTCTTGGGACCACCTCAAAACCAGCTACAGGAGTCATAATGTTCAGAATAGATTCTGAGGGAGCCTTCTGTGTTGTGCCCTGTTTATGGAATGGCTGTTTATCCTAGTAGCAAGCGAAAACTTTATATTAATACATTAAAGGCCCAATTTATTTAAGTTTTAACGGTTTTAGCTTTTTGCCTTCATTTAATATATTTTATTCTGTTTAAATTATTTTATTGACTAATCTGAAAATGTTTTAAATTGTTTATATTGTTTTAATTGTACAGTTTGCAGGATAACATGGAGGAAAGAAAATGTTTTAAATTGTTTATATTGTTTTAATTGTACAGTTTGCAGGATAACATGGAGGAAAGCACTCATTATTGCATCTCAGCTAAATAAATAAATAAAGTTCCTGAATGCCCTTTAGGAACTATGTGGAACATTTTTCGTATCTTTTGGAATCCACATGGGCCATTTTAGACTCCAAAGAAGCCTTTTTTTTTACAAGAGAAAGTGCCCCCCAAATCACTTCTTGTTTATAAGAAAGGCCTCTCTTGGGCCTAAAATGGTCTGAGTGTACAAAATAATTAAGAAATTGCCTATATACCCTCAGGGGTTGTTGGGGAGCATTTGAGGGATGTTTTTTTTAAAAAGGGGGGATTTGTAGCTGAGTGCTACAAAAAAAAAGGCCCTGAGGGCCACATGCATCCTGAGGGCAGCATTGTGCACTCCCCCCACCCCCACAGTGGCTTGTATTTGGGCAAGAAATTCAGCATTTTGCTGCTGTGTTCATACATAGTTTTGTTATAGTATGAAATGAAAAATAAGGTAATTGGCAAAAAACCCCAAACCCTTATGACACCGTAAATATTAACAAGGTGTCACAAGAATATTTGTAGTTTTTGCTGACATGGTAACCGCTAACACACACAAAACTCTTAAATTGGATTTCTTTTTTACCCAATTTTTAAAGATTTTACTTTGGCATTATATTTTATATCTAAAACCATCCATAATATTCTTCAGTATAATCCTAATGGAATTCATTTGGAGAATGAATCAACATTGGAGGAGAAGTGACACTGATTATAGTTAAAAAAAATTTAAGAGAAGAATTTTTTTTTTTGTACAATTCTAAGTGCCCTCATCTAGAAAATTATATATTTTAAGTGTTTAGGGAAGGACATACTTTCCTTCAAGCATGCAGATACAGAGCTAGCTACATAGCCCTTTGAGACTAAACAAAGCAGTACAACATGTCTGTTTCTAAATTTGAATCCAGAGGGTTTTACGTATCGTAGCCAAGGAAAATCACAACAAACTTTATATTGATCAATCAACAGTTGTACAGATAGGACATTTTACATCCCATAAACAAGTGCTAGCAATAGCCGTATTTGTTTCCTTAGAGAACTGAAATCTACTCTGCAATCAATAAACCACATCAGGAGAGTGGCATACTTGACTCAGAAGTATATATCTTGAAGCACTTCAAAATAGAGCAAGAATTTCATTTTAGCAGATTGTATGTCTCTGATATATGGGAGAAATGAACAAAGTTGTGCCTACTATCCATAGAAAACTGGGAGCATATGTTCATTTCAGCTACTAAACTGAAGAGTAGCTCGTCTCTGAAAGCATGTACCAATTAATTCTACTGACAACATTGATGCTGGCTATAGAATACAATTAATGGAAATGGTCTCCTAAACCTTATGTACAGTACTGTTTCTCTTTAACTCCAGGAAAGGCTGCTCAGAATTTTAGGAACAAATCTTCTTTTCCATTTATATATTGCATTTGGATTATAATTGCCTTCAAAAGCAGAGTCAAGTTGAGTATTATTTAATGGTGAAAATGAGTAGAGAAATATCACTACTCTCTGCTGACAGATAAAATTGTAATGATGCAACACAAATTCATTTTCAACACAGATTCATTATTCTTTTCTTGTGGTCCCTTCTGGAAACTGTTAAGTTAACTTGGTCCCAAGCCATACTTCATAAATTAAGCTTTATACTTTAAAGTAATCCATAAGGTAATTAGAAAAAAAAACTTCCTATAAAAAAGCATAAAGCTAAGTAACCATATTTCTGACTGAAATGCAAGTTGTCTTAAAATTGTCTTTACAATTTCAATTCCAAATAGAATTGAAATTGTAAAGGTAATGTTTGGACTCCTTGAATTAACAGTTTATGGAAATAATAGTCACAATTAAAGAATGTGGAAGTTACTTGGACTTAAAATGCCAAAATAAACTGTTACAGGAAATTGATGTATTTAAAGTGATTGCAAGGAGATGTCGCTAGCTCTGCCTACAGGTATGGCAAGGGACAAATCTCTCTTTAAAAAGTGGAGAAGAATTACTGTCTGCTAAATATTTTTCTGTGACCATCATTAGAATTTTCAGCAATTGATGTTTGTACAGGTCTGTCTGAACCTGGATCATTCCATTCTGAAAAAATGAGGGAGGTACCCAAATAATCATCATTTTTCTGCTATATAGAAAGCACAAGAAAGAACTATATGGGTTTTTTTTTTAATTCTCACACCAAACCTTCTGTATTCTTAAAAAACTAAAATCATGTAATGGTAGAATCGTAGCTTGGAAGGGGCCCTATGGGCCATCAAGTCCAACTTCCTGCTCAATGCAGGATCCCCAGCTAGACCATTCCTAGCAGGTATCTGTCCAGCCTCTTTTTGAAGACCTCCAGAGAATGAGGCACCCAGAAGTGAGCACAGCACTCCAGATGAGGCCTGACCAGCACTGAATATAGGGGAACTGTTACTTCCCTTCACTCGGAAACTGTGCTTCTATTAACTAAAATAGCTTTTTCCTTCTTGCTGTAGTGTCACATACCTGGATCATGTTCATTGTACGATCCTCAATAATCCCAAGGTCCTTTTCACATGTAGTACTGCTGAGCCAAATATCCCCCATCCTGTACCTGTGCATTTGATTTTTGTGGCCTAAACCTACCTAAACCCAACTCACTTGTGGCAGTAGTAAGAGATCATTATATGGTCAGATCATTTGCACAGCAGATGCTCTGTGTAGCTAAAGCTCCCAGGCTTACACTTAAAGAACTTGAACCTTTGGGTTTCAGATCCAGTATACAGGAACATCCAGAGCCAGGCTTCAGCGCCTACCTTAATACCACTTCTATCACCCTTTCTTGAGGTGGCTATATTGTGTGATTGACCCCATCTTCCATTCCATTTACTTCCAAGGAGATCAAAGGATTGTA
The DNA here is from genome assembly GCA_948474755.1 of Ctenosaura bakeri. NCBI lineage: Eukaryota > Metazoa > Chordata > Lepidosauria > Squamata > Iguanidae > Ctenosaura > Ctenosaura bakeri. Next base: position 7,637 of record CAOLHI010000879.1, on the reverse strand, counting down.
CAAGGTGCTCAAAACAAGTTGTGATTGGCGTTTTGCACAGCTTAAGCCTAATTTCATTGCAGTTCATATGACTCAGTTGAAGTCCTCTCAAAAACTACACTCCACACCAACAGATAAAGAAAGGAAGAAGTTAAATGTGAGGCCACACAAATTTTACTCTGTGGTGGCCCTTTCATTTTGTATTGTGAACCTCAACAAATTGTCTGGGGGAAAATACATTATTTTTGGATAGACTTCTACATTAGGATAGAAAACTGGCTACAGTTCTGCAAGCGCATAGACACACAGACTAGCAGCTTAATAAGTTAGTCATGGTGACAACTGCAGTGGCAAAGCATTAGGTGGTAGTATTGTCTTGTGCTGTTATACTTGGCTCCATTCTTCCAGTCTCTTACACCAGGAGAGAGCCACCGTAGAGGACATTCCCTTTGAGCTTGTTAAATGCTGATACTAATCAAAAGTTGGAGCGTACATACAGGCAGACAGACAGACAGATACTTCTCCAGTATAAAAACAGAACAAAGCAAATTTCACATCTCAAATAGAGCCTGTACTTCATCATGCTAGTTCTGTATTGGAAAGTTTTTATGGAGAATAGCATTAAAAATGTGATTCCTCAGCTGTCATGTGAAGTGGCAGAATAATCCATCTAAACGTTTATTCCCAGTTGTAGATTAGGCTAATATTGAAATTTAAGTAATGAAGCACAGCATTATCAGACAATGGGAACTCAGGTACTTTTCATGTGTATGTGTGTAGCATCTTTCCTGGTTTAGAGTAATGAAATTGTGGAAGGGTGTTCTTTTCTTAGTCCTTCTGACTCCATTTCTTTTACTGCTTCATAGTTTCAGTCTGTTTATAATAAATGACTAATCTCAGCTCCTCTGTCTTCTTCTATTCTCTTCCATTCTTTTTCCATTCTCAGGATGGCAGGAGGGTCAAACATTTCTCTCTGCTCATTTGAACAGTCTGGTTGATTCCATCACCAATGGCACAGAGTGGAATCCTCCCTGCTTCCAAATGTACACTCTCACAGTTACGTTGTCTGTGCATGTCCGTACATGTTGGCCTTTCACCAGCTTCACAAATCTTTGCAGAGCTAACTGAACTGCCTTCAACTTGAGATACTTTATGTTGAATTTTTTGTCCTTCACTGTCCATAGTCCTTGCAATGACAGGCTGTTGTAGTGTTCTCCCCATCCTGTTAAACTTGCATCTGTTGTGACTTGAATTCTGTTTGAACCTGAAGTGGCACCCCCAACTCTGCATTCTTGGGCATTAGCCACCAGCTTAATTCCATTTTTATCTATTCTGGCAGCTGAATCCTGTAATGACTTTTCAGACCTATGTCTAACTGATGAGGTAATAATAGCCTCTGCAGGGGCCTCGAATGAAACCTGCCCCACTGCACCAATTGCATTGTTGATATCAAAATCCCCATCAGTCTTGCTAACTGCATTAGATCTACAGATCTCAATGTCCGAACCCTTAACACTTCCTGCTTTAACTTTTCTAACCTGTTCTCCAAGAGATATAACATCCTTACTGAAGTATCTATTTGTGCTCCTAAGTGTGTTAACTTCTTTGTTGGTGACAAATAACTTTTCTTGTAATTTACTAAGAAACCCTAAGTTTCTAAAGTACGAATAGTCAAAAACATATCCTTCTTTAGCTTGATGTCCATACTTGCCTTTATCAAGATGTTGTCCAAGTACGGGAATAAATGAACCCCCTTTATTCGAAGGCGAACGATGATTGGAATTAACACCTCATAAAAACCCGTGGTGCTGACTGAAGACTGAAAAGCAAAGCTTTGAATTGGAAAGTTGACCCTGATATTGAAACCTCAGATACTATCTGTCTTCTGTTGCCATCGGGATATGCAAATAAGCCTTCTTCAGATCCACCGATACCATCAAATCCCCGACTCTTAAATTGTCCTTTATGGACTGAAGTGTTTCCATTTTGAATCTCTGATACTTTACTAACTTGTTTAAGTATCTTAGGTTTAACACTGGTCGAAATTTCCCATTGCTTTTGGGCACCACAAACAGAATGGAATAAACTCCTAAACCTCTCTGTTCCAGAGGTACCTCCTCTATCGCTCCCATCTGAAGTAGATGTATAATTTCTCACCAAACAATCTTTTGTTTGACCTTGTTCTTGGACACTGGTAAAGGTAGACACCTGCTTCTTGGAGGACTGTGGAAAGAAATTTTGTATTCATGCCTCACCACATTGATTATCCATTGATCTGATCTGATTTGGCTCCACTTTCCTCCAAAACACAGAAGCCTTCCCCCCATTAAAGTGTCCTGATTGTCAATACTGTGATTTTCCCCATTTAGGGGCTGGTTGTCCTCCTTTCCCTTGTCCCTGCCGGAATGGTTGTGACTGCCTGTTATATTGAGGTCTCTGTTGAGACCATTCCATCCTGCTAGACCTATATTCTACCATCCTAGGTCCATTTCTCCCTGTGCGAAAGAAATAACTAATACTTTGAAAGGTTCTTTTGTCATTCTTCTTTTTTTGTAATGTAGCCATCATTTGTTTCTTTTCTTTAGTCTCAACTAGAACTTTTCCAAAGCCTGAGACCCAAACAATAGTTCACCTTTAAAAGGTACAAAAGCCAAATTGTTTTGGGATTTTTGATCCACTTCCCAATGCTTCAACCATAAAGATTGTCTAGCTATTGTAATTGCATTTATATTTCTTGCCCCAAAAGCCACTTCATTGTGACTCACATCAGCTGTATACTTTAACACCCTTTGAATTCTACTCATTGCTCTTATCACAGACTGTACAGACAAATCCTCAATGTCTATTATTTCCTGTGCCCAAAGAATACCAGCTCCAGCAAACATAGATTCTGCTGCTCATGCTCTAATAGCCAAAGCTGCAGATTCATGTGCTGTATCTGCTCTCCTATCATCCGTCTCTTTAAGTTGAGTATCATTCTCTTTGAGAGCAATAGCTCCCACACTAAACCCACAATTGGAGCATCCACCAGAGGAAGTTTTAGAAACTCTACATCTTTTTTTTTTAAAAGAATACAACTTTTGACTATATGCTAACAACTTCTTCGAACTCTACTGAGATGACCATTCTGACATAATCACTTCCCTAAATAATTCTGGAAAAGGAATCCCATTTCTTGTGCTTCCCTTTTCCTAATCACTGAGGCTATCTTACTGGTTTTATCTTCATTCTTATCCTCCATTGAATCAGATTTTGTTATATCCAGACCCAATGTGTATAAAACTCTTTTAAGCAAACTACAGACATTTTCTTCCTCAAATAACCTGCCTGTTACTATCTCTCCATCCTCTTCCTCCTCTGAAGACTCACATCTTTCCTCTTCAGACATCACCACTATATCATCCTGACTATCCTCTACATCCTGTGTATCTAGATCTTCTTTCTGAACAATTCCAATATTTTCTCTATTCCTAGCTCCTCTCTTCAAATTCCATTCTAAATTTGCATGCTTTCCTGTCACTATTTTATCTTCCTCCACATCAACAACATCCCTATTTTTTATGTTTTCATTGGTATGTTCAACATTGCCAGTAAATTGATTCATTAACAGTAAATTCATTGAGTTCATTGAGGTTTGAAAATTAGAGTTCTTAAATAAATCCATTATGTATAAAAAAGCCATCTGATATTGTAATTCATTCATGTTGAAATTCATTTGTGGTGTCAATAGAGACTGAATATGATTTTGAACTGTTTTCTTCACTAAAGCATTTAAATCTTTATTCCTTTCCTCTGGTGTCTGAATCCATGTCTCAGGCACAACTCTCCCAAGAGTGTGCTGCATTGTAGCACCCATGTCATTTATTGACACCTGATTAATATTGGCCATATCCACAAACATTTTCCGTATATATTCTTTAACACCTGTAGTTAATTTAATTTGACCCAGTTCTGCTTCACAAGCTTCTTTTGCCTGGCAACGGAACTCAGCACATGCCAGCATTACAGAAATCTCTGGTGTTTTAGCTGAAAAAAGAGCAGCCTCACTGTTCCGGGGAACTCCGCCCCCTACATTCCTGGTTTGCACATTGTCATGACGTACTGACTCCATTGACACCATCTTAGAACTTGCTTTTTCAAGATGGCAGATGGAATCCACAGCAGTAAGATTTCCTCCCTTCGCTGCCAGTTTAATGGCCTTATAGACTCTGAGGTCTCCAACCTTTCTGCCTTTCTCTTATTTCTATCTGATTTTACCTTTCATGGTTCTTTCTTTCTTCACTTGAGCTGAGGAAAATTTTCCTTAAATCAGATCTTTTCTCCTCATCCATTGTCCTTTGAGAATTGGACATATGGACAGAATCCAGTTTGGCTTCATCTGAACCACACTTAGAGGGTGGCTTCAAGATGGAAATATTTCCTACTTTGTCCAAGATCCACTTTTCTGTGGTCTTTTGGATGGAATCAGGTTTAATTTCTTCTTTACTTGCTCCTTTCTTCTCCTGCTCCATAATATCTAAACTAATTTAGTGGAAAAAAATGAACAGGGGAAACATGCGTCTGACTGGTTCGCAGGAAAACTAAAAACTGGCCGGACAGGGAGAGGAGTCCAATGGAAAATAACTGAATAGAATGTGTGGGCTCCTGCATCAGGCTGGCACGCAAGGGAACAACCCATGCATGGTGGATTGCCCCTCCTGTCATCCTAGAATGACCATTCACGTAAGTACCAATTTCTCATTTCCTCCTGACACTACCACTTCTTTTCCCTGGGTGAGCTCTTTCGCCACTACATAGAAAATTACCTGTATTTTCTGGTCTTTGGATTTATATATTCAGATTGCACAGCATATGTATCTTTTTAAAAAATAAAGATCAGTATGCTGTACTTTTTTCCTTGCAGAATAAAGGCTCAATAAGTAGAACAGTGAGGGATAAAGAAAAATGTAACTAATCAGCAGTGTTCAGTGTTTTCCAATAATTCTTTTTTCATAGTTCTACTATATAGGCACTGGGTTGCTCTGTTTATTTCATCTGAACTGTACTTTTAATTTTCTTGTCCTCTCTTTCTATGGTCTGTTTTTCCTGTTCTATTTTATTTTTTAAAAATCAGACAAATTTAGTATGTGGAAGCATTTCTGTACTTTCAAAAAATGAAGTCTTAAACCCATGCAACTTGATACTGTACAGAACGTAAGATTATTTCCAACAGTAAACTCTACAAGGCAACAGTATTAGGATTCATCCTTGAGGTGTCTCATCATTTCATACCAGTGCTAAGATTTGCAAGATCAGTTCTCACCTTGTCATACACTGCAGAAGAATAGCATAACTGCACCATGGCATTTTCCTTGTTATGAAATACTCTCACAGATGCTTTCCTCAGCTCTGCAAGAAGAGGCAGATGCTACAGCATTTCTTATACATAAAGAGCAATTCTTAGTATGTTTTCAGTATGCCATTCAATTACACTTGGGTCCAGTAAAGCATTGACATAATGGTGTGTGCAGAAGGTAACTTTCTGCTCCTCCTGGCAGCCCCTTGAGTCCACAAAAAAACCTTTTTTAAGACTAATCTCTTTGGGGTCTGAATTCATACCTTCTTGTCCAGGAAATATTATCCTTTCTACCGAAGTGGCTATAAGGATGGGAAATATGACAGCAGATGTTATACCCTTTGATTCTATGGGGTCTCCTGACTTGGAAAGGTCTCTTGATTGTCTCAATGGTGGCAGCTATGAAATTTCCACAACTCCACAGCCATTGCTTTTTCTTTTTAATAGGCACATGGAAAGGGGAGGGCAAAGGAAACAGCTGCACCAGTGGCCTTTCTCCTGTGCCAGGCAACAGCAGAAATGCACAGGGAAGGCAAAGCACAGTCACTTTGAGAATAGGCCACAGAGAAAACCCAGATTATGCCATTAAGGGCAACACCCAGCATTGAACCACCAGAGGTAGATCTGGAGATGATGCAACATAAAAAGTGTTTTTCATTTCTGCCAGTCTGTAAGGGTCCCACACTAAAGTCTCTGGTACTGACAGAGGAACAGGACTGATTCCCACTGGGCATATAAGGGAAACAGCTACATATGAGAGCCCTTCCTGCTCCCTTTGGAAGCCACATCTTTTTAAAAACTCCTCACTTAGCCACTGCGTATAAAAGTCACTGAATAAGCCATTGTTCATGCTGTAGGTTGTGACTTTTCTAAAAGAGATTCATACCTTTCTAGTTTAAATGCTCTAAAAAGGATTCCATCTGTTGTTTCAAGTGACAGGCAAACCTATCAAAGTGGGATGATGTGACAAGGCACAATCAGTTGAAATCTCCAGCTGGGTTAGAGCTTTTCCAGTGCAATCTGCAGTTTGCACAAACTATAGGTCAGGGTAGAGCAAGGGGAGTCACATTTGCCTCACTTTCTTTGTATGGAATTTCCTTCTGAACTTGTTTCTGAAGTTCTTATTTTATATCTTACTTACAAGAATAACATATTTACATACTGAGATTTAAAAAAATTAATGCTTCCAATGGGTCACACTCAGTAACCTCCAAGAATCTCTCAAACAAACTATGGCATAAACCAGTTAGGCTCATAACAAGACAATTCATTAAACAAGAAGGTTACGTATTCTGTCAAAGAAAGTCATAGGCCTAGTCAAGATACCAAGAGGGGATATAGCAGCATCATTCTCAAAGATGGTTATACCTTCAGAGGAGCCCCTGTGAATCTTATGATCAGGGTGTGAAAGCAGGCCCCAGGAAGAACTGCAAAGCTTTAGAATTCTTGTGGTTGTCTATGATCAGTTCTACCTTTTTACACGATATCTTTAAGCAGAGGAACTTGCTGCTTGGGGTCGAACCGTCCCTAGAAGTCTGAACATTGGCTTTGAAAGTCTTGCTTTAAATGGCTCATATTTGAATGCAGTTCAACTAACCTGTGGGAAAATGTCAACTAACATAGGTGCCACATATGACTGAGCAAACAGAATGTGGATATTAGAGTACAGTCAAGGTCATGAAGCATTTCCATTCAAATGCCAATCTTTTCAATAATTGCTGTCAGCAGAACTAGTGGAAAGCCAAGGCTAAATAAAAAATAAAATTCTTAAGAGGGGGGAAAAAAGACAAGACATCCTGGACACAACAGAGTTTTAGAGCTCCAGATAATGTACGACAGAGTATGCATGGTGTTGGAAGACCATTGCAATATTGAGAAAAAAATACAATAATATATAGACAGGATTTTAATTCAGAGCCAGATTGGTTTTCATATTGTACTTTTACTTGGATTTGAAGAGCTGCGGGTAATGTGCTTGTGCACCAGAAGTTTCTTGCCTTTGTCCTATAGACCTGGGTCTACAAAAGCAATCCCTGTGGCTTGGGAGATTCTTTGTAATGATGTGTGAAATAGAGCAGCAAGCTCCAGTGGGATTAAACTGACTCCTGCACAAGCTGATGTATCTTCAGCTCATATTGGCAGCTTTTTAGATACAGTCCAGTTAATTGTTTTCTGTAGATGTTGTTAGACAAACATTGTAATCCATTATTCTGAAACATTTACATTTTTCAGGACGTTTCAGAGTAACTGCAGTGATACTTTGCCATCGGGGGTTTTAGAGCCTGCAGTTTACCAACCACTGTACTGGATATCTGGAATAACA